>JAGFNQ010000524.1:0-247555 GCA_024364735.1 Boesenbergia rotunda
GACTTGATAAATTAAGTCACATACATACTTTATTAAGGAAATCGTTAGTCATGACATAATTATATGTCATGAATGTGCTTAGAAAAGAAAGGATGAGACCCAAAACCCCTTACAAAATATTAAGGCCAACACCTTCCATTAATATGGTTAGAATCGGAGTTTTGTTTCTCGTTTGGGTTGATGGACACATCCATGCCCGGCTTGAACCTCAACATGTTCAAACCATGGAATTAGTTTATGAATAATATAGTTTGAGTCAGAGGTCAATCCTTAGTTTTGGTTGTTGGACACATCCAAGCCTGACTAAACGGTTGAATAAGCTCCAACCATATTAAAACTATTTCTTGATTAATGGGTCAGCCTTAAGCTTGGAGCATCGATTTGTTGTGCCACAGCCAAGGTCGATGTAAAGAGAGGTGCAGTTGGGTGCTATGTATAATGTTGCATACTTGTTAATGAGTTAACAACCCAATGATTTATGCAAACATTCAATTAGTTGATAGCATAAAGTGATAGTTACATATATGTGATATGTAATCGGTATAATTACCTACCTTCATAGCCAAGAATAACTTGATGGCCACAGCCATGGTTGTTCTTATCTATGGTTGGATATCGACCTATTTGAAGATGTTCCTACGATCTCCCGAATTGATAAAAAGGGTTATTCAATTTGAAAAATAAATAGGATTTAATTAATGTATGTTGATGCATTCTTTATCATTCTTCTGACATAAGCTCAATTTGTATTTCTAGGATAATCACTCGATCATGTCTTCTCTGAATTTGCGTTCCATTTTGGACACCAATAAACTAACTGGGCCAAACTTCATGGACTGGCTTCGAAACCTGAGGATAGTCCTCAAGGGAGAGGAACTTACTTATGTCCTTGAAGAACAACTTCCTAACCGTCCTCCTGAAGATGCAACTCTAGACCAGTTTCCTGAGTTGCTCGACCTGCTGAAGACTGTAGAGCCTTATGTGAAGCAGGATCAGAAGACGGTACTGTTAGTTGGTTCCTCGAAGAAAGGTTCTAAGAGGAAGGCCAAAGAACAGAATAAAGGAAAGAAGAAAAAGGCCAAAAAAACTGAAAAGACCCCAAAAGGCACTTGCCATCATTGTGGCAAGGAGGGTCACTGGCGAAGAAACTGCAAGGTTTATCTTGAGTCCTTGAAGAAGAAGGCATCCGATGCCCCATCCTCTTCAGGAATCTTCGTTATTGAATGTCACTCTATTTCCTCAAAGACCTGGGTACTTGATACTGGGTGTAGCTCACATATATGTAATGGCATACAGGGGCTAAAGAATAGAAGAAGACTCGTCAAGGGAGAAGCAAATTTACGAGTTGGAAATGGAGCAAAGATTGCTGCTGTTGCCATCGAAACATATTTGCTAAAGCTCCCTACTGGACGTGTCTTAGAATTGGATAATTGTTATTTTGTTCCTTCGTTAATAAAGAACATTGTATCTATTTCATGTTTGAATGAAAAGGGTTATCATTTAACTTTTAGTAACAATTGTTGTTACATAACTTTAAATGGCGTTCTTTATGGGAATGGAACTTTGTGCAATGGTATCTACACGTTAGATTTATCCGGTGACGTTTTCAATATCGAAGTTAGCAACAAACGTGCTAGAATAGATAATCGAATAGACTCCTACACGTGGCATTGCCGTCTTGGCCATGTAAGTAAGAAACGCATGACCGAATTACACCGATGTGGAATTCTGGAATCATTTGAACCCGGTTCATTTGATACATGCGAATCATGCTTAAAAGGCAAGATGACCAAATTACCCTTTTCTGGAAAAGGTAATCCAGTGGGAGAATTGCTTGGTCTGATACATACTGATGTATGTGGACCAATGTCAACTCTTGCACAAGGAGGCTATAGCTACTTCATCACCTTTATCGATGATCACTCGCGATTCGGGTATGTGTTCTTGATGAAACACAAATCTGAAGCCTTTGAGAAATTCAAAGAGTTCAGAAATGAAGGAGAGAAACAACTTGGCAAAAGTATTAAGATACTTCGATCCGATCGAGGTGGTGAATACTTAAGTCAAGAGTTTCAAGATTATCTTAGGGACAATGGGATATTGTCCCAATGGACTCCGCCGTATACACCATAGCATAATGGTGTATCTGAGAGGCGCAACCGAACCTTGATGGACATGGTTAGGTCGATGATGAATCATGCCACTCTTCCAAAATCCTTTTGGGGCTATACACTTAAGACAGCTGTTTACTTGCTAAACAGAGTCCCGACCAAGGTAGTCTCTACTACTCCATATGAGATATGGAATAGTAAGAAACCTCACTTAACTCACCTTAAGATATGGGGTTGTCTTACTTATGTGAAGCGGACTATATCAGACAAATTGGATGCTAAGTCTGATAAATGTCTATTTATTGGATACCCTAAGGAATCGAAGGGTTACCAATTCTATCATCCCTTGGAACAAAAGGTGTTTGTTTCAAGGCATGCTGTATTTCTGGAAAAAAAAATTCTTTTACAAGAAAACAGTGAGAGTGGCATTGAACTTGATGAAGTTCAAGAAACTCCAATAGACATTACAGAGACACCTAGTCTAGACCCACAACCAATAACTCATGATGATGAGCTATCAGTTGAACCTAAAACAACAACACCTCTTCGTAGGTCTGATAGAACACGCAATATTCCAGAGAGATAGGGATTTCTCATAAGTGAATCGAACGACGTGTTACTCATAAGCGATGACGAACCTATCAGTTATGAAGATGTTCTGAAAAGTTCAGAAAGGGACAAATGGCTTGAAGCCATGAAGTCGGAAATGGATTCCATGTACGAAAATCAAGTATGGGACTTGGTTAACCCACCTGAAGGGATTAAGCCCATAGGGTGCAAGTGGGTTTTCAAGAAGAAAACCGACATGGAAGGTAATGTTGTTACCTTTAAGGCTAGATTAGTGGCAAAAGGATATCGTCAGAAACAAGGAATTGATTATGACGAAACCTATTCGCCAGTAGCTATGCTTAAATCCATTCGGATGCTCCTAGCCATAGCAGCTCATTATGATTATGAGATATGGCAAATGGATGTGAAAACAGCTTTCCTTAATGGAAACCTGCTTGAGGATGTATACATGATACAACCTGAAGGTTTCACATCGGTTGATAAAACCAAAGTATGTAAGCTTTGACGATCCATATATGGACTGAAGCAAGCATCCAGGAGCTGGAACATCCATTTTGATGAGACAATCAAAGAGTTTGATTTCTCACAAAATCCTGACGAACCTTGTGTGTACAAGAAGGTTAGTGGGAGTGCAGTCGTATTCCTAGTATTGTATGTCGATGACATATTACTTATAGGAAACGACATATCAGTTTTACAGACAGTTAAAATTTGGTTGTCCAAAACTTTCTCCATGAAAGACCTGGGAGAAGCAACCTATATCCTTGGGATTAGAATCTATAGAGATAGATCAAAATGGTTGCTTGGTCTTTCGCAGTCTACATATATAGACCGAGTGCTAAAAAGGTTTAGCATGTCGGAATCCAAGAAAGGTTACTTTCCCATCAGGCATGGGATCAACCTTTCAAAGTCTATGTGTCCGCGCACAGAAGACGAGAGGATTTGCATGAATAAGATTCCTTATGCATCCGCGACAGGATCTATCATGTATGCTATGTTATGTACAAGGCCCGATGTATCATATGCTTTGAGTGTCACAAGCAGATACCAGTCGGATCCAGGAATGGATCATTGGGCGGCTGTGAAGACAATCCTTAAGTACTTAAGAAGAACTAAGGATGTGTTCCTAATATATGGAGAAGGAGATATGGTAATACGTGGGTATATAGATGTCAGTTTCCAGACAGATAAGGATGACTCCAAATCGTAGTCTGGATACGTATTTACTTTGAATGGAGGCACAATAAGTTGGAAGAGTTCCAAACAAGACACCGTAGCGGATTCTACCACGGAAGCGGAATATATCGCAGCTTCGGAAGCAGCAAAGGAAGCAGTCTGGATCAAGAAGTTCGTCTCCGAACTTGGTATGGTTCCAACCATTGATGAAGCAGTGCCGGTTTACTGCGACAACAATGGAGCTATTGCACAAGCAAAGGAACCAAGGTCTCATCAGCGATCCAAACACGTGCTTCGCCGCTACCATCTGATCAGAGAGATTATAAGTAGGAATGATATACAAAATTGAGAAAATTCCCACTGAAAGAAATTTAGCGGATCCTTTAACTAAGGCCTTGCCTCAGAGCAAGTTTGAGGGTCATGTTAGAGCCTGTGGTATTGGATACCGTAGCGATTAGCATTAGGCCAAGTGGGAGTTTGTTAGTGATATGAGAGAAGTGTCCTAAGGCAATCGCCTTATGGTTGTAAACATTCATTTTAATAAATGATAATTCACTATTTGAGTATACATGTTTATGAATTTGATTGGGATCTTAAACTCATCTACTGAATGTCCGTAATACAATTCACAGCATAAGAGAATTTGTGATGGGATCACAACTAGTGATTATCTCTACATGTGCAATTGTGAAGTATTGAAAATATCCCTAGTCGATGAATTGATAAAAACAGACACTATCAATTTTGTTGAGACTAGCATGGGTTATTCTCTAATCAGCTGATTTTCACTGGCTGGTGACATTGGGATATCCGGAGATAAACATGGATGCTAGTTAAGGGAACTAGTTCATTGGAGTGACTAGCTGTAAAACTTCATATGGTAATCTACATATAGATATGTCAATGAAGTTCTTACCGCAGCTTAAGTGCGATGTTCCTTTGACTTGTGGTGTTCAAGTCATCTTGGTCATGGAGACTTATACTTTAACATCTTAAGCAAGCATCTCCAAGGAGGTGTGGACCCAGGATGGTTGGGTATAAGCCGCAGTGCCCGAAGATGTTTGAACAACCTACAAAGGATTCACCACTCCTTGCGAGGAGATGTATACCCAGGCCTATCGTCGGATTGTTACTCAAAGCCTCTGGCCAGAGCATATCATGTTTAGAGTATGAGTCTCTTAAATACATGAGAGTAATTAGAAATCCAAAGGACGAGAAAGACACTACTTGGGCTAGGTGTGACGTAGTCAGCCTAGTGAGGACTGACACAAATAGACCGTGTCCTGAACCAAGTGGGTATAAGATGGTGAAGGGAATGAGGCATGATTCATTAGAGCTGCTGAAGGATTTCAGAAATACTTCTGAGGTCAACCGTTGATCTTTCGATTAATTGGGGGTCATGATGTACTACTAGGTGCCACTCATGACCGTTCTATAATTGGTTAATTATAGACGTCCAACATAAATCGAAAGCCTATTTAGTCACATGCACTACGAGTAATCCGAGGGATTTAAAACGAGTTGAAAATTGGATTTTCCGATCAAGAGAAATAAGTCGAATCTGAGTTAATCAGAGGCGCAACGGAAGCTAAAATTGGCTAAGTCTTTTGAAGGCTTATTGGGCGAATTAAATGAGTTTAATTCGCGAGGAGAAAGGCCTTGGTGTGGCCGGCCAAAGAGGGTGCCCACCCTCTTTGGTTTGGCCGACCACTACAATGGGGAGAAACCAATTTATTTGGTTTAATTAATAAAATAAATCTAGCGCGATTTGTTTTATAAATTATGGATAAATAAATTTGTATAAAGAAATTTATATAAAGAAATTTGTAGAAATTTATTCTTTTATGGAAATTAAAATGATCCATGGAATGGTTTATTTTAATTTTATAAAATCAATTATGAATTGATTTTTCCATAATAAAGAAGATTTATAAATTTATTGTAAAATTTATTCCATAATTAAAGGAGAGAAGTATTTATTTTATTATAAAGTTAGTTATAATAAAACTAAGCATAACGGAATAATTCATAAGAAAATTTATAAGATAAATTTCTTATGAAAATTAATTCCGTTAATTCCGTTAAAGAGGAGACTTAGCAAGGGAGAGGCTACTATATAAAGGAACCAAAGGCAAACCTTGAATTCCAATCAATTGAAAGTGATCAAGAGATTAATTCTCTTCCTCTCTCTCTTAATCTCTCCCTCTCCTTCTCCTTTCCTCCTAGGGCCGGCGCCCCCCTTTGCTCACCCTAGGGCCGGCGTCCACCCCACCTAGGGCCGGCGCATCACCCTCCCAATCCAAGGGATTGCCGTGAGTTGTCATCACCAAGAAGGAGCCAACGAAGAAGAAGAAGAAGCGGATCGCGTCTCCTTCCTTTCCGAAATTTAGATTCCGTTTCTTGGTGGTTAGTTTCCTTTCTTCTCTCTTGATCTTCTAGTTGTGCCTTTAGAGAATCTAGTAGTTCTCGTCGGCACAAAACTCGTGACTTTGCGAAGTCATCCCGAAGAGAACTCGGCGGAGCTTCCAAGGGACGCTACGGTTGGATCTCGTCCCTTTCTTCGAGTTACGCGAGGTACAAAGTAAATTAGTTTACTTTTCCGCAAAGTTTTAATTTATGATCATGTCCACACATCATAAGGTTGTATGCTAGATACGTGGTTAAAATAATTTGAGAAATTATTTTATGCTAATTCTTCCGGTGCACGTAAAAATTTAAAATTTTACGAACCCGTATCCTTGTCAACATGCACCCGGTCCCAACAGGTACTGCCATTTTTCTTGTTTGTTTTGTGACAGGGTTGCAGGTTCAAAATGTTTTCATCTACTTACCAGCAGCCGTGTCAACAATTTCAACAGCAGAACCAACCTTTCAATCAACCACTACAACAATTTCAACCACAATTCCAGAATTTTCAGCACCCAAATGATCAATTTCAGCAACCAAACCAGTTTTTTCAGCCTTTCCAAAATTTTCAGCAAAATCAATCAAATTTCCAGCCACAAATTCAGCATGAGCAGCCACCATTCCAGAATTTTGAGCAACCATTGCAGTAATTTCAGCCCAACTTTCAGCCACCTTATCAACAAGATCAATCACTTTTTCAAGGAATTCAGCAAGGGTGTTTAGATAATCAGAATTTTCAGCAACCACCCTTCACTCAAGTTCAACCAAACCAAGAATTTCAGCATCTTAACCAAAATTTCCAGCAACCTTTTGTAAGTTTTCAGCAAGGAAATAATCAGTTTCAGCTTCAACCTCAACCATGGCAGCAAGAATTTCAACCTATACAGAATTTTCAACAACCTCTTCAATATTCACAGCCATACGATCCAAATTTCTAGCAACAAAACTAGAATTTCCAGCCCACGCAATTTCAGTTTTCACCACCACAATTCCAGCAGCCAAATCAAGATTTCCAGGGCTACAATTTTCAGCCATCTCCACCAAATTGTGAGCCAAATTTTCAGCAGTTTAATCAGCCCATTCAATCATTTGAGCAGCCTAAACAGCTTCCATTTCAGCATGCACAGCCTACTCTTGGTCTTCAGCAGCCTTATGTAACTTTTCAAGACCAACAAGAGCTTGAGGCTCAACAACAAAGGTTTGGGGAAATTGTGCAACAAAGAATTCAAAACCTTAAAAGGCAAATGGGAAAATTGGCTAGTGATTTGAATCAGATAAAAGCCCAAAGATCAGAACAATTATCTTCTCAAGCTACTTTTAATTCTGAGGGCCCCGGAGTTGGTTTCATATCAGTTCAAGGTGACCCTAGTGCATGGCCAAGTCCTTCTTCAAGTGATCTTAGAATTTTGGTGGAAGAAGAAGAAGAAATCATTAAAATCAGGGCACCTACATCATGCATCCCTCCGGAGCTTCCTATTCAAAATTCACTTCCAAATTTTTCAGCTCAAGAAGAAGACTCTGAAACACTACAGGACCCTTCTCATTTTTTATTTTGTGATGATAATGTTATTGATGGTCCTAATTTTTCTGATATTGTTGTTGCAGATATTGCAGAAGAAGAATGCATAGGAGATGATTCCATAGGTGTAGGGGATTGCACTAAGCCCCAGGGACTACCACAAGATTCAGAGAATGAACCAGAAAGTGTAGGGACTTGCATGGTGGAAGCAAGCACCCAAGGATCACCTGCTTTAGTTGATTGTCCACCAGAGCCTGAACCTGAAGTGGAGCTTGAACATGATCAGGAGGAGAACACAGATACATCTACTCTTGTAAAACCTCCAGGTATTCTTCAGCACGCTCAGGTAAGTATTTCTCCTTTTTGTTCAGAAAAATTCAACGAGCTACCTAGTGCTGACTTTATTGGTTATGATGAATTTATTGATATACCTTGTGTAGAAATTGTTTGTGCAAATCCAATAGAGGTACCAAAAATTGATTTCATTGGTTATAATGCATTACCTGATACATCTCTTGTAGATATGGGTTGCGAACAAATTTTAGAGGCATCTATAATTGATGTTATTTATTATGATGAATATCTTGATACATCTTTTGTGGATATGGATAGTGAAAAATTTTTAGAAGTGCCTGAAATTGATGTTATTTATTTTGATGAATCTCTTGCTATATCTTATGCTGAAGTTGAATGTGAAAAACTTATGGAGGTATCTGAGATTGATTTCATTGGCTGTGACACATTGCTTGATACATTTTTGATAGGAAATAATTGTGAAAATACTATTGATGTGCCAAAAGTTGATTTCATGGGGTGTGATAAGTTTCTTGATATACCTTTGGAGGATATTACTTATGAAAAATTCATTGAGATACCAGAATTTGATTTAATTGGATATGATGCAGCTTTGGATTCATTTCATACAGAGACTGATATTATTTTATTTCCTTCGTACCGTGCACGCTTGAGAGAGGTATTACATAGTTTTGCAGGGTTTAGAAGACTTCAGGAGTGGGTGCTCCATCTGAATAGACTTCAACCTCCTGGAAGGACTTCTAAAAGGCATAAAGAAGGAGGAGATGATTTTACTTTAATTCAAAGCACTCTATTCCTTCAATGGATCTTGAACCTAAATCGCCTGCGGCCACCGGAGCAAATTTTTGTAAAGTTCAAGTGTGGGGGAGTCCTAATTCTCTCAGCCACCCATTTTCCTCCACTACCACGATGGAGGCTACTGCTTGATAGACTCCGCCCACCAGAAATAAAGGGGAGATTGTTCTTTCTTGTATTTTCTTTTATTGCATGTTTCATTTTTATGCCTTCTAGAATTTTCCTTTAAATCGAGTCCTTGCTAATAAATGCATGAGTAGAGTAGAATGAATAGGAGTCATTGTAAATACCTTGTTATTTCTTTTCGCACTTTTTCTTGCATGATTAGGAATAAATGTATCCCTCTAGGTTATCTCCATAGTATTTTAGAGTCATTTGAAAATAAATTAAATTTGGTTGTTAAAACTTAGGGTTTGAGCTAATGGATGAAATCTTGGATGCTTGAGTACTACTTTGCTTTAGATTTTTAATTGAGGACTTGAGATGGATTTTTTTTTTTTTGCCTAGTGAGAATTAGCCTTATATTTGTGACACACATATGTTATTGTACTCTAGAACTTGCTTAGGTTCTTTTAAAATCATATTTCAATGATTGGATCACATCTATAGAGGCTAATCACTTTGTTTACCTTCCCATATCAATTTTGGTAAAAATCATGTTCATTCCATTTTTCTTTACTTACCCTCACTTTTCTTTGGACTTGTTGTTTGAAATGTTTCTTAATATTATTTTGCCCAAGACGGACAAAGATTTAAGTGCGGGGGAGTGACTAGAGTTTGGAATTATTTTGGAGCAAGGATGCAATTTCATGTCGAAAAAAAAAATTTGGCCATTTGAGTTGAGCTTGGCCTCAAGGAAGTAAGTATTTAGTTGTGAATTGGAGGTGGAATTATTCTCTCATAAGGGTGGAAATCAATTGAAACATCTAGAGTCATTATCATCAATTGAAGATCCAAGAAGTTGTGCCATGACAAAAATCTGAAATGGAAACAATTTGCACTCAAAAAGTAGTGAGAAAAACTGTTTGTGCCAAAGCTAGGAAAAAATTTTTCTGTAAATCATGATTGGATCAGAATTACTCACAGTTGCAGCTGTACCTTGCTCGGAAAACTCAGAACCATATGCTAGAAGTTCAATTGCAGCTGTATAAATCAGGAAGTCTGAGTTGAGTTTGAGTGAAGACTGATCAAAAGCTGAGAAAGAAGCTGAAACAATACAAACTGCATTGCAAGGGCAGCTGTTCTGCAACCAAAATCAGAAGCCAGCAGCTGACTTGAAGGATAAATCTCTGCATTCGAGCTAAAGAAGAAAAAAAAAATCTGCAAAGGAAAAAATGGCACACAATAGCACAATTCATTGCAAAAGAAAAAAAAAATTTGCTATGGAGCTTGACTCGACCACTTTGCTAAGGAAGAATTGCAGCTGACTAATCTGATTCAATGCAGAAATCAGTGCCAAAACAGAGAATTTTTTGTGCAGCTGTGAAGATCAGAAATCGGTGGATTGCAACTAAACTGAATTGCAGCTGTACTAATTTTAATGATGTAAGGGGTTGTTGACAAGGATTAAAAGCAAAACCAATTGGAAATTACCAGGAATTGAAGGCTGAAAGGTTAAGAATGAGAGCTGAATTGCAGCTAGACAAATCTGAGTTCAAGGAGAATCTGTGCAGAAATTTTCATACAAGCAATTTAGTCACAAGTTTGGTATCAATCTCAAACTGAATTTGGGTTTGAAAAACTGCACTGCATTGCATTACGAGCATGTAATCTGCCGAGTGTTGAATTTGGAGCTACTGAAATTAAACAAACTGATCTGAACTGAAAGCAATGCAAGAATGGCTGACCAGAGATCAAAATTTCTGAAAATGGCAGCATAGTTATGCTTGTGCAGTGGCCGGAAATTGACTTGCTACTCAACCATTTTCGAGTGGGATACTTAAACTTTCCACTATCAATTGATGCAAATACTATTGATGCTATTGTTTTGAGAGATCAGAGAATTGCCATGAATCTGAAGTGGAGCTGGAATCTGAAGAAAAAGAAAAAAAAAAGAGAAAGAAGAAGAAGTGAAAGTAGTGTGCCCACTTGGAAAGACATGTATCAAGAGTGAGTTACAAGGGTTGTTGAGTGAAAATTTTATGTTGAGTATCTATTTCACTTGATATTATATGTTCTTTGATACAAATCTGATCTTAAAAAAAAAATCAGAAAAGAGGGAAGGAAGCAAGAATTGGCACGCAAATGGAAAATTGGCACAATGACACCAACAAAGTTATTCTTCATCCAAATCAAAGGAATTACTCAAGATTTACTCCACCACGCTTTTGATTTCACTAGTGGACTGAAAGGAGGGCAAAGTGCATCAAGAATATCCTTGAGCAACCAAGTCTTCCACTTTATCAAATTTTCCAATTTCTTGGCTTTTACTCCATTTCTTACCATTTTCTATGTTTTCACTTGTTTTTGTAGATGTTGATCCTAATCATGAATAATGGTGGAGAGTAGACAATAAGCAAGCCTATGGTAGTGCAAGAAGCATGTGTGTATGAGTGAGCTCCACTTCCATCATCTACTTAGAACTTAAGGAGAGAGCCACCAAAATTTTCCTTGAAAGGCTAGTGATTTAAATTCATCTCAATGACTCATGAAGGATGAAAAGGCTGAGTTGTTGATTTAAGGACAAGATACTAATCCATAGAGCTTAGATTTATGAGAATTGACGACCCATGGTAATTTCTTTTCAATTGCTTCTAATTATGCTTAAGAAATCTAGGGGATACATACTTAGTATTTTCGCGAGACGCTCAAGGTTAAGTGTGGGGGAGTTGATAGATACCATTTTATTGATTATTTTAATTGCTAAAATCCATGTTTGACCTATATTTTTATTGCTTAATTGTGAAATTGCCCTAGGTTTTAGAACTTACTCTTATTTTGGACTTAATTACAAATTTATACATATTTGGATTATTTGGCCACTAAATTTTTGATCTATTTTTATAGGCATGAAAGGTTCAAGGACCTAGGGCATACTGGGTCAAACTTGAATCGGAAGTGGACCCGGATCGAGTTATCAAGTTTCGGATTAATCTGGGCCGTCCAATTCAAAAGTGGCTAGATCTGAGCCATCCGGGACAATCTGAAGCAATCCGAGCTAGGGTTAGGGTTGATCAAGCACTCTGATCAAGATCTGAAGGTTTCATCCCAATCAGAGATCATCCAACCGTTGGATCAAGCTCAGAGGGCTCTAGATCGTCCATTCACAGATTAGGTTGATCTGGACCATCCGTTGTAAATCTGGAGGATCCGAGCTACCACGAGGCAGATCCTGACCCCAGATCATCATCCTCAAAGTTTGGCTCAAATCAGAGCAAGATCAGCCGTTGGATTGATGTGGAGAAATCTGGGCCGTCCAATGCTTATGTATTTAATCAAACGTTTCCTTGCCTTCAGCTTGGTCGCGTCTTCGCCGCAACAGTGCCTTCTTCATCGTTCTTCTTCGTTTCTTTTGCAAATTTCTTAGTTTTGAAGGCGCGACCCCTCAATTCTTCATCCGGATCAAGATTTGGATCATTGGAGGATAGTTTTGTTGGATGATTTCAGCTCAATCTGTGCCAGACAGTGGTGTTTGAGGGTTTCGGCATCTCTGCTAACCAATCACTTGTTTCTCGTCCACAAGCCATTTCCGATCATTTGAGCTGCTTGTAGGGGTTCTCAGGTGAGCTCAGGTGTTCTCCAAATCATCATCGCAATCCATCCATTGAGATAGAAGAGATTGGACTGGAAAATTCCAGCTGCGTGTAGTGTGAGCAGAATCGATCATAGAGCTGTTTCTTCACTGATTTGCTGAGCTTGCGGGTTCGAGGCCAGCCCTTGCTTGACGACCAAGGAGATTTTGAACTTGGGAAGGGTTGAGGAGTAGTTTTCCGTAGCTAATTTCATTGTTTCTAGCTGTAATTTTCGAATTCTGCAGTGTTTTGTTTCTGTCTTTGTTTCAGATTTATTAACTTCGTTTACTGCATTGTTACAGCCTAAATTAGGGTTCAATCTTCAAGTTAAGTAGTTTAGGAACTTGTTTAGTGAACATTTGGTTTCAATTTCAGTTAATTTCAGGTTTTACAGCTTGCGTATCAACTTTTCATACTGCGTATCAGTTTTTGTTCTGCAATTCAGCTTAGTTTCTGAATTTCTTCAGCTTAATTCCCATTCGATTTATGTATAGCTAAATTCCTGCCATAAAAGACCACATTTAGTGTGTGAATTTAGTTGATCCAAGTGTTTCATATGTAGTATCATTTCTGAATTTTCTTTTGTTGAGCTTACGTTTCTGCAATCCAGCTTGAGTATCAGTTTCATGTCAGCAGGTTTCATGTCTTCAGTTCTAAAAATTGTGTCAAGTATTATAAGCTCTTTTGAATCTTCCATGAAGTTAGATGTAGGCACTTGCTTTCAGTGGGTTTTTGGACTCTGAATTTAATTGTTGCAGTATTATTGAATCCAGATCCTGCAATCCTGCACTCAGGTTCTGCTCCGAATTGTTGCTGCAATTCAATGACAGTTTCTGCAGAATATGACTTGTTTCTGAGCTGACTAGTGTAATTTCTGAGCATCAGTACCTTGTAGCAATGAATTGATTCTGAATTCAAGTTTCTACAGTCTGAAGTTTTTGCATTCGAATTGATGCATTCATGGACAGTCTAGATTTTTTGCAGTTCTGCAGAAACATGCTTCTGCAGTTTAAATTCTGCAGTCTAGATCCATTTCTGAGTTGCTCCATTCAAATCCGAATTTCTTCACTCATTCATGCTGAGCACTTCACTATGAGCTTGATTTCCAAGCTGAATTTGACTAACTGATTTTGAATTGTCAGTTTCTTGCACTCAGTATAAGTTTTTTTTTGGCACATGAGTTTATTCCATTTGACTATCAAGTTGTCTCATTGTTGTGTTTTGTATCAAGTGAATGCTTTGGTTTTGAGAGGCAATTCCTGAAGATCAATACAAGTTGTGGTGTACTCTTACAATTTGAATTCATATTTGTTTTCCAGATTCGGTCAAGTTTCATTGGTTTGTTTAAGTTATTTAGTGGTTAAGCTCATCAATTGCCATTACTTGGTTTAAGTTTGCTGGGTTAAGTGTCTTCCTTTTCTTTGTGCTTTTCCATTTCTATTTGAAACTAAACCCCAAATATTTATTTGAAACCTAAAATTCACAAACGACACCTAAATACAAGCGCGAATCAAACAAACCTTCAACTAGTCCCGAGGAAAAATACGACCTGTGGCCCCTTTACTACGTTTTCATATTTTGATTGCAAAAAGGGTTTCCAACATTTTATTCATATTTAAATTCTGATGGTCCCACAATTCGTGACAACTTAACTTAGCTAAATCGGGTCCGTCAAAAATGCTGTTTTGTTCAAGATAATCACTAACTGCATTTTGCCGATCACCTCAAAACCCTTAACTGAGATCCGACCCTACCACTGCTTGATGCTCTATGGCATGCATCACCGCCTTGACTTTGACATTATTGAGAGCATCTTTCAGTCCATCATTTCCTATCATGAGCCCAGTCGTCGCATTGTTTATATGCCGTTCGGTCATGTCATCACTGACTAGCTTATGTCAGTAGGTGTTGATGTGACTAAGGGCAGGACAGTGCCCATGGTTCGACAGGATTGCCGATTGGGCAAACACGTGTTTGCCAAATCTGGTATTGTTGTTGGGCCGGACGATCAGACTCTTGTTTGGAAGGATGGGCGGGGTTTAGGCGAGCTACCTAGGGGGGCCCACACTTTCAGGCACCAGCAGATGCTGCTGCACATCAGGAGGCTCCCGCTGCTGACTATGACTATGAGCCAGATCCAGATCTACGCTGGCATATTTTAGAGCTGGATCAGACCGTCCAGCGTGATCTTCATTTGAGGGAGCTCTTGCGTGAGGAGGTCCGGTCGGAGTTTCGATCCTTTGATCGCCGACTGCACATGGTGGAGTCCGATGTCTCGGGGGTTCGTACTCTGTAGCAGACTTGGTATGACGAGTGGCGCCGTCACACGTTTCCTGGAGATGCGCTCTCTGACAGTGCTGCACCAGGGTCCTTTGTACCTGATGACACGACTGATGACCCGATGCAGGCCGATGACCCCCCCCCCCCCCGTTGACGATTGATTATTGATTGTGCTCTGATCTTGCTTTGTGGTATTTGACTATTTGACGGCTCTGTCTGTTATGACTATTTGCCTGTTATGGCTTGGTGTTGACTTTGGTGCATGGATATGTATCTAACTATTTGTCTGTTTTGGTTGTATGATGCATCTGATCTTATGCCTTATTATGCAATGCTATGTTTATTGCTATTTCATGTTCATGTGAAGCATGTGATTGCTATATATATTGCTCTATCTTTATCACATGTTTTTCATATGTTTTTCCAAATTAAATCAAATCTTTTGTTATTTTGGGAAACCCCTAAGGTTGAGGGGGAGTGTGTTTAAACTTAACAACCCTTCTAGACCCTTTTCGGTGTTTGACAAAAGGGGAGAGTGAGGTTGGTTAAGTATAGGACAATAACTATTGTAGGGGGAGGATCCTGATTCCCCTATGAGTGTGGAATTTGCAACTATTGATTTTGAATCCCTAAACATAAAATTGGGTTGTCAAACAACAAAAAGGGGGAGATTGTTGATGCAGTCTGACCCTGATTGTTGTATTGGTGTTGACACCGATTTTAGTTTAGGTTAATTAGATGATTATGATTAAGTCCTGGTCGTGGACTAGGCATATCTAGTGGGGCTAGGTGGATGAAATCCTAACCTGGAGGGTTAGGTGTGGAAAAGTCCTAGCTTGGAGGGCTAGGTGAATGAAATCCTATCCTGGAGGGTTAGGTGTGGAAAAGACCTAGCTTGGAGGGTTAGGTGGATGAAATCCTAACCTGGAGGGTTAGGTGTGGAAAAGTCCTAGCTTGGAGGGCTAGGTGTGGAAAAGTCCTAGCTTGGAGGGCTAGGTGTGGAAATTCCTAACTCGGAGGGTTAGGTGATTGAAAATCCCGGTGAGTGAAGCCGGGTCCTGGTGAGTGAAGCCGGGTCCTGGTGGGTGAAGCCAGGTTGATTGGAAATCCCGGTGAGTGAAGCCGGGTCCTGGTGAGTGAAGCCAGGTTGACCGAAATCCTGGTGAGTGAAGCCATGTCCTGGTGAGTGAAGCCAGGTTGACTGAAGTCCTGGTGAGTGAAGCTGGGCACGGAGTCTTGGTCCAAGGGACTGAGCACGAGTCAGGGGAGGCTGGGAGCCAGTTCTCTTGACTTAGAGTGGGTTTGGCCTTGCCCGGATCGGTCTGGTGACCGATCAGGGAAGTTGGCACGAAGTTCCCTCATGGATCGGTCTGGTTACCGATCCAACGATGTCTGATCAGTCTGGTGACCGATCAGGGAGCTTCTAGTAACTTTGGCAAACCTACTGATCAACTCCTGATCGGTCTGGTGACCGATCAGGGAGAAACCTTGATCGATCAATCTGAACGATCAACTGTCGCGAGGTTCCTCACCCTGACCGATCAGGCTGGAGCCTGATCGGACTGGGAGTGTCCTGATCGGTCTGGTGACCGATCAGCAGTGTGTTTCAGGCAGGATTGTGGCAAGCAGATTTCTGGATCGGTTTGGTGACCAATCTGGTAACCGGTCAAGGTGACCGATCATACAAGCTTGCAATTCCAGGTTTCTCACTGGGGATCGATCAGGCTGGAGCCTGATCGGTCTGGGTTCATTCTGATCGGTCCGGTGACCGATCACTTTAATTCAAAATGCACTGTCAGACGCTCTGATCTCGTCTGTTTACATCTGCTTTTTCTAATACACTACTGATATCTGCTCTAACCTTCTGATACTTTGATTTTCTGTTGATTTGCTGCCCTAATGAGCTGCTAAGTGTGCAGGTGACTCAGGGATCATCCAAGGGAAGTCAAACGAAGGTTTTCACTATCGCAGGTTTGTCCGTTTTCCATCTCAGGGTGCAACGGATGCTGGCAATGCTGGAACTGCTGATTGGGGCTTGGCTGAGGGAAGCTCAGGGAGTCCAGGAGAGCTCAGTGGTAGCTGGCTGTTGCAAGCGAGCAGCTGGAGGCTGCAGTGAGGTGGTGACCTGGCGATCAGTGAGCTGAGACTTAAGCACTTTGTGGCAAACAAGTCTCAGTAACATTAGAGCTTGTGTTCTAGCGAGATCTAATATTGTGCTCTTGCGACAACTCTGTTCCATCATCTTGAGCAAGCAACTGTGATCTTTGAAGCAACCTTCTGTTACTTGGGCATTTGGAAGAGAAACAAGAAGCTTGGCGAGTCCATCAGCGAGAAGACACGAAGAAGGGAGTTCTTGCGTGAGATCTGCGTTGAGTGGAGCTCGGGAGAAGTTTGCTTGTGTTCTTGGTGTTCCAAGTGCTAAGTAAGATCCTTCTTGTGTTTCCTGTACTTTATACTTGATCCATCTTGAAACGCTGTGGAGAGGTTACTCCACCGAGAAGGAGGTTGCATTTTATCCGGGTTTTCCGGGGCTTGATTTGCCGATGATCAAGGGATCGCTCACCTTACTGGCACGCCAAGGAGTAGGGGCAAGTTATCCCCGAACCTTGTAAATCCTCTTTGTTAGCGTTTGGTGGTTGTTCTTAGCTTAGGGTTTAAATTCTGCATACTCTATTTTTATTGCTTCCGCTGTGCTACTAAACGTTTAAGTGCAGAAAACTTGAAAAGTTCTAAAGTTCAAGTGTCTGGCTATATTCACCCCCCCCCCTCTCTAGCCATCCAAGTTCCAACAAGATCTACTATATATGGATTTATTTGATTGTAGCACAATTGTTTCATTGAATGGTAGTAGATATTGTTTTGTAATCATTGATGACTATACTAGATATACTTAGACTTATTTTCTAAAACATAAGGATCAAACTCTAGATATTTTTGTTTCTTTTTGTAGAAGAATTGAGAATGAAAAATCTACAAGAATTAAAACAATTAGGAGTGATCATGGAGGAGAATTTCAAAATCATAGGTTTTTAGAATTTTGTCAAAAAAAAAGGGTATAGACATGAGTTCTCTACTCCTAGAACACCACAACAAAATGGTGTTGTAGAGTGGAAGAACCGAGTCTTATAAGAGGCTGCACGAAGCATGCATAATGAGTACTCTTTACCGAGCTACTTATTGGCTGATGTTGTAAACATAGCTTGCTATGTGCAAAACCGAGTCCTCATTCATAGATTTTTAGGGAAGACTCCACATGAACATTGGTTTGGAAGACCACCTACAGTTAAACATCTCCGGGTGTTTGGGTGTAAGGTGTTCATTCTAAACATCAAGGATCATCGTGGAAAGTTCATAGCAAAAGCTAATGAAGGGATACTGGTCGGGTATTCCCTTGCCAGCAAAGCTTACTGAGTCTACAACAAAAAATCTAGATTAGTTGAAGAGTCTTCTGATGTTGTATTTGAGGAAATTCTAAAAGCAATTGATCAATCAGAAGATGTAGATGGAGTTCAATTCGAACTTAGGAGACTAGGTTTGGATGAGAGTCCGAGTGTTAGAGATAGTGCGGATGAATTTGATGATGGTGAGCCCAGACAACATGGAGCTTAGCTGGACCTTGAGTCTGAGCCTGTGTCTAGTGAAACCATCCAGGAAGCACCTCCAACACCAAGGCAAACTAGGTTAGCCTCTAGTCATCCCCAAGACCAAATTGTTGGAGATATTCATCATGGGGTTAGAACTAGATTATTCTTTAAGAATTAGGCTAATGAGGTTGCCTTGATCTCTGAAATTGAACCTAGGATAGTTGATGAGGCATTGCATGATCCCGATTAGATTATTGCTATACAAGATGAGTTAGGTCAATTTGAGAGAAGCCAAGTTTGGGATTTAGTTCCTAGACCTAAGAAGACCATAATTATTGGAACTAAATGGGTATTCAAAAATAAATTAAACCATAAGGGAGAAATCGTAAAAAAGAAGTCACACTTAGTAGCCAAGGGCTATGGTCAAGTTGAAGGCCTTGATTACGATGAGACCTATGCTCCCGTGGCACGATTGGAATCCATTCGGTTGATGCTTGCATTTGCAGCACATAGAGGTTTCAAACTATATCAAATGGATGTAAAATCGGCCTTCCTAAATGGTTTCATTAGAGAAGAGGTCTATGTTGAACAACCACCGGGGTTTGAAAATTCTAAATTTCCAAACCACGTGTTTAAGCTCAAGAAGACTCTTTATGGCCTTAAACAAGCACCTCGTGCTTGGTATGAGCGGTTGCCAACATTTCTAATTGAGAAAGGCTTCGTGAGAGGACAAATAGACCCTACACTATTTCTACGAAGAGATGTTGATAATATCTTTGTAGCCCAAGTATATGTCGATGACATAATTTGTGGCTCCAACAACAAGGGTTATTTGAATGAGTTTATTGGACACATGGAGAGTGAGTTTGAGATGAGTCTAGTGGAAGAATTGACCTTCTTCCTTGAACTTGAAATTAAACAAACTCAAGATGGGATCCATGTGCATCAATCTAAATACACTCAAGAGATGCTCAAAAAATTCAACATGAGTGACTCTAAAGAGGTAAGCACTCCCATGGCGACAAACACGAGGTTAGACAATGATGAGAGTGGGAAGCCCGTTGACTTAACCCAATATTGAAGTATGATAGGTAGTTTGCTATACCTCACAGCTAGTCGCCCGGATATCCTTTTTGTTGTGGGTATGCGCGCTAGATACCAAGTCTGTGCTAGTGAATCTCTTTTAATTGCTGTAAAGAGAATTTTGAGATACCTTAAGGGCACAATTGGAGTCGGTCTTTGATACCCCCGTACAGAGTCATTTGACTTGATTGACTATACCGATTCCAACTATGCTGGGTGCAAGTTGGATCGGAAAAGCACAAGTGGGGGTTGCCAATTTTTAGGGTTATCCTTAGTGAGTTGGTCAAGTCAGAAGCAACATTGTGTTGCTCTCTCCACGACCGAGGCGGAGTATATCGCCATGGGAGAGAGTGTATCACAATTGTTGTGGATGATACACACATTAGAGGACTATGGATTATCTTACAAGGGTGTGCAAGTGTTGTGTGACAACATAAGCATAATAAACCTTACAAAGAATCCAGTCCACTGTTCAAGGACCAAATACATTGAAGTGCGTCACCAATTCATTAGGGATCATGTTGCTAGAGGAGATATTGTACTCTCACATGTGGAGTCAAAATCGAATCTAGCTGGCATTTTCACTAAATCACTCCCTGAAAATGAATTTAGTTTCTTAAGGAGGGAGTTGGGAATGTGTCGTGCTCAATAGGATTGTAAAAATCCTTCATGATCATCTCAAATTGTTGGGTAACTTGGGGACATCTCACAAACTCTATAAGGGTTAACAAAATGTTTTTGATTGCTAGAAATGGGGTGAGATATTAGGATCAACTAATTACTCAAAATGTTCATGCATCCCTTGAGCAATTAGGTTGAAGAGACAAAAATCATTAATTTGACCAAGTATGGGGAAAACCAATGCATAATACATGCGTATTTGGTTCGAAGAACATACTTGGACATTCTAATCAAGGAAACTTGATTGGAGATTTGTTCTTGATACAAACATGATTTCAATTGGTTGGAGATACAAACCTATTTCGGATTTTTTTTAAATTCATAAGGACACAACCTTATCTTGATTGCAAATATGGAAGAATACAATATCGGATATGGGAACCCTTTTAGGGTCAGAGGAATCAATTCTGGTTGTATTAGAGGTTGAGAGGTATGTTTGAAATGAGAGTTTCTGAAATGCATAGAGTTTCAGAAACCCATCTGAAATCTGATCGGTCCATAGACCAATCAGATATCCCCTCAGAATACTTTTGTGTTGATCAAACCTCTTAATAAACCAAACCTGATCGGTCCACCGACCGATCAGGCTGTTCCTGATCGGTCAGGCAGACCGATCCGAGTTGATTCTGATCGGTCAATTGACCGATCAGGAAGTTTCTGTAAGGAAATTAGAGAAGCCCTATGTATCGAACCTGATCGGTCCACCGACCGATCAAGCTGTTCCTGATCGGTCAAGCAAACCAATGAGAGCTGATTCTGATCGGTCAGTAGACCGATCAAGAAGTTTCTATAAGAAATCACAGAAGGCGGATCTGATCGGTCCACCGACCGATCAGGTTATTCCTGATCGGTTAGGCAGACCGATCAGGGCTCGTCCTGATCGGTCTGCCGACTGATCAGCTCATTTCTAATCGATCAAGGAACACCCTGATCGGTCCAGAAACCCATTAGACTATTCGACCGTCCGATCCCCTCATTAAAATTGGTTGGTGATCGGTCCACCAACCTATTAAATCTCTCTTCCCCTTATTTCTTCAACCCTAGGCACCGAATCCCCTTCATCTTTCTCTTCTTCCTGCGCGATCTGCTTCTGCTTTCTCTGTGAGTTCTCTGCAACTGGTTCTTGCACAAGTTCTTATGAAGCAAGTTGTTCTCTGCAACTGGTTCTCCGCAACTGGTTCTTGCATAAGTTCTTGTGAAGCATGTTGTTCTCTGCAACTGGTTCTCTGTAACTCGTTCTTGCGCAAGTTCTTGTGAAGCAATTTGTGTGTTTCTCTCAACCAACTCAACCAACTCCAATGGCACCCAAGTAAGTTTGAGTATCACTCTTGTGGTTTTCCTTCTCTGTTTGTTTCATAATTTATGATTTTTGTGCTAACCATAGTGTTTAATCTTGTGTCGTGCCCTTAAACTCAAATCCTACTCAAATTGTTATTTTGGTTGTGTGGTTGCCGTGACCTTCACCTCACTGATCTATTCAATTTGTGTGTCGTAACCCATTGTGATCAATCCGTGACCTTACCGTAACCTATTTCCAAACGTTAGGAAGTCTTCCAAAGGGAAAGCTCCTGTTGAGGGAACCTCGAGGTCTAAAGCCCCTTCATCCTCCTCCAGACCCCAACCCTCTTCTAATCCTAGATTTCCTAGTAAATACTTCGAAGAAGCATTTCAAAATTCTACCTTCAAGCTTCTTCCTTGTTGATCATTGGATCATTCTTTTATCGATGACTACTGTCCCTCTGTAAAACAGATCATTGAGTTTTACAATCTTGAAACCCTTGTTGGTATGGAACGAACCATGAACATTGATCTGGTTTCTAAATTTTATAATAATCTGGTTCAGAATGCAGAAGGTCAAGGGTGTAAGACTAGGGTAGCCAAGAAAAACCTGGACTTCAATTATGACCTATTTTCTGAGTATCTTGGCTGTCATAAATCACCAAATCACTTCTCGATCTTCCCTACTCTTCTGGATCCTTTACCACTTCCATTCGAAGGTGTTACTTCGGACTCTATTTATGAGTATTTTTTCGGACAACCTAGACCTGGTGGGGTTGATGAGCTTGATGATAGTGAGTTTCCCACATTTGCTGCCCTACATCTCTCGCCCTCCGACTATGTTTTGTTTAAAATCATCATAAACTACATCCTACCCATCACTTCAAAACCCCTCGCTGAAATTCGTCCCTATCACTGCCTGATGCTATATGGGATGCATCGCCATCTTGACTTTGATATCTTGGCGAGTGTTTTTGAGTCTATTTACTTCTACAGTGGGGCCTGCCGTCGTACAGTCTACATGCCTTTCGGACACATTATTATTGACTGGCTCCAGTCAGTCGATATTGATGTGTCCAAGGGCAGGACTGTGCCGATGGTTCGGCAAGACTGCAGACTTGGGAGACGCATGTTTGCCAAGTCTGGCATTATTGCCGATCCTCATGGCCTTAGGTGGAAGGATGGGAGGGGTCTGGGGGAGCTCCCAGGGGCACATATTCAGGTAGTTGCAGCTCCAGCTGTACATTAGGGTGCACCTGCTGCAGCAGAGGACGACTACGAGGCAGACCCAGATCTCAGATGGCAGATCGCCGAGCTCGAGCAGACGTTCGACCACAGATTTCACATGTTGGAACTCGGGCAGCAGGAGTTTCAGTCTGAGATCCGGTCTGAGATTTCTGGGTTGCGTGCCGGTCAGTAGGAGTTTCAGTCTGAGATCCGGTCTGAGATTTCTGGGATGCATGTCGATCAGAGGGAGATGTTTGCTAAGTGGCACACTTGGATGGCTGGTCATCAGCCACAGCAGACATTTCCTGGATTTCCGCCATCCAGCAGCACTACTCCGGGGAGCTTCTTACCTATCGATGACACTGCGTTCTGTTGGATATGGCTTGGCGGGTTTCCTAAGCGGATACCTAGTCGATCCGAGAAACCTCTCCATGCCTACGGATTAAAATTTTAATCCGAATGGAGAGCCGTCTCCCATCGACCGTCTCGTGCCGTATCGAACGATCCAAATCACAACTCGGCCAATTACCAAAATCGGCCTTGTGATTTGCTCAACCGTTCGATCGCGAAAAAGGTGCGAGTTGATCGCCGGCTTTTGTGTTTATGGTCGGGGTCCAATTATTTAATTATTAACTATGATATCAAATCAAAACAATTAAATAATTATCATGAAATTGCGAGGCAAATAATTAAGGCACAAAATAAGGACATAAGGAGCCAGGGAAGAATATACCTTCCGTTACCTTACGATCTTCTATCGTATGACTCTCCCCTCTTGGACGTCGTGTGGGCGATGATCTACCAAGACCCGTGGCCACCAAGTCGATCCCTTCTCCTTGCGCCAACCAATCCCTAACCAAAGGGTACCGTCGGCCGCTCCTAGGAGATAATTTAGACACAAACCCAATTTATTCTTTCCTCCACTGTTAGCACCTGAACAACAAGTATCTTGGAGTTCTGGTGATCTGAGCAACTCCAAGTTACACAAGCAACTTGTAATCTGAGCAACTCCACAACTCCAACTCGTGTTCTTCTAGGCAACTCAAAGAAAGTTGACATGCCACAAACACGAGGCAATTAGCTGACGCTCCAACCAAGTTGCCGAGGCAACTTAATGTCTCTCCTTCTGAAGGAAGCCTCCACGGCAGCACTACCTCACGGCATCGACTCTCTCACGGCAGTGCCATGGCAGCGCCTCTCGAAGTACAGCCTTACGGCAGCACCTTTGTGTTGGTGCAAGTTGCATCAATGATGTTCTCCTTTATGTGTTTTAATGTTTGACAATGTACTTAAGTCAGTAATATGTTGAACAGACAAAGGGGAGCGAAGGAGAAGTAACCTAAGCCTGAGAAAAGTCCTAGTTAAGCTAGGCATGGAAACCCTAAGACCTAGCGAAGGGCTGCTAGGCTCTGGCGAAGGGCTGCCAGAACGAAAAAGACCTAGCGAAGGGTTGCCAGAAAGAAAAGACCTAGCGAAGGGCTGCTAGGCACCTGACGAAGGGCTGTCAGGAAAATAAGTCCTAGCGAAGGGCTGCTAGGCACCTGACGAAGGGTTGTCAGGGGAACAAGACCTAGCGAAGGGCTGCTGGGCACCTGACGAAGGGCTGTCAGGGAAACAAGACCTAGCGAAGGGCTGCTAGGCACCAAGCGAAGGGATGCTTGGTATCCAAGACCTAGCGAAGGGCGGCTAGGCAAAAGTCCACCCGAAGGACCGGGCGGCAACCGTCTCCTGAAAGGAGTAGGTGAAAGGCACTTTCTCGGGGGTAAGAGTTTGCATCGGTTCGACCTAGGATTACGTGCCAATCCGAAGTCCGAACCAAGTTCGTAAGATTAATATTTCATGTATACTTGCTTTGCATATATATATCTTGCAGGTACCAAGAGAAGAAGACAAAGCAAGCAAATGAAGAAGGCTGAAAACTGGCTGCCAGGAGGCCCCCAGTGTTGGGGGCGCCCCCAGCAGCCAGGGCGCCCCCACAGGGGGGCGCCCCCATCCAGCCAGGGCGCCCCCAGCATGGGGGGCGCCCCAGCCAGTGCAGAAGATGTGCACTTATGTGTGTGTGCAGAACAGGTGTCCGTGAGGGCGCCCGGAAGGTCCGGGGCGCCCTGGTTTGAACCTGTCTTTGCTGTTTCGACTCAGAAACATAGATAAGCCCTTATGAGGGCGCCCGGGATGTCCAAGGCGCCCTGGTCAAAGATCTTATCAGCTGCGGCGAGGTGGACGCGAGGATAAGAGTTGACCGGGTTTTTCGGGGCGCCCCCGTCGACCAGGGCGCCCCCAGGAGGGCTATAAAAGGGGCTTCGACCCCTCTTCTTCGAACACACTTCCTAACTGCGATTCTATTCATTCTGACCGACGACAACGCGCTAAAGATGAGACTCTGCGACCGGGAGGCTCCAGGAGGAAGTGCGCGGCACTTCGGAGGTCCAGATCCGCCGAGCTTCACATTTTTGCTTGGTTTGCAATTAATTACAGTATTTATTTTTCTTTATTATTGCTTGTAATATTGCACTGTAAGTCGGGTTTCTCCGCCTCCGGAAATTTCAGAAAGGAGACTATTAGTGGACTCAACGCCGAGTACATAGGCCTTGGACGTACTGACCCTGGGGGGTTGGGAACCAAGTAAATAAACCTACCGTGTCCCCTGTTTTGCTTTATTTTATTTTATTTTTATGTTTCCGCTGCACTAACGCTCTGAGTCCAGAAGTCTTACGAAATATTTACGAATGTTTTCACGATCGATATTCACCCCCCCCCCCTCTATCGACGGCACCGGTCCTACAAGTAGTATCAGAGCCGAGCCGCTCTTCACCGGACTAACCGCCGACGGAGCAACGACACCAGGAGTTGAGGGGGAGCCCAGGGGTGAATCAGGTACAATTTTTTTTAATGTCTAATTTTAAATTGCATATTATTTGTTTCACGTGCAGGGAGAGAGGGCATTATAAAAATTAGTGCCCTACTCGTAAGACTCGGTCTACACCACCGGCGGCGAAGGAGGTACCAGCGCCAGGAGTCCGGAAGAACAAGGAACATGTACAATGCTTCAAATGTGAGAAGTACGGACACTACAAAAACAAGTGTCCGGCGAAGGTACGGAAAATTTATGTTCCGAAAATTTTTCCTGCAATATTTTGTGATAATTTAGTTAATTTTTCTGATAAATTAGAATTACTGCATAATAAAATTAGCCTCTTGCATGATAAGTTAGAAAATAAAGATATGACTAAAATATCAGAAATTAATTGTTTAATTCAAAATATAAATTCAGAAATTAATAAAATTAATTCTGATAATTATTCTGATAATAATTCTGATAAAATCAATTCTGATAATATTACTGACAATTTTAATTCAGAAAAAGTTAATCCTAAGGATAACTCCGAATTTGAATTTGAAAACCTTAAGGATAATTCTGAGGATAAACATGATTTTATTGAAAATTATTCTGAGGATAAACATGATTTAATTGAAAATTATTCTGAGGATAAAAATGATTTTATTCTTGATAATAATTTAATTATAGATAATCCTGAAGACTACTATAAAACCTTAACTAGTGGCCCATTTTACTCCACACACTTTGAGGATATTGATTTTGAGGAGGAAATGGAATTTTCTAAGATTAGAGCCATAATTAATAAAAATTACAAAGGATCAAATAAATCAAAATTAATAGAAAAATTCGGAAAGAAAAATAAAAACGAAGAAGAAATTTTCGAAATAATGAAAATGATGAATTTAAACCCACAACTGTTAATTAAACCTTAGTTAAATCTTAATTAATTCAGTTAAATCAATTAAATCTTAATTAATTCAATTAAATCAATTAAATCTTAATTAATTCAAATAAATCTTAATTAATTCAATTAAATCAATTAAACCTTAATTAATCAAATTAATTCAATTAAATATTAATTAATTCAATTAAATCTTAATTAAATCAATTAAATCTTAATTAATTCAAATAAATCTTAATTAATTCAATTAAACTAGTCAATTCAATTAAACTTTAATTAATCTAATTAACTTTAATTAATTAATTTAATTCAATTAAACTTCAATTAAATCAATTTAATTCAATTAACTTTAATTAAATCAATTTAATTCAATTAAACTTCAATTAAATCAATTTAATTCAATTAAACTTCAATTAAATCAATTTAATTCAATTACACTTCAATTAAATCAATTTAATTCAATTAAACTTCAATTAAATCAATTTAATTCAATTAAACTTCAATTAAATCAATTTAAATCAATTAAATTCAATTAAATTCGATTTAATCCACTTAAATTAAATTCAATTAAATTCAAATAATTCGAATTAATCCACTTAAATTCAATTAAATTCAATTAAATTCAAATAATTCAAATTAATCCACTTAAATTCAATTAAATTCAAATTAATTCAATAAATTCACTTTAATTCAGTTAATTCAAATTAATTCACTTTTCAATTAAATTCAAATTAACTCAACTTTAATTCAATTAAACTCAAATTAACTCATTTTTAATTCAACTAAATCCAATCTTAAATCACTTAAACCTGAACCAAACTAAAACCTTACCCAAACCGCAACAATTAATTCAATAAAATCAAATATGTCAAAGTGGGTTGACATATTCGCAGGTTCACATGATATGTATCAAATCGAGAATTTGATACATTCTTAGAAACAAAAATAAAATGTCTTGACTTGTTTGACTCATGCATAATTGTCATGCCATGCATTTGCTATTTTCCTTTAAAATATATGACATGTCATTCATATTTAATTTTTATGCATAATTTAGAAAGGTCATAAGAAAAAGATAATTGAAATTTGGCAACATAGTATTGGGAGGAGGTGAGATGATAGTACGTTGGGGAAACCAACTCTAATAAGATCAAGTCTACTTGGTCTCTTTAGACTGGTGAAACCAGCCGAAGCTACCGATCCAAGATCCAAGCTAGTTAGACCAGAAAATGACCTAATTTAATTTGAAAATGAAATTTCATTAAAAGGCTTTGTCAAGGAAAGGGTGGATGATCCCATAAGGCTACGGCCAAAGAAGGCCTAGTGCCTCGCCAAGACCTGGAAGCCAATTTCTGAAATTCAAATTCAAATTATCTTTTGTCAAATTCGAATCTAACAAAAATTTCAATTAAATCTTAGATTTAATAATGGAAAATGATTCAAGCATCTCACAATACACCTATAAGGTAATCATGCTTGTTGTATTGATACATCTAAAATGGGTGAGATGTTAAGGACTAATGAATTGAAAAATATTTTTCAAAATTGTTTTTCAAAATTGTTAGAATAATTTCCTAAAAATATATTTTTCAAAATAGAGCTTTAACATAATAATGTTTTTATGGAATTCATGCTTGTCTGATTGATTATATATATTACACATTTTTCAAAAAGGTATATTGTTTTCAAAAATTGATTGACTCACGCAATTAGACACAAGCCTCTTAGGACAGCACTAAAGTTCCTTAGGGCACTTAGATAGAGTCAAACGGCATTAATGCAGGGGGAGTGCTTTTCATATTTTTCAAACTGCACTTTAAAAACATTACTATTATTTGAAAATATCTTTTCGAAAATCATGCTTTAATCATTATCACTTGTGGCTCTTCGAAAAAGATTTTACCTATTGCAAAAATCAAATGTTTACCTGTTCTTTTGATTCTGATAAACCCTCAAGACACAGAGGAAGGTCCACTTCATAATCTAAAAAGGACTCCTAGGATGTGTCAGATTTAGGGGGAGTCTGAGTCAAATATTTTTTCAAGTCTTAAACTATTTTTTAAAATTATTAGAAAATTCCTTTGATTTGAATCAAACCTTAAGACTCAAAGGAAGAGTACTTGTGGTCAACAAGCTTCCCAGGACTGAGTCAAGTTTAGGGGGAGGTCAAATTAAAAGAATTATTCAATTACATGCTTTTAAAATTCTAAAAATCTATGCTTTTCAAAATACTATTTGTTAAAATTTGTGTGACTTATGAAATTATTTTGAAATAATGTTTACTTAGGTTGGAAAATTCCCAGGACACTTAGGAAATGTCCTTGTGGTCAACAAGGTTTCCTAGGATAGTGTCAGACTGGAAAATAGACCAAGTTAAGTAAAATATTAGATCTTCAAAATTCACACAGTTTTTCAGCACATACTTTGTGAAATATTATCATTTTTCTTAAAAATTTATAATAATATTTACTTGTTTGAAAACTTTCCAAGACACTTAGGAAATGCCCTTGTGGTCAACAAGGTTTCCTAGGATGGTGTCAGACTGGAAAAGAAACTCAATCAAGTAAAATATTTTCAAAAAAAAAATACTTATGTCTTTCAAAACCAATATTCTTAATTTTGAAAAAAAAATATTTTCAAATGTATTGTTAAGTACTTAATTTCTCAAAAAAAATATACTTATATTCTTTCAAAAAGGGATTTAAATAATCTTTTAAAAGTACTTGCACTCCATACAAATCATCTTTTCAAAGTACTTATACTTTAAACCTAGAGCATTTTCAAATTTATGCAATTTTTTTTAAAAACAAAATTGCACTAAGTATTTTCAAAACAAAAATTCAAAGGTTTTTCATTGTTGATGCAAGTTTTTATCTTTTTGATGCATGACAAAGGGGGAGAGAGTGCTTAAGTTAGATTTTTTCAGTTAGAATATTTTTTACTCTCCCAAAACCTATACCTTTTATTCTATCCCAAGGATAGCAATTTAGCCCCTTAAACCAATCTAACTTAAGTTATTGTCAAACATCAAAAAGGGGGAGATTGTTGGTGCAAGTTGCATCAATGATGTTCTCCTTTATGTGTTTTAATGTTTGACAATGTACTTAAGTCAGTAATATGTTGAATAGACAAAGGGGAGCGAAGGAGAAGTAACCTAAGCCTGAGAAAAGTCCTAGTTAAGCTAGACATGGAAACCCTAAGACCTAGCGAAGGGCTGCTAGGCTCTGGCGAAGGGCTGCCAGAACGAAAAAGACCTAGCGAAGGGCTGCTAGGCTCTGGCGAAGGGTTGCCAGAAAGAAAAGACCTAGCGAAGGGCTGCTAGGCACCTGACGAAGGGCTGTCAGGAAAATAAGTCCTAGCGAAGGGCTGCTAGGCACCTGACGAAGGGTTGTCAGGGGAACAAGTCCTAGCGAAGGGCTGCTGGGCACCTGACGAAGGGCTGTCAGGGAAACAAGACCTAGCGAAGGGCTGCTAGGCACCAAGCGAAGGGATGCTTGGTATCCAAGACCTAGCGAAGGGCGGCTAGGCAAAAGTCCACCCGAAGGACCGGGCGGCAACCGTCTCCTGAAAGGAGTAGGTGAAAGGCGCTTTCTCGGGGGTAAGAGTTTGCGTCGGTTCGACCTAGGATTGCGTGCCAATCCGAAGTCCGAACCAAGTTCGTAAGATTAATATTTCATGTATACTTGCTTTGCATATATATATCTTGCAGGTACCAAGAGAAGAAGACCAAGCAAGCAAATGAAGAAGGCTGAAAACTGGCTGCCAGGAGGCCCCCAGTGTTGGGGGCGCCCCCAGCAGCCAGGGCGCCCCCACAGGGGGGCGCCCCCAGCATGGGGGGCGCTCCCAGCCAGTGCAGAAGATCTGCACTTATGTGTGTGTGCAGAACAGGTGTCCGTGAGGGCGCCCGGAAGGTCCGGGGCGCCCTGGTTTGAACCTGTCTTTGCTGTTTCGACTCAGAAACATAGATAAGCCCTTATGAGGGCGCCCGGGATGTCCAGGGCGCCCTGGTCAAAGATCTTATCAGCTGCGGTGAGGTGGACGCGAGGATAAGAGTTAACCGGGTTTTTCGGGGCGCCCCCGTCGACCAGGGCGCCCCCAGGAGGGCTATAAAAGGGGCTTCGACCCCTCTTCTTCGAACACACTTCCTAACTGCGATTCTATTCATTCCGACCGACGACAACGCGCTAAAGACGAGACTCTGCGACCGGGAGGCTCCAGGAGGAAGTGCGCGGCACTTCGGAGGTCCAGATCGGCCGAGCTTCACATTTTTGCTTGGTTTGCAATTAATTACAGTATTTATTTTTCTTTATTATTGCTTGTAATATTGCACTGTAAGTCGGGTTTCTCCGCCTCCGGAAATTCCGGAAAGGAGACTATTAGTGGACTCAACGCCGAGTATATAGGCCTTGGACGTACTGACCCTGGGGGTTGGGAACCAAGTAAATAAACCTGCCGTGTCCCCTGTTTTGCTTTCTTTTATTTTATTTTTATGTTTCCGCTGCACTAACGCTCTGAGTCAGAAGTCTTACGAAATATTTACGAAAGTTTTCACGATCGATATTCACCCCCCCCTCTNAAACCTGCCGTGTCCCCTGTTTTGCTTTCTTTTCTTTTATTTTTATGTTTCCGCTGCACTAACGCTCTGAGTCCAGAAGTCTTACGAAATATTTACGAAAGTTTTCACGATCGATATTCACCCCCCCCTCTATCGACGGCACCGGTCCTACAAGTGGTATCAGAGCGGGGAATTCAAACTTGGTGCAACCACCAGTTTGAAAATTTTTCGGATTTCTCTCGTTTTCTCTCTCAATTTTTTTTAAATATTTTTCGTTCGAGTTTTACTTTCAAGGTTGGTGCAACACCCCTTGAAATTTGTTTACTCTTCCCGCACTACTAATCCAAGACCAAGTCTTGGAATATTTTGATTTTTTTTGCAATTTCAGAACGAATGGCCATCCAAGAAGGCTTTAGCACCGCCAGACCTCCACTTTTCAGTGGAGAAGACTTTCCTTACTGGAAAAGTCGAATGGAGGTCCACCTGAAAACTCAGGTGGATATGTGGATAATCATCCAGTCTGGACTGATGATTCCCACAAATGCTGAAGGCGTACCGCAAAACTACTCAGAGTGGGACATTGCCCTTAAACGCAAAATTGAAGCTGACGCAAAGCAACTCAGACCCTCCAATGCGGACTAACGAAAGAGGAGCTGAACCGCGTAGGCCCATTCAACAGTGCCAAGGAGCTATGGGCTAAACTGATCGAGCTCCACGAAGGAACTTCAGATACGAGGATCAGCAAACGGGATCTGCTACTGAACAAGCTCTTCACCATCAAAATGGCAAATAACGAGACAGCAGCCCAGCTCCATGCCAGAATCCAGGAATTAATGAACGGTCTTCACGCAATAGGTCACCAGGTTCAAAACCGTGATCTTATAAGGTATGCCCTAAACACGTTCCCTAGGACCACCTTGTGGGCATCTATGGTAGATGCATACAAGGTCTCTAGGGATCTTTCAAAAATTAAGTTAGATGAGTTATTCTCTGAACTTGAACTGCATGAACAGACTAACTGCAATTTGGCCGAGAAAAGTATAGCTTTCTTTGCAGGGAAAACAGGAAGAACGACTAAGAAGAAAACTCAAGTTGAACCCGAGTCTACCTCAGATTCAGAAACAGAAGATCAAGAAGGAGATCAATCTGAACTGGTCCGGCTAGCTCGAAGCTACTACAAAAAGTTGAAGAACCAAGTCAACACACGGAGAACAAACCGAAGAAAGGATGAACCAGCTGAACCGGCAACTGACAAACACAAGCCCAACGTAACCTGCTACGAATGTAAAAAGAAGGGCCACTACAAGACTGAATGTCCAAGCCTAAAGGAGTCCAAAAAGAGCAGAAAGAAGAAGGCACTCCAAGCAACCTGGGACGAGTCTTCCTCAGAAGAAGAAGAAGAAGCACCCCAGTCCAATCTTCTAGCCCTGACCGCTTCGGATCAAATCGAGACTGACTCAGACTCGGACCAGGACGACGGCAAGCTGACCTTCTCCGACAACGACGAAATAAGGGTAACGAGTTTTTCAAAATTGCAATTAAATTCTCTTATTTCATATCTATCCCGAGATTTGGCGAAAGCCAAACTCCGAATCGAGTCCCTCCGACAGGAAGTAAAACTCCTGAAAGAGGGAGCTGAGTCTTAATCCTTAACTGAGAAAATTCAGGAAGGAACCCCTGATCAAGTTGAAAAACTTGAATCAGGGAACTCCTCCCTGAAAACTCAAGTTAAGGACTTACGAACAGCTTTAGAACGATTCACTTCTGGTTCCAAGAATCTTGATATGATTCTTGGAAAACAGAAGTCTGTTCTAAACCGATCCGGACTTGGCTATAGAACCAAATCTTGGCAAAGATCTTACTTTGCTGTACTGAACCAGTCAAGACCTAAGGTTCAGGCATGGGTGCCAAAACTGTGCCTGACTAAACCAACTGGTTCAAATCAATTTTGGATCCCCAAGGACAAGATTCACATCTTGCCTAACCCATACAGAGGCTTTAGTCCAGGGGGAGCCAAAATCAAAACAATTTTCATTATTAGATAATCTTTTTTTGCTTGTTTATTTATATTTCTGCAAGTTGCCATGCTTAGAATTAGGAATAGTTAGACTTAAGGACTGAATTACTTGAAATTTGAAAATATAGTATTGGGAGGAGGTGAGATGATAGTACGTTGGGGAAACCAACTCTAATAAGATCAAGTCTACTTGGTCTCTTTAGACTGGTGAAACCAACCGAAGCTACCGATCCAAGACCCAAGCTAGTTAGACCAGAAAATGACCTAATTTAATTTGAAAATGAAATTTCATTAAAAGGCTTTGTCAAGGAAAGGGTGGATGATCCCATAAGGCTACGGCCAAAGAAGGCCTAGTGCCTCGCCAAGACCTGGAAGCCAATTTCTGAAATTCAAATTCAAATTATCTTTTGTCAAATTCGAATCTAACACAAATTTCAATTAAATCTTAGATTTAATAATTTATGGAAAATGATTCAAGCATCTCACAATACACCTATAAGGCAATCATGCTTGTTGTTTTGATATATCTAAAATGGGTGAGATGTTAAGGACTAATGAATTGAAAAATATTTTTCAAAATTGTTTTTCAAAATTGTTAGAATATTTTCCTAAAAATATATTTTTCAAAATAGAGCTTTAACATAATAATGTTTTTATGGAATTCATGCTTGTCTGATTGATTATATATATTACACATTTTTCAAAAAAGGTATATTGTTTTCAAAAATTGATTGACTCACGCAATTAGACACAAGCCTCTTAGGACAACACTAAAGTTCCTTAGGGCACTTAGATAGAGTCAAACGGCATTAATGCAGGGGGAGTGCTTTTCATATTTTTCAAACTGCACTTTAAAAACATTACTATTATTTGAAAATATCTTTTCGAAAATCATGCTTTAATCATTATCACTTGTGGCTCTTCGAAAAAGATTTTACCTATTGCAAAAATCAAATGTTTACCTGTTCTTTTGATTCTGATAAACCCTAAAGACACAGAGGAAGGTCCACTTCATAATCTAAAAAGGACTCCTAGGATGTGTCAGATTTAGGGGGAGTCTGAGTCAAATATTTTTTCAAGTCTTAAACTATTTTTTAAAATTATTAGAAAATTCCTTTGATTTGAATCAAACCTTAAGACTCAAAGGAAGAGTACTTGTGGTCAACAAGCTTCCCAGGACTGAGTCAAGTTTAGGGGGAGGTCAAATTAAAAGAATTATTCAATTACATGCTTTTAAAATTCTAAAAATCTATGCTTTTCAAAATACTATTTGTTAAAATTTGTGTGACTTATGAAATTATTTTGAAATAATGTTTACTTAGGTTGGAAAATTCCCAGGACACTTAGGAAATGTCCTTGTGGTCAACAAGGTTTCCTAGGATAGTGTCAGACTGGAAAATAGACCAAGTTAAGTAAAACATTGAACCTTCAAAAGTTCACACACTTTTTAGCATATATTTTTAAGTACTATCATTTTTTAAAAATTTACTTGAGGTTGAAAATTTCCAGGACACTTAGGAAATGTCCTTGTAGTTAACAAGGTTTCCTAGGATTGTGTCAGACTGGAAAAGAAATCTAGTCAAGTGAAATATTTTGTTTTCAAAAAAAAAAACTAATACTTTTCTAAAAGTACGTATGTATTTCAAATCATAATTTATCTCAAAAGTACTTGAAAAATCTTTTCAAAACTCTTTTTCGAATTTTTTTTTCAAATACAAAATATTTTTTTGCATAATACTCTTCAAAATGGACTTAATCTGGAAATTTAAGCTTTTGTTATGCTTTTAAGAGTTATACCAAGTATTTTTATGTTTTCAAAACTCATAAGCTCTGATACACAATTTATTCTCAAAACTTCTTTCAAAACATATTTCAAAACACAATTTCTTTTCAAAATCTTTTAAGTACTTAAGTATTTTACGGGTATTTTTTTACTTAATTTTCTCAATCAAGTACTTGACACTTAATTTTCAAATTCTTCTAAAAAGTACTTGCTCCAAAGTTTAAAAACTTGTTATGCCTGAAAAATCCTTTTCTTGAAAATTTTCTAAGCGTGAAAAATTTCTTGAAAAATTTTCTAAGTAAAGTTTCCTTTTCTAAAAGTTAAAATTTTTTTTGGAAACTTGGAAATTTTGCCTAAGTAAATTTTTTCTGCCTTATAAAAAGTTGTAAATTTTTTAAGCCTGAAATTTTTTTCATAATTATCTAAGTGTAAAAAGTTTTGAAAATGCTTTTACTCGATTCTTGAAAAATACTTTGTCAAAAACATAAAGCACTTAGAAAAACTCATAAATCCCTGTTAGATACCTTGTTCACCCATGCTTGTTTTTGATATATGTCAAAGGGGGAGGAAAGGTCAAAGTTAAGAGTTAAGTTAATTATTCAGGGGGAGAATGAGCATGAGAAATTTTTTTCTCTCTCTCTTTTCACTGTTCAAATTATATTTGGGTTTAGACTGTTACGAATTGATATGTTTTATTAGTCTTAACCTTTATGCTTAAACTGCTATCTTTTTCCTTAACTTTGAATTGTGTTGCCATAATCAAAAAGGGGGAGATTGTTGGTGCAGGAAGCACCAGATCGAACCTTATTTTGATATTGGCAAAAGGGTTCAAAAGTTAAGGGTTAGTTGTTGTCTAACAAGTTTCTTGAGTGTACAGGAAAAGCCCTAGCGAAGGACTGCTAGGCTCTGGCGAAGGACTGCCAGAATGGACAAACCCTAGCGAAGGAATGCTAGGTCCTGGCAAAGGGCTGCCAGAAGAAAAGACCTAGCGAAGGGCTGCTAGGCACCAAGCGAAGGGCTGCTTGGTACTCAAGACCTGGCGAAGGGCTGCCGGGCAAAAGTCCAACTGGAGGAGCCGGTTGGCACCAGGTAAATTCTCCCGAGAAGAGTAGGTGAGGACGCGTTCCCCTTGAGGGAACATTAGGCGTCGGTTCGACCTAGGGCTCCATTTTGGAGACCAAAGTCAGAACCAAGACAGCTAAGGCTGTATAAATCTAATTAATTGTTATGTTATTTTGTTTTGGACTAACCCTGGATGCAGGATCGAAGGAACGTATGTCTGCAGCTCAGAAAGCCTCAAAGGAGAGAGGCAGTTGCTGAGTAGGGCGCCCGGAGCGTCCCGGGCGCCCCCAAGGGCCATACAAAACAAGTAACAAGAAGACTGGTTCGAATACACACTGGGCCGGGCGCCCCCTGCGCTGCGGGCGCCCCCAGGCGCGTACCTCGAACCAGAAGCCGTCGAAGCCAGGCAGATAACCTTTGACCCGGTCAATGCGGGCGCCCCGAGCGCTGCGGGCGCCCCGGTCAAAGCGGATCTCGAAGATAAGCCGCGACCGAGACTTTGGCGGATCGAAGGCAACGTGGGGGGCGCCCCCGTCGACCAGGGCGCCCCCGTCGACCAGGGCGCCCCCAGGCCCTATATAAAGGGCCCTCGACCTCCTTCTTCAGAGCATCAATTACTGCGACGCTTACACGCTACACTGCTTTCATTCAACACATCCAAACTCTCTGACGACCGCGCTCTGCTCCAGGAACTTCCCGACTCAAGTCCGAAGCGTCGTCGACCTCCCGCTGCACCGAAACTCGAGCCTACCCCGGGAGTTGGTAAATACAGAAGTGTAACCTTTCTTATTGCAAATTATATTCCTCTTCTGTATTCATTCTACGCATTATAGAATTGCCCAAAGTAAACGGTCAACGACCGTGGGCCTTGGAGTAGGAGTCGACCCAGGCTCCGAACCAAGTAAAACGACCTTGTTAGCGTTGTGTTGCTTTGTCTCTATTTCCGCCGCGCACTTACTCTTTTTATTTAATCCGAACGATTTGCGACATTCACCCCCCCCCCCCTCTATCGCATCTCTCGATCCAACAAGTGGTATCAGAGCACTTAGGAAATGCCCTTGTGGTCAACAAGGTTTCCTAGGATGGTGTCAAACTGGAAAAGAAACTCAATCAAGTAAAATATTTTCAAAAAAAAAATACTTATGTCTTTCAAAACCAATATTCTTAATTTTGAAAAAAATATTTTCAAATGTATTGTTAAGTACTTAATTTCTCAAAAAAAAATATACTTATATTCTTTCAAAAAGGGATTTAAATAATCTTTTAAAAGTACTTGCACTCCTTACAAATCATCTTTTCAAAGTACTTATACTTTAAACCTAGAGCATTTTCAAATTTATGCAATTTTTTTAAAAACAAAATTGCACTAAGTATTTTCAAAACAAAAATTCAAAGGTTTTTCATTGTTGATGCAAGTTTTTATCTTTTTGATGCATGACAAAGGGGGAGAGAGTGCTTAAGTTAGATTTTTTCAGTTAGAATATTTTTTACTCTCCCAAAACCTATACCTTTTATTCTATCCCAAGGATAGCAATTTAGCCCCTTAAACCAATCTAACTTAAGTTATTGTCAAACATCAAAAAGGGGAAGATTGCTGGTGCAAGTTACATTAATGATGTTCCTCTTTAAGTGTTTTAATGTTTGACAATATACTTAAGTCAGTGATACAATGAATAGACAAAGGGGAGCAAAAGTGAAGTAACCAAAGCTGAAGAAAAGTCCTAGTTAAACTAGGCATCGAAACCCCAAGTCCTAGCGAAGGGCTGCTAGGCTCCTAGCGAAGGGCTGCTAGGCACCTAGCGAAGGGCTGCTAGGTATCGAAACCCCAAGACCTAGCGAAGGGCTGCTAGGCACCTAGCGAAGGGCTGCTAGGTATTGTAACCTTAAGACCTAACGAAGGGATGTTAGGCACCTAGCGAAGGGCTGCTAGGTATTGTAACCTTAAGACCTAACGAAGGGATGTTAGGCACCTAGCGAAGGGCTGCTAGGTATCGTAACCCTAAGACCTAGTGAAGGGCTGCTAGGCACCTAGTGAAGGACTACTAGGCATAGAAGACCTAGCGAAGGGATGCTAGGCACCTAGCGAAGGGCTGCTAGGCATAGAAGACCTGGCGAAGGACTGCTAGGCACCTGGCGAAGGATTGCTAGGTAATGAAGTCTTGGTCCAAGGGACTGAGCAACTTAGCTGAGCGATGACTAAGGACAGGAGTAGAGACGGGTCGGGGTTCGGGCGTCTCGAGATCCGAAGTATCGGAAGCTAAGCAAAAGTCCACCCGAAGGACCGGGTGGCAACCGTCTCCTGAAAGGAGTAGGTGAAGGGCGAGTTCTCGGGGATAGGAACTCGTGCCGGTTCGACCTAGGGTTTCGTGCAAATCCGAAGTCCGAACCAAGTCCTTAAGCTTAATATTATATGCATATATGCTTTGTGTTTTTGTATCTTGCAGGTAACAAGAACCGGAGACAAAGCGCAGGGTGCTGCCCCAGTCTTGGGGGCGCCCCCAGTGTTGGGGGCGCCCCCATGCAACCAGGGCGCCCCCAGGTGGACCTAAACATGCAGTTCTCGTGAAGCAGGGTGACAGGTGTCAACCGGGGCGCCCGGAGCGTCCGGGGCGCTCTGATTAGTAGCTGTTTTGCTGTTTCGAAGCCAGAACACAGGATAAGCCTCCACGGGGCGCCCTGGTCAACCATCTTATCAGCTGCAGCGAGGTAGACGCAGGGATAAAGTTTGACCGAGTCTTCCGGGGCGCCCCCAGCGACCGGGGCGCCCCCAGGAGGCCTATATAAGGGGTCTCGACCCCTCAGCTTGAAAGACACTTCCTAACTGCGATTCTATTCATTCCGACCGACGACAACGCGCTAAAGACGAGGCTCTGCGACCGGGAGGCTCCAGGAGGAAGTGCGCGGCACTTCGGAGGTCCAGATCGGTCGAGCTTCACATTTTTGCTTGGTTTGCAATTAATTATAGTATTTATTTTTCTTTATTATTGCTTGTAATATTGCACTGTAAGTCGGGTTTCTCCGCCTCCAGAAATTCCGGAAAGGAGACTATTAGTGGACTCAACGCCGAGTACATAGGCCTTGGACGTACTGACCCTGGGGGGTTGGGAACCAAGTAAATAAACCTGCCGTGTCCCCTGTTTTGCTTTCTTTTATTTTATTTTTATGTTTCCGCTGCACTAACGCTCTGAGTCCAGAAGTCTTACGAAATATTTACGAAAGTTTTCACGATCGATATTCACCCCCCCTCTATCGACGGCACCGGTCCTACAGGTTGTGCATCTCTAAGCACTGTTGCTTGAACTTTTAGAGAGTCACCTTGAGATTAGTTTTCTCTCTTACCAACTGGTCAATCTCCTCTTGTAAAGCAACCCTCTCAATGTCCGAGACAATGGCATCGCCAAGCGGGAGGCTGTGGTTGTGGATGAGCTTGTGGCAATGGATGTTCTTGAGGAGATCCTTCCTCCTTTTGGTAAAATCCTCATTGGCGAACTCCCACCTCTCGGGATCTATTTTCGGAATCCCTACATAAAGAATCAATTTCTTTCTTGATTGATTGGCCAATTCCTACAAATCTAGCTACACCAACTCAAGAAATTTCCCAAGTCCAAAGTTTCAATCTAAAGAAATCAATAGCAAAAAAAGGGAGATTTTTTCCAAAAAAATTCAAAAAAATTACAAATAGACTAACCAAACAAAGCAAAGAACAAAAGAAATCCATGCATTGTGATTCAACGGGCTTACATAGGTATTGAGTTGACAGATGAAGTTGGAGATATTGTTGTACTTGAAGTAAGTCGGGAGGAGGTGGATGGAGAAATCTATGTGGTTCCACACCATGAAGGTCTTCAAGGAGGTGCTCCAGGAGACGACTAGTGGTGCAATTTTTTTTGGGTCAATGTTGATCGATTTAATTAAGCTCTGATTAACTCGAGCTTGAGTTTTGATGTTTGGACAATATATGAGAAGAGACAAAATATGTCAAGGTTGACTGAATATTTGATAATATGTAAAAGAGAAGTCAAGTAGGTATTGGAGGGCAGGATACTTGATTAGGAAAATCCTAACCACGATTAGAGAAGGGAAAGCCCTAGCTGAGGTTAGGCAAGGTGGAAATCTATCGAGTGACTAATCTTAACTAAAGTTAGGCAAAGGAAAGTCCAATGAGAAGTTGGCACAAGATAGAAAGTCCAAGTGGGTCAAGGAATGACCAGACACTTGGTGAACAAGTACTAGCAAGTCAAGGTTGGCCGAATGTTAGGCAACTGGAAGTCCCAACAGGTCATGGTTGATCGGATGTTGGATAAAGGAACCCTAAACTCACAGTCCGGGTGTTAGGATTGGGAATCGATTGGAGCATATTCAATCGATTAGGGCAATCAATTAAGCTTAGTTCCAATTAAATTGGGAATTGACTGGGAGTTGTTTTTGCGAGAGAGTAGAAGAGTCAGAATCGACTGGGGCAATCGATTTGGCCTTGTCCAATCAATTAAGGTAATCGATTGGAGTGTGATTTTTGTGAAGCACAATAGCTTTCTCGCGTGGTGCTGAATCGATTGGGAAGGTGCCCAATCAATCACCCTATTTTTGTGTGAGCACAAAAGGTTGTGAATTGATTAAGGCAATCGATTAAGTCTTCTCCAATCGATTGGGCTAATCAATTGGGCATTTGTTGTGAGAGAATAGAAGGTTGGGAAATCGATTGGCCAACGTTTGTGAAGGAACAATAGCTTAGGGAATCGATTAGGGCAATCGATTAAAAACTGCCTAATCGATTGAGATGGTTCACCAATCGATTAAATATTCAAAAAATAGCCGTTCTATAGGTTTGAATAGACAAATCCTACGTGGCAGCCTAATCGATTGGGAAGCGTAAGTGAACCCTAGAAAAGAGGTTTTCACGAAGGTTTGCATAGAGCTTGACATTATGATTTATGCCGGTTCTTGAGGGTTTTGAGGAGATATGTTATGAGGCTAATCCAAGCAAGAAAAGAGTAAGCAAAGTAAGGTTCATTGTTGTAATAATTTTTGATTTCTTATGTAGCATAGTCTGCGATTTTTTGTTATATTCTTGTATTCGAGCTTGTATGAGACTTCTTTGCCTCTAGGAAGGAGGTTTTCATAGTGTATATGTGAGTGAGGAGTCGACTCTTAGATTAGTCATCTTAAAGAGGTAGATACCAAGTAAAAACAAGTGTGTTAGCATTGTGAAAATTTTCGCTTCGAGTATCCGCTGTAAATCATCATCGAAGAAGTGATTGAAGTTATTCACCCCCTCTAGCTCTCTATGTGTTCTAACAAATGATATTAGAGTGAGACCGCTCTTATTTGGACTAATAATAGAAAAGAGCAACGAGCTAGAGGAAGAAGAAGTTACATTGAAACCCTAATTTCAACAAGTCAAAGGACCCATTTTTAAGAGAGCTCAACTTCAAAATGGACTTTGGTATGACATCAAGGCACCCCCACCATTCGGAATGACAAACTTTAATATTTGGAAATCAAGAATGGAGAATTTCTTCATGATGGAGATAGAACAATGTTTACTCTAATGGAGGGATTTTAAGCTCTAATGGATAGCAATGGAAAGCTTTTCAAGGAAAAGAAGTGGGCCGAGGAGCAAGTAAAGAGATCTGAGGCCAATAATAAAGTAACCAAAATTTTGATTAATGTATTGCCTAATAATATTTTGTGCAACATAGGTTCATTTCAAGATGCTAGGGATTTATGGAGCAAGTTGGCCAAGCTTCATAAAGCTCCAACCTCAACGTCAAATGAAAAAAAAATCTAAAGAGGGAGACTCTTTGGATCAAGAGCATGAGGACTTGGAGGTTAAAAAGTGTTCAACTTTCAAGGAAGAAATTCAAGAAGCATCTACCTCAGGGATTGAGGGGAGCATAGACCATTGACATTGAAACAAGGAAAAGCATCATCATCGGAAGTTAATGTGGAAAAATCATGTGTTATCTCTACTAGTAAAGGTATAAAAATTTCAATTCATAAAGATAAAAATTATTTAATTTGTGTTGAATGTAGAGAAAAAGGATACTATAAGAGAAAATGCTTTAAGTTGAAGAAAGAGAAGCCTTAAGTGGCACTCAAGGTCAAGGAGATCAAGTCAAACAACGCTGGCTCTACCGTGCGAAAGGGCAAGGAGTGTTGGTGCAATCGACCCAAGTTTGATCGGTACGATCATAAGTTTTGATGTGTGTGTCAATAAGTTTAAGTTAAGATTTCATATTGGTTTGATGTATGTTTGAGTCATGTAGGACTTGGTGGAACACACATGAGGAATTTGGCATGGCCAAGTGTGGGAGATCTTATCCTGGTGCTCGGGTCATTGAGTCAGTGAAGGATGGTGCATCCGAGGGACCGCTGGACAAGGAGCAACGGAGTGGAGCTAAGGGAAGTGGATTGCAAGGTATACGCGAAGGATGACATGAGGATAAACCGCAGGCTTGTCTGCATCTGAGGGATGAGAGCCAAATGAAGAGGGCTTCAAAAGGCGACTTCAGAGAGGATGAGTGTGAGTGTGTATTGAGAGCAGTCGACTGATAAGGAGACTAGTCGACTGATCTTTCCATGGTTTCAAACAGTAGGGATCAGTCGACTGACCTGGATGATAGTCGACTGCTATTTGAAATCTAGCCGTTGGCTGAGCACTAGTCGACTGGTGTGGGAGTTGAGCTGTTTTGTCAATAGCTCTTTTCTCTATTTAAAAGGAAGCTTTGGGGCATGAAGAAGTTATGAAAGTGTGATTGTAAACCTTCTTATTTCGTGCCCAAAACTTCCAAAGCCTACTCTTTTCCTCAAACCCTAACATGTATCTTGTAAAGAGGAAGAAGACATTGTGAGAGGTTGTACTCCACCGAGAAGCAGTGAGCTCTAGCCGAAGATTGTCGAGGACTAATTCACTGACGGATTGAGGGATCGTCCACCTCAAGGATACGCCTTGGAGTAGGAGCAAGCAATCTCTGAACCATGTAAAAGTTTTGTGTTAGTATTGTTTTCATTGTTTCTTGTATTTTTGCTACGCTACTAACTTTGTAGGAAGAAACACGATTTGGGGGAGACAAGTTATTCACCCCCCTCCTAGCCAAACTCTGATCTTCAAGAAGGAGCACATTGTATACTTCCTTTGTAATAAAAAGGGACATTATTGAAACTAATGTCCAAAGGGGAGAAATCTGACCAAGGATAAAGGAGGAAGCTCAAGTTAGGGGGGAGTTTCCAAAAGCATATCTAAGGTACCATTAGTTAATGGTACTTATTTATATCATGATAAAAAAAACATACTAGAAATAATTATTATGATTTTGATATTATTTATCACAATGATAGAAAGCAAGATAATTCTAGGGAGAATTATAAGTCATTTTATGCTAGGACTATACCACACCTAAGGTTAGGGAAAAGTCTACGACATTTATGGTAGACCTACAAAATTTAAGGCTAAAATGGAGAATATCGAAGGCAATAAAGAAAAATCCAAGTTTGAGGATTTAAGAATAGAGAATTAAATCTTGAGGTCAAGAATTTACAAATTAGAAAGGATCCTAAAAAATTGACAAATAATGTTAAAGAGTTAAGAAACAAAATCTAGGTCAAAATAGGCAAGAATTATTCAATGACAAGAGAGGTTTGGGATACATACCAAAGGTCAAGGAGAAGTTGCTCTCATACCATGAGTTTCATATGGTTATGGAACTAACCCTAGGTCTATAAATCAAGCCAAGGTTACAAGAGAAGTTATTTCTAAAGCTGACCTTAAGGTGACTAGTGTGACTAAGGCTTCTAAGAAGCCTAGGAAAGTCACTAGAAAAGTTTCTAGGAAAGTTATTCTTAGTGAATACCTAGAATACCCAAGAAACACCAATAGGTTTTGGGTTCCTAAGAGTGTGTTCTTTACCCCTAAATGGGGTTAGAATGTGTTAACTCTAATTGGAAGAGTAGTTAACTCAACCATGATGAGGTTGACACTTTGGGACATTTTCAAAATAGCGTGACACCTTGAAAAATGAAAAGTTGATTTTACTCTTGAAGAGTAAAAGTGTGCCAATTGAATTTTTGAAGAATTGAGTTTGATTAATTGGCACAAATAGGATAAAATTAAAAGAAATGCTAAGTTAGGATTTTGACATTTTTCAGGGAGATGAGGGCAACTTAGAATTATTTTTAGCTTAGGAATTAGTTGATGATACTTAGATAAAAAATTTAAATATTTTCTTTATGCTAAAAATATCATATTTTGTATTTTAATATTCATATTTCATTATGAAAAATGGCATATGTTAATTCATGTCATACATGCATCATTTAACTATGATAGTTTTTCTTTTGGAAAATACTCATTTAATGTATGTCATAGTCATTTATCATGCATTACTTTAAATTCTTTGTAATTAAGGACAATGACATTAATTTACATCCTAGGGAGAATAATCAAAATTAAAATGTCTAAATAGAAATACATGATTTTGTAGTTTAGGGAAAACATATTTAACATCTCACAAAACCTATAGGTTTGACTTGTATGTGTATTGAGGAATATTAGATATAAGTGATATATTAGATGGATGAACAAAACTCAAGATGTTGATTTAATACATCTATTTGAGTTTTAGTTTCATTAAAATAAATGATTATGTGAAGTCCAATCATTAGGAAAGTTAATATACAAGTCATGTGCATTTAGCCTAAAGAATATGTTTGGAAATTATTTCTGAAAAGGATTTCAAAATTATTTTTGAAAAATCTTAGTGAAGTTTATCTTTTCATAGAAATCACCATTAATTAGCTAGATACAAAATATACTGAAACTTTAATGTTTTTCAATGGTTTCCAATCTTGTGTCATTCTTTGAAAATAAAAAGTATTTTCATAAAAAATTATTTTTCCATGATAGCATATGAAATAAATAATGCCTATGTAAATTTTCATAATTCTAGGAAATCATAAAATTATTTAGAAATTTTTGAATTTCGAGCCGAAATTAAAAATTGAAATAAGAAACTCCTAATTGATTTGACACTGTTGCCAACCCATTAGAAAGTTGCATAATCGATTAGCAGCCAACGATAATTGATTAGCACTGGTCAAAATCGACTGGTGGTTAAAAGCAATCGATTAACGTAACCATGCTAATTTTGGTTTAAATTGTTTGATTTTCTATCCATTAAGCTACACTTAGTCAATTTAACTATTCTAAACCCTATGAAGTACTTTGATAAGTATTTAAAGGTAATTTCTTGATGAAAATGAGGAAGAAATTATTGGTGCAATCATGGTTAGGTCAGGGTTGACCTAATTTGACTAAGCTTGGTAAGCTTGAGTTTGGATGTTTCGATGTTTGATAATGATGTTTGTTTGATCATATGATGTTTGAATATCATATGATGTTAAGTGGATCAAGGGTGACTGGAAAATACCTAGTGGGACTAGGCACACCTAGTGGGACTAGGTGAAGTCCAGGTGGATCTGGGAGATCGCACGCTGACAAGGGAAAAGACCTAGTGGGACTAGGTGAAGTCCAAGTGGATCGCGGAGATTGCACGCTGGCATAGGAAAAGACCTAGTGGGACTAGGCACACCTAGTGGGATTAGGTGAAGTCCAGGTGGATCGGGGAGATCGCACGCTGGCATGGGAAAAGACCTAGTGGGACTAGGCACACCTAGTGGGACTAGGTGAAGTCCAGGTGGATCCGGGAGATCGCATGTTGGCAAGGTGGATGACTACCGAGAGTCTAGACCGATCACTAAAACCCATTGGAAATCAGGGCAAGTCAATTGATCGGTCAGGAGACCGATCAGGAAACCTCCTGATCGGTCAACCAGACCGATCAGGGAACCTCTGATCGGTCAACCTGACCGATCAGGTCATGGCCTAACCGATTAGGGTCCTGCCTGATCGGTCCAGGCTGAGGATTAGGCAAGGGTTCAGTCAGTGGCAATCGATTGGGTAATCGATTGAGATTTATTTCTCACAAACAGAAGCGGTCTTGATCGATTGGGGAATCGATTAAGAAGGGTGCGGATCGATTGAGTGATCAATTACTGCAAGTTTGCGTGAGAGAACAGAAAGGTGTTGAATCGATTCAGCAATCGATTAGGGTTGTCCTTAATCGATTGGCTAATCGATTAAGGTTCGAAAAATAGACATTGAACGGCTAAATCTGACATGGTAATCGATTGGGAAACCCTAGGCGTCGAGTATATAGGGCTTTTCACGCAGGTTGAAGCGGATCTCTTGTCGCCTTCTTCTCCTTCTTCAGTGCCATTCAAGGGAAGCCTTGGAGGATATTGCTACTGCATTTCCAAGGTTCTAGAGGCAATTCCAAGCTTGAAGAAAGCAAGAAAAGCAAGAGGACTCATTTGTGTAAATCTTGTAAGATTTAATTTGTATTTTGCTTTGTGATCTTGTTGTTTCTTCTTGAAATCTTGTAAGAGGTTTCTCCACCTCAAGAAGAAAATATTTCATAGTGTATGAGAGAGTGAGAAGAGCGGATCCTTGGATTAGTCACCTCAAGGAGGTGGATATCAAGTAAATCCAAAGGGTTAGCGTTTGCTCGAGTCTTCCGCCGCAACAAATCATCACGGAGCAAATTTGAGCTAATCACCCCCCCCCCCTCTAGCTCACCTACCGGTCCTAACAGAAATGGTTTAAGGGGACTAATTTGGAGCTAAAGAGGAGATTTATATTCAAAGTTGAATTTTTAACCTTATAACTTTAACTTTTGGAATTTCCTAAAAGTTTAGAAACTTTAAATTATTGTTGGTGCAATGATAAACGTTTGGAGTATGCTTCTTATAGGCACAATTTGAAATTTTTTAATTAATGGTCAAGGTTGAGCATTGGAAGCAATAGAAGATTGAGAATCTTCATTGTGATAGATGTATGCTCAAGGTTGAGCATAGGATACAAATAAAAGATATGAAACTTTTATCGGGTTGTTTTGAAATAATAGACTCTTGGAAAGAATTTTTGATGTGTGTTAAATGAGGAAAAAATGTAGGGTTTAAATTAGAAACCCCTCATTTATGTTTTGGCATGGGATGATGAAGAGAGTTGGGCTAATATAGGTTAGTCTAACTTAAACATATTGTCGAACATCAAAAATAAGGAGATTGTTAGTGTAATCTTCTTTGAGTTAAGGTTGACTAGTTTGACTAAACTCAGATTGGCTCAAGCTTGAGTTTTGATGTTTTGACAATATGTGAAAAGAGGTCAAATACGTCAAGGTTGACTAGATATTTGATAATACGTGAGAGAGAAGTCAAGTAGGTTATGGAGGACCAGATACTTAATTCGCAAAGGACCAAATACTTAATTCGCAAAGTCCTAATTATGATCAGACGAGAAAAAGTCCTAACTGGAGGTTAGGCAAGGGAAAGCCTTAATTGAGGTTAGGTTGGATGGAAGTCTACTCAGTGACTAGTATTAACTGGGATTAGACAAGAGAAAGTCCAAGCGGGTCAATGATGATCATATGTTAGCAAAAAAAAGCCCTAACTGAGGTTAAACAGGGTAGAAGTTTACTGAGTGACTAGCCCTAACTAAGGTTAAGCAAAGGAAAGTCCAACGAGAAGTTGGCATGGGATGGAAAGTCCAAGTGGGTCAAGGGATGACTGTACACTTGGTAAGTAAACACTAACACGTCAAGATTGACCTGATATTAGGCAACTAGAAGTTCCAACAAGTCACGGTTGACCAGATGTTAGTCAAAAGAACCAATTTAGATTCTGGGTGTTAGGGTTGGAAATTGATTATATTGGGGCCAGATCCAATAGATTAAGCACAGTTCCAATCGATTGGGAATGGATTGGGAGTTGTTTTCATGAGAGACAAGAAGAGCCGAAATCGATTGGGGTAATCGATTCAGTCTTCTCCAATCGATTAGGGTAATCGATTGGAGTGTGATTTTTTCGAAGCATAGTAACTTTCTCATGAGGTGTTAAATCAATTAGGAAGGTGCCTAATTGATAAGCCTATTTTTGCGTGATCACAAAAGGCTATGAATTGATAGAGGCAATCGATTAAGCCTTCTCCAAACAATTAGGCTAATTGATTGGGGCAATTTTCGCGAGAGAACATATGGTTAGGGAATCGATTGGTTAATCGATTCAGTCCAAGCCAATCAATTAGGGCAATTGATTGGCCAACGTTCGCGAAGGAATAACAACATAGGGAATCAATTAGGGTAATCGATTAGAAGTTGCCTAATCGATTGGATGGTGATGTGTGTATATTGCAAGTGCACGATACTGTCGTCAAGTAATAAAGATATCGAATCCATAAGGACTGTTGAATAAGTATCGACATAATAGTCAAACTTGATTGTTTAGACCAAATCAGTGGTTTAGGGTGTCCAGAACTCGGTAACCTAGTGAAATGGGAATAGGTTAGAGGAAAAAGGCAGCAAGATCACAAGAGAAAGATAGAGTTTGATCATGAAGAGAGAAATCAGAGAGATCATCGTAGGAAAGTAGGGCGTGATCAAAGTAAGAAGACAATCAAATCACGTGCAGGAGTCAAAGTGTGATCTCAGAGAGGAAAAAGAGAAAGATAGTAGAGTGGACAAACAGAAAGATAGAAGTATCAAGGATAAAGAAGAAGCAGGGCAGAGAAATCAGTTAGAGAGAAAACGATCCTAGGATTTCGATTGTACCTCTATGCTAGCAAACACTCAATCTATGTTTGAATCCTTATTCTCAATATTTCCTCATGTAGGTAGGTCATCCCATGTAACCGATGTGAACTTTTGGTACTACACCGGCGTACCAACCCTAATCGTCACCTATTTCGGAAGGATCGCAACCTAGAGAGGATTCTATCACGAGATCCCACGACCCCTAATTACCCCTCTTCTTATTATGTGACAACAAATTAAGTTTGATCCATTAGACTTATGATTACCTAGAGAGGACCCCATCTCTGTTATCTACGGATCGGAGGATTAGGTTCTCCTTTCGATTTATCTCTAAATCCTTGTGGGATGCGATTCTTGTGCTTTTCGCATCGAGATCGTGCTAATGTAGTATATTTAGAACATAATTCGATGTATCACAGAAACAAGGAAACTAAACATCGAGAGAAAAGTGTTTACATAGTAAAGAAGTTACTCCCTAGTCCTAGAATCCAGCAATTATCCCATAAATATGAGTTAGAATACACAAACATGATTCAAATTACAGAAGTTCAATTCAAATCCAGAAAAAGTAGACAAAATGGAAGAAAAGCTTAGGCTTGGCTATTAAATTTCTTTTTAACCGCTCCCGATCTTCCCTTGACGAATGGATTGCCTTGGGAACACCTCCTCTAGCCGGCTTGGGGTCCTTGGACAACTCCAAATAGATATCCCCAACCCTAAGGAATAAATCCCTATTTATAGGGCTGGAAAATGGACACCCGACATGACCCGTGCAGTTGGGCGCAGGTGCCTATGTCGGGTGCAAACGCTTCTACGTGTGAGGTGGATACTGCCTGTGCTGCCAGGCATGGGTGCCTGTGTTCTATCGTGGAGCTTTTCCCCTTGTTCTTTAACTCCAATTTTGCCCCCATCAACGCCTTTGTCATCAAAAATACACAAGAGCAGTATCCAGGATTAGAAAAACATAGAAATGAAGAAAAATATATGATCAAAATAAAATCCATGCATGTACAGTAGATCAAAATATAGCATGAAATCATGATAAAAATCTTATACTCCTCACGCTTATCAGATGACTCACTTATCGATTAGATGTTGGGAGAATAGCCGTTCTGCAAGTTTGAATGGGCAAATCATATGTGACAATCAATTAGAGGTAATCCTAATTGATTAGGAAGCGTAAGTAAATATTAGAAAAGAGGTTTTCGCGAAGGTTTGCGTAGAGCTTGACATTTCGATTCATGCTAGTTCTTGAGGGTTTGGAGAAGTGTTATTGTACTTTCCAAGTATTAAGAGGCTAATCCAAGCAAGAAAAGAGCAAGCAAAGTAAAGTTCATTGTTGTAATCATTTTTAATTTCTTGTACAACCTAGTTTGTGATTTCTTGTTGTATTTTTATATTCGAGCTTGTATAAGGCTTTTTAGTCTTCAAAAAGGAGGTTTTCATAGTGTATCTGAGTGAGGAGTGGATCCTTGGATTAGCCACCTCAAGGAAGTGGATATCAAGTAAAATCATGAGTGTTAGCATTGTGAAGATTAGGGATGTCAAAAATAAACCTGGCTCGACGACCCAGTTCATGTCAACTCAAACAAAATTAGGTTCGGGTTGGAAAATTTCGGGTTTGGGTCGGATTCTGATTGGAGGGTTTTTGGGTTGAAAATTTTTGGGTCGAGTTCGGATTGAACCGAGTTGACCCTAATTTAGGGCTTAGTGGATTTTTTGGGGCTAAATCAAATTTTATTTTAAAAATTAAGATACTTTTATGTATATTATTATCAATGCTAGTATAATAATAATGAAGTATTGAGATAAAATGAAAAATTATAAGGGAAATAGTAAAAAAAAGTCATTTTAAATAGGGTTATTTGGGTTGGGTTCTAGTTGGCATGGTCAGGTTCGAGTTTAGAAGTTTCGGGTTGTATTTGGGTTCAGGTTGGGATTTCTTTAAAAAAAAAATTCCAACCCGACTCAGAACTCAACCCACTTGAATTGACACCCATAGTGAAGATCTTTGCTTTGAGTATCCACTGCAAATTATTATTGAAGAAGAGATTGAAACTATTCACTCCCCTTATAGCTCTCTATGTATCCTAAAAATGACATCATTAGTGGAGGAATCATCCACCATGTCGTAAGTCTTGATGAGGAAACGGGTGCCCCCGGGGCTATGGTGCAGCGGTAGGGCAACTAGTTGTTAACCCAGGCATCCGCGGTTCGATCCCCAGCTACGACGCATTTTGCAGGAATTTTTCCTCCAAATGGGGCGCGAACCCTGGGACGCTGGGCTTCTAGACTGCCCACCGCGAGCGCTTCCCGATTTACCCTGGTGACCAGTGGGAAACTTCCGTGGGACCGAGCCGATTTTGTCTGCTACCTGGTTCATCATTTTTTTTGATGAGGAAACGGGTAGGGCTACTGGAGCTACCTCCCCACTCATCTCCCTCTGCGTCCATTCTCTCTCTCTATCTATCTTGCAAGGGTATCCCGGTCGTTGTCTGTATCAACTCCGATCGCCTCCTCCTGCGTGGCTGATGGTAGAGAAGGTTGGTGAAGACGAGAAGGGTCGCGAAGGTGGGGGAGTGGTGACTTGTGTTGGAAATTTTGTTTGGTTACTATTTAGCAACCTCCTCGTGTGGTGCTAGCCCGTCACCTTCGCGACAACCGTCTCATGGGATATTGTAAGCTCACATAATTAAGGTGGAGATTGGAGATGTGACAAAGAGGACGGACGTGGCTTTCCTTTAGATTTGGGCAGACAAAAAAATCCTGAAAAAATAATCTATGGCTGGATTCATGAATTCATCTTTCCATTATTTAATAACAAGTAATTGGTGGAAAGGATGACTAATCCATCCTTCTTAGTGAAGTAAACAATGAAAAACTTTACCTGTGAAAAACTTTACATGAAGTAAACAAGGTGGTAAAAGACGATTTATTCACCCTCAATGTCCCTGTCAATCCGTCTTAGGGCTAATATGGAGAAAGTAAATCACAGGGGCTACTAGACGCGATACTATGGCTAGCACGTTGGGAGGGCGGACACACTGAATTTGTTAGGTTTTGACTGTCAGACCTTTAGATGACAATATCAAACACACTAACCATCAATTCATCCCATAGAAACTACATGAAGTAAACAAAGCATAAGACCCGGTGAATTTTAACTAAAATGGACTAATGAGTTTCATTAGTGAGTTTTTGTTATAAATCATGATTGATATTAGACACATCTAAATCAATTAAATCAAGACTTGGAAGTCTCTTGAGCATAAGTATATCCTTTTAACCTTTGTTTCATATTCTATTTAGTTTGCTATGATTTTTTTTTAAATCCTACCTTATATACAAAATTACGAATCTCCTTAATTAGACTTATCATATTCACTAAACACCCGTATATCCTTTTTTAGTTTTGATTAAAATTCCGAGTATAATTATGCCCTTCAATTTTAATTTCACATTTTATTTAGCTCGTGTGCGTGTGAGTTTTAAATAGTAGTTTTAAAATCATGGCTCATTTTTTAGATCTTAAATATGTTTTGATGATTGAGATAGGTCATGGAAGTGCATGCACAAGCGGGAGAGTATTTTGACATTGAGGTGCGTTTTAATATGAGTAATGATTGATAGAGTGAATTTGGGAGAGTGAATGGGAGAGTGAATGACGTCCAGTTATTGTATACACGTCCGATCGACGATCGGACACCACCGGCGGCCTCTGATTGTCGTCCGGAATCAAACTATACCTTGGGAGGACCGTGAACTCGTCAGGATGGCCGACAACGGTGAACCCATCGAAATCGACGGTCAATGATGCGATATCGCAATTGTGGCGATCCCCGACGGGTTCACCGTGCCCCCCAGGGTATAGTTTGGTTCGGGGCGGCGGCCGAAGGCCGCCGGTGGTGTCCGATCGTCGATCGGACGTGTATACAATAACTGCCACGTCATTCACTCTCTCATTCACTCTCCCAAATTCACTCTCCCTATCATCACTCTTTTAATATATATTGGTAAAAAAGTTGAAATCGTCACTTCGGTAGTCCTTATCATCCGAAAAGGAGAGAAATCACGAAGGTCAACAACAACAAGGCAGGTAAAGAGAAGTTAAGATATATAACTAATGAGAAATTTTAAATCCGTTAGAAACATATCTCAAACCAATTAACAACAATACCATCACATGAATCAAATACGTCAATCTATGAGGACGAACAAAATCAGTTTACTGGGATCTCAAGAGGGTACTATTAAGGTTCACAAATATCATTTTCAGTCGACGGGACACAAATATGGTGTGTCAAAGTGAACTAGGTGGTTAAGTAAAATATCATTTTTATAAATTGTTTTAAAAATAAAAGGATTAATATGAAATTATCCATAATGATGAGTTAATTAAAAGAAGACGGATCCCGACCCAGCTTACGGGTAACTCGGCCATCCAGCCTACCGCCACGAGGGCCCAGTGGAAGGGCCAACAAAGGTCCCACCCGGAGAAGCCCCGAGTCAGGGACTCTCCCAAACCGCCGATCGACCGACCTTGGTCGAGGTTGGGCGGGCCGATCCCGAGTGCTTCTCGACTCGACCACCCAGTTCAGTTCCCCGACCCCCGGCCTAGGTCAGGTGGTTCAGCTCTCAACACCCCTGGATCGGATAGCCCGGAAACCTGAAAGATGACAAGGCAGATACAACCTGGTAAACTCCCGACTCATGGTGTACCTAGTGTCTCTCGGCTATACTATACCCGACTCGGCCCATACCACTCGGGCCCGCCGGTCGTTACTCAGTCTTCGGGCCAGCTCTTCCTTACCCTAGGACACCTTGGGGACGACCATGACGTCAGGGATAGTGCACGTCTTACCCATTCATGACACACATCGCGGATATCCCGTTGACTCGGTATAGTTGTACTATCCGAGCACCCCGCGCCCTGCCGCGGTATCTCTGGGTTCTCTCCCACGAGCTGATAAGCACCATACCCCTATTTCATTGATACAGACAGGGATTGTCAGCTCCCCGACTATATAAGCCCCTCTCTTCCTCATTTCGTAGGTATGCGCAATTGCACTCTCCTCTACTACATTCCTTTTAGCTTCCTCATATTTCTGCGGACACTGACTTGACCGTCGGAGGGCCTGACCGGGAAAATCTCCCGGCAAGTTTACTAACGGTCGTTTTCTCGTAGGTCGGAGCCAGGTCGATGCCAGGTCAGTAACTCGTGTCACTCGGGCAATTATCTGATTCTTGAAACTTTCATCTCACTTCGTGACAAGATAACTATCAAATATAAGATCCGGAACGATGTGTCATCTTCCATGAGAGGATAAATCTCCGGCGAAGTCAGGTGTCGCTTAACCGCGAGTGGTCCGTCTCGCAAGTTGCGATGAGGGTGGCGAAGGCCTATATGCAACATGATTCGAGCGACAGAATCCTTCTCCCTCCGCACACCAACTTTGACGACGACTTTGGTGCGGAGGCGGCTCAGCTCGATCTGTTGGAGAGCGGCGGCGGAGTGATGTGGTACAACGACCCAAACAGACCCATTTATTGATAGTTTGACTCATTCTATGCCACGTCAACAAGTTCGGGTCAAAGTCAAACAATACACAAAAATTTCATCTGACCGTACCTAAAATCTTATAATTTGACTGATGTTTTTTTAAATGAAAATGAAAATAGATTTTTACAAAGATTCCATTTTATCATCCTCTAAAATTCATCTGAGCCTTTATTTTCATTTGCTTTTTATGAAAACATGTATAATTATTATTATTCTTTTTAGATAAAAATTAACTAGATGGGATGGACCTCTTAATGGAAAGGGAAGAGAAGTGAATAAAAAGAAAGGAAAGGAAAGTAAGGTAAACTTTCTTAAATTTTAAATTGGGGGTAAAAAAGTAAGTCGGGTAAGAAAAGGTAAGGGAGGGTTTGATTTGCTCCATTTTTTATTTTCAATTTCTAAAAAAATTATATATTTTTAGAAAATGACTTTATTTTATTCTCTAATTTTTCAAAAAATATATCTTTTTTTTTGAAAAATAAATCTGAAAAATACAAACCAAATAAATTTTCTGAAAAATCATATTTTTTGTGAAAAATAAAAATGAAAAATAAACGTACCAAACACAACCTAAAAGTTTTACTTCACTTTTTTCATCCCTTAATTTTTTTTCCCAAACAAAGATAATAATTATCATTCTATTATTTATATTTTCTTCACCTCCTCCTCCTAATAGATCATAAAAGCTTTATTATTATTTTTAATTAAAATCAATTCAAATAATTAAGATTGCCCTCGTAAGGAATTCGAGGACTAGAATAAGAATTCTAAATGAAATGAATATATTAAAGATCAACTTCTAAATAAGCATAAGATATCTTCACCAAGATTGATATGGTAAATAAATTAAGGGAGGGCGTCTAATTTTAGAATTAGTTGAGCAAAATTTGGATATTTAAATTGTTTAAAAAATTATATCATAGTTACTATAATAATATCGAAATAATAATTATTTTTAACCTAAGAAATATGTTTTGTGTTGGCTTATTTTATTTTATTTTTTTCTATTTTAATATTCTTAATGTAGTGAATTAAAACTTTATATTAATCTCTGAAGAATAGTCACAGCCAAGTCAGTCTTCTATTTCTTTAAGTCAAAGTCAAGAAGCTTCCTACTCAACGCCTGTGTCTACCCGCCCACGGCGAGCTGATCGCGCCTACCGATCCTCAGCACGCCTTCCCTTGTCCATCGCATTGAATCCGAACTGGTCGGGGGACGGAGTTCCGGCTTCCTTCTTTTCTGCTCGGGGCCGCAAGGTTGGTTTATGAGAAACGGCGGATTTATCCTTCTTTTTTGTGTGTGTGTTTTCTTGCGTTTTATGTTGCTTGTTGGGTTCGAGAAGATGACTTTTGGTAGAAAAAATGGATTTTTAGGACTACTAGCGTGTTGAAGATGCGTTATGGGTGAATCTGACGAGGGCCCTTTCTGTGGATTTTAATTGGTTCAGCGAGCAAGGTGATTTGGGGATTCCGAACAAAAATTTAAAAAATATTTTTTTATTTATTTTCTTTTGCTTTTGTTTTGTCATGATTATTGAGCTTTAGTTGATAGAATCATCACTGAATTCCGGTGGTGCTCATTTATATTGAAAACGACTTGGTATAAACTTGCTAAATACTGATCAACAATCTCAGTCTGAGTTAATTGGCTCATTGTATTCATTTTTTCTTCATTTATTTATTCAGGACGTGTAGCTAAGCATTCAAACTGTATGTTTGCAACATGAATCATTTTGCCTATTTTTCCTTTTAAGTTTGTCTTCAAATAGTCTAGGAGTGGCAGTGCAACAAGAACCCTGTGGATCAGTGGGAAGATCAATGATTTGCAGGAAAATTTAGATTTAATTTTCAAGTACTTTTATATATTATGACTGCTTAAGTATCTATGGTTAGTTTGCATTGCACGCTTACATACTTGGATGTTGAATCTGGGTCTCCTACTTGGAGATGATGTATATATTACTAGACAACTGAGAGGACATTACGCAGCCAATACTTTTACATGATTTTAGAAATAATGGGATCCAACAACATATAGTTTTAGCTAACTTTACAATGAAATTGGAAGTGCCAATACCTGAAAATCTGATTTCACTTTGCCAGATAATGTCTTTTCATATCAGTTAGGTTACAATTGGTGTTTCTCTGGCATTTGTAAATGTTTTGACTTCTAAAATAAATAGTATAATCATCCCTTAGCATTGTTTGAAGTTTATTCGTAATTGACTAATTATTCTTCCTAACTGCTGTAAGTAATTGAACATTTGTTTTCTTTGTGGAAGGCTGGGCGATAGGGCCTAGGGGTAGAGACATTCCTGCAACATGTTAGAGCATAAAATCTCCACAGTTCCTCAAAAAACTGTATCAAATGAATGAGATGAAGCATTTGAATCATCTGGATTATCATCTCCATATCATCTGTCATATTTGGGCAGTATTCCTTGAAGTGTTATTGGAGTATAGAATGATTATATATTTCAGAAGCTAAGAAGTAACTTAGAATTTTATTGACCTTACTTTATAGCTTTTTTTTAATTCCATGAAAACAATTGAAAGAATTAGGAGAGGATATATATATATATATATATCGTTAAATTTTGTGAATGTTCTTTGGCAAACCCTTCTTTTCATTGATTAGGCAGCCATGAAATAGGTTTTTTTTATAATGAATTTAAACAACTGCAAAGACTGATTCAAATGATATTGAAGACCTAACATTGGTATTAAGTCAAGAGTTCTCTTTGACACTAAAATCTTGGACAAACTCTAAATCTAGATGCTACAGAAAAAAATTTATACTCTCTGTACTCTTCTTTAGTTTCTTGGTGATGATGCTTGCTATAATTTTAAATGAGAACCATGACTTTCTTATGCAGACTACTGTTTACCCGTAGTTTCTTGTCAACATAGTTAACCATTATGATAAATCCTGGTCCAAGTGGGTTGGAGAATACTATGATGTAAGAAGATTAATAATCTTGAAAGGAGGAGAAATTCCTCTTATTAACATTTAAAGAAGATGCTTTTCACTAAATGATTTCACTCAAAACAATCTTTTTTTCAGGTTTTGATCTTGAGAAATGACTAATCGTGAAGATGATCATGTCCCCATGCTGTTGGGAAACATTGAATTGCCAAGATTTACGACCAGGAGTGCATCAATGTCTATGCCACCCTCCTTTGCCACTGAAGATACCTTTATATCTCACACTGGTCCTCTGCGCATCCAGAGGGCTCCTGAGATTAGTACTGTAAGTGGCCCTTTGAATAGGAATAGGAGGCACGGAGTTACCAGAATGCAAAGTAGATCAAATGCTGTTACACCTGAAGAATTTGGCGTCGATGATTCCTCTTATGGCGGTGTTGCCATGAGAAATGAACATTTGCTGATGTCTGGTCCTTTGGGATTGTGCAATAATCCCGATTGCACTGAGTGTCCTGCAGCTTATAAAACCAAAAAGGCAATCCCAAGAAGCTCTATATCTCTGGATAAAAAGGTTCACTCCACCCTTTGTTCAATTGCTTTTTTTGTCTTGTGGTTATTTATGGTTGTTGAGTTTAATATAGTCACTATGATCTTTAAAATCAGCTACTTGTCTACTCTTTGACTTAGTATTTAAGTGAGCTAATGAACATTATTGTAAACGAGATACATTTGGAAATTGATGCATGACAAGGTATCATCAAGATCAAAACCATAAACTTGATCTCAGATGTTTCTTCTCTAAATTGACTAATAAATACTTTTAACGTGTAACCTTCATTTAATCTAGAATTAAAGTTTTTACGTAGCAACAACATGTGCCTTATGATAAGGACTCACCATTTATTGTTTGGTATCCAAATAACAGCAGCAGTAGTGTAGCACCTTCAACTTGTTCAAATAAAAACTACTTCAGATGAGTCCACCCTGGATTGTTGGATGTAAATGAATGTGAGCACAACAGAGTGGATTTACTCAAACCATTCCTACAACTTGAACTCCTGTATTATCACTACTTTGGTCAAGAAAGAATTCTACCATCCCCAAACTGCATAAATGCCAACATTACCATTTTTTTCCTTCTCAATTTGATATGCTAGTTTATAGTTGCTTTCTTTGTTTACAACAACAACAACAACAACAACCAAGCCTTATCTCACTAGATAGGGTCGGCTATATGGATCCTTCTACGCCATTGGGCTTTGTCCCATATTATATTATCTATATTTAAATAAAATTTATCTTGTTTTATTGTTGCCGACCAAGTATTTTTTGGCCTTCCTCTTCCTCGTTTAATGTGCGTATTTATCATAGTTTCAGATCGCTTAACAGGGGCATTTATTGGTCGTCTAAGTATATGTCCGTACCATCTTAAAAGTGTCTCTCGAAGTTTTTCTTCAATAGATGCAACTCCGACTTTCTCTCTAATATTTTCATTCTTTATTCTGTCCATCCTCGTATATCCACACATTCACCTTAACATCCTCATCTTTGTAACTTTCATCTTTTGCTTATGTGCCGGAGTCATAGCCTAACATTCAACACCATGTAACATAGCAGGTCTAACTGCCGTTTTGTAGAACTTCCCTTTAAGTTTTAGAGGTACCTTACGATCACATAAAACATTCGACGCTAACTACCATTTCAACCATCTTACTTGTATTCTATGTAAGACATCTCTCTCAATCTCTTCATCACTTTGCAAAAATGATCCTAAATACTTAAAGTTCTCAGTTTTAGACAACTCGCTATCTTCTATCTTAACAATTGTCTCATTACGTCTAATATTGCTAAACTTAAATTTCATATATTCTGTCTTTACTCTAACTAAGTTTAAAACCTTTCACTTCTAGTGTTTCCCACCAATATTCTAGTTTAGTATTTACTCCTTCACTTGTCTCGTCTGTCAAAATAATATCATCTGCAAACAACATGCACCATGGTACTGTATCTTGAATGTGCTCAGTCAGTTCGTCCATGATTAGTGTAAAAAGATAGGGACTTAGAGTTGATCTTTGATGTAACCTTATCCTTATTAGAAATATTTCAGTTAATCCGCCTGAAGTCTTGGTCGTTACATCTTGATACATATCGTTAATTAGTTCAATATATGTTACGCTAATGCTTTTCTTTTCTAGAATTCTCTATATAATTTCTCTTGGGACCCTATCATAAGTTTTTTCTAAATCAATGAATACCATGTGTAGATCTTTCTTTTGCTCCCGATACTTTTCAATTAATTGTATAAGAAGATGTATACCTTCTATTGTCGACCTTTCAGGCATGAACCCAAATTGATTTTCAGTCACCTTAGTCTCCTTAATCTTTTTTCTATTATTCTTTCTCAAAGTTTCATGGTGTGACTTATTAGTTTAATACCCCTATAGTTTGTACAATTTTGTACGTCTCTTTTGTTCTTATATAAGGGAACTAGAGTACTTACCCTCCATTGATTAGGCATTTTTTTTATTTTCAATATCATATTAAATAATTTTGTAAGTCATTCAATACCTTATTTTCCTAAGCACTTCCATACTTCTATTGGGATATCATCTGGTCCTACAACTTTTCCATTTTGCATCCCTTTCAAAGTTTATTCTACTTCTGAAATTTGAATTCTACGATAAAAAATAAAATTTCTATACTCATTTGGACTACTTATATTGCCTAAGTTAAGTTGGTCCCCTAAACTTTCATTGAAAAGTTGAAGAAAGTAAATCTTCCACTGCTCTTTTATTTCGCTATCATTTATTAGTATTTTATTGTATTCATCTTTAATACATCTTATTTGGCTAAGGTCTCTTATTTTCCTCTCTCTCGCTTTAGCTATTTTATAAATGTCTTTTTTCCCTTCTTGTGTATCTAAGTTTTGATATAATCATTGAAAAGTTTTATTTTTTGCTTTATTCATTGCTTTCTTAGCCTCTTTCTTGGTTATTGTATATTTTTTTTAAATTTTCCTCGTTTTTACAAATATATAATTCCTTATAGGCAATTCATTTTTTCCTTCATTTTTTCTTGTACTTCCTCATTCCACCACTAAGTAACCTTACTTAGTGGTGCATGCCCCTCTGACTCATCGAGTACACCCTTAGCTACTATTTTCAACTTTGATACTATCTTATCCTATGTCGTATTAGAGTCACTGTATATTTCATTTAATGCTTGTATTCCTGCCTTCTCCTTTAATATGTTTTTCTTCCCATTCTTTAACTTCTACCACTTAATTCTAGAAGTCATGTATATTTTTCCTCTATTAATATTATGATTATGGCGTATATCTAACACTACTAATCTATGTTGGGTAGTTAAACTTTTTCCATAGATGACTTTACAATCTTTACAAATCTTCCTATCTCTCTTCCTAATCATAAAAAAGTCAATTTGCGATTTATTATTCCCACTTTTGATCAAGTGTTCTTTTTTTTCTTAAAAAATGTATTAGCTAGTATAAGGTCATATGCTATCGCAAAATCTAATATAGTTTTTTCTTCTTCATTGCTTGTTCCAAACTCATAACTCCCATGTACCCTCTCATATTCTCCATTTTCAATTCGATATGTTCATTTAGATTGCCTTCTATTAAAATCATTTCATTTGGCGAAATGTTTTGTAATGACTTATCTAAATCGTCCCAAAATATTGATTTGGTTTCTTTATCTAATCCTACTTGAGGTGCATATATGTTAATTACGTTCATAGCTTCTTTCGCCACTACTATATTGAGAGCTATAATTTTATCCCCCTTTCTAACTACTCCAACAACTTCATCTTTTAAAGAACTATCTACAAAATACCCACTTCATTTCTTGTTTTACTCTTTCCTGTGTATCATAACTTAAAACCTAAGTTCGCTATCATTTTTGCCTTCTCGCCTATCCATTTTGTCTCTTGCACACATAAAATACTAATTTTTCTGGTAATCATCGTATCTACTACCTCCATTGTTTTACCAGTGAGAGTTTCTATATTCCATGTTCCAAATCTCAGACTATTAGTTTTCTTATAATGTTTATTCTTATCCCACCTATGGTGTGAGAACTCTTGCCTATTTAACACTACACCTAAGTTCTTATGAAGATGTAGTGGTCCTCGCCGAGATGTTACAGTCGGACCCTGTAACGTGAGCCCTTGCATATTTAGCACTACACCGGAGTTCTGGAGATGTAGCGGTCCTTGTCGAGACGTGACAGTCAACCTTGTAACGCGTTCCTTCCAGGGAACATCCTAGTATTAGTATAATAATTTAATGGATCTATTTATTGAGTATTTGTCATAGTTTTTTATGCTGATTGACAGCCTAACATAATTCTCCTCTTTTATCCGAGCTTGGGACCGACCATGACTGAGTCGTCATAGACGAAGTTATAGTTGCTTTCTTTGTTTCTATAATAAAAATAAAAACTTATAAGAAACAGTGAAAATTACATTTTCTGGGTGGGGTGAGACAATAGTATAACAGTGTGGTTTTGGATTGTGACCCTTCAGGATTAATGCATTGTCCTTGGTCTTTGCCGATCTAACTTTTGAACTTATTCCTCAACTAGCCCCGTGCCTGGTCAAAGTTGTTGGGGATTGATGTGTACGGTTAGAGGGGGGTGAATAACCGTTCACCCACTTCAATCTCGGTTCTTTCTACACTTTGTCAGTGCGCAACGGAATATAAATAAACTAAACTAACAAAAAGGAAATCAAACCGCTAACACCAAACCTTTACGTGGTTCGGAGATGATACTCCTACTTCACGGTTGTCCGTAAGGTGGACGATCCCGATCCGTCGGTGGATGACTCCCCAGAAAGCCTCCGGCTAGCTCGTGTCGCTCTTATGGGTGGAGAAACCTCACCACAACACTTGCACACACACCTGAGCTTGTTAGACTATTAATAAGTTTTACCCAAGCTTATTTCGTCAACCTTTACTCAGCCAAACCGAGCTCTCTAAAATAGAGCTCGACCCTGAAATAGTCGTTACTAGTCGACTGGTGCCAACACCAGTCGACTGGTCCATCCGAACTCGAACGCTACAGCCCAATGTTCGAATTCCAGCCGATACCAGTCGACTGCACAGAGGATCAGTCGACTGATCTTTCTGTGCCCAACACCAGTCGACTGCTCTAAGCAACAGTCGACTGACTAAACCCTAAACCTAGGGTTTTAACCCTGAGTACAGTCACTTAACACTAGTCCTCGCCCGACCAACCAAGACTTAGCCTTCTAGCCTCCTCTATCAGCCTTGCATCCTCGGATGCCTCTCCATCAAGGTAGTTAAAATCGGGATTTTAACTTGAATCGGAAGGGATACTTAAAATCGTAAATCTTAAAATCGTAAATCGTATCGTAAGATTTTATAAAATTCCTATATATATGCATATAAAATTCCTGAGTGCAGCAGGAGGTTGAGGAAGCTTCACAAATCACAATCGCAGCAATGGAACAAGCAGCAAATCACATCCAGAAGAACAAGTGAACAACAACAATGGAGCAATGGAGGTCGAAGTGGACACGCAACAGGGATGTTGAAGACCAGCAGCAGGGAGCAAGGACGCGGGCTCGCGAGCAGGGAAGACGCGAACAAATGGAAAAATGAGAAGGGACGTCGCGACGCCGCGAGCAGGGAAGACGCCGCAGGGAAGCTTGCGAGCAGGGACGTCACGACGCCGCGAGCAGGGAAGCTCGCGAGCAGGGACGTCAGCGAGCAGGAAGACGCGAGCAAGTGGAAAAATGAGAAGAGGAAGATGCGACGGGCCGATTAGGGCACGCACGCACGCAACTTTGAAAGCGGGTTTTTTCAATTGAACCGTTTTTTTTAAATGAACCGGGTTCAATGGAAAAAAGAGATTTTTTTAAAAATTTTAAAATCGTATTTAAATCGTAAAATCGCGATTCTAAGGGTTAAAATCGCGATTTCAAAGGATTATAACAAATTAGGATTTTAACTCCGATTTAAATCGTTCGGAGGTCAAAAATCGTAAAATCGTAGGATTTTAAGATTTAAATCGGGATTTTAACTACCATGCTCTCCATCCTTCACGCCTTGCCTTCTGGAGCTTCCTTCGATCTCAGTCCTTGTTGTTGAGTCTTCGTTTGCCAAGATGTCACTTGGATTTTTCTCCTTCGTACCTGTATCCTGCATTTTCACAATGCAACATCAAATACAACAATAATCCTAACTTAAACCTTTGCCCAAACATCAAAACTCAAGGTACCTAGATTGCTCCAATAATCTCTCCCTTTTTGATGTTTGACAACCCGTTTAAGTTAAGGAAACAACAACAAAGCAAATGATCAAGCATAAATCATGGAACCTAACCTTAGGCTCTTCCTTTACCTAAACTCCCTCTTGAGTAGGTTTTCCTTGCAAAGGTACTTCTCTCCCTTTGCCAACAAATGCTCCCCCTTTACCTAAGCTCCCCTTGAGCTTGGATTTCTTGCAAATGTGTGTTGGTTTTCCACTTAAACCCAACACTTCTCCCCCTTTGCCACACATCAAAAAGAGCTTCAACAATATCCCAATTATTGGATTCTTTAACCTTAGAAGACTACAAACATTGTGTATTAACCCCCATAAGGTTATACACAAGTCCAACATCATTAAGACACATTTCGACTTTGCTGAAAACAATTTCAGCTTGTATCAGTCGACTGAGACAGTTACCAGTCGACTGATCCCTATCGAAAAATCATACAGTAGCTAGTTTCTTTCTAGACAACACTGTTATCAGTCGACTGCCGCCTGCACTAGTCGACTGATACCTTGATAACAGCTTTTTCAGCATTTTGAACCCAATTTTAGAAATGCGCTGATAATTCCATAATTCTCCAAAAATTCTCAAATTTTGTGGAGAGGTTTTTGGTACCCGTGTCTACTTGAAAAAATACATTCAAAAATGTATCTACCATAATTCCAAGATTGATACAAAATCCAAAACTATCTAAATAGTTCAATAGAACTTTGACCTAAAGTCCTAGTTTTGGCTTCCTCTTGATGTATCTGCCTATATCAAACCACAATGCATCCCTAGCATTGCTTTATATGACATCTATACATCAAATATCAATTTTCATGCAATATGACCCAAATGTCATATTTTCATGCATGAAACATAAACCCAATGTGTCAAAACCTAAGGATTGAGATTCAAATCCGTCTCCAAACCCTTTGGCACACTCCAAGGTCCATTTAGACTTTTGGGAGAAATCCTCCTGAGATCCATTTACCATGGGTCCCAAATTGACTCTTAGAGCTCCCCTTGAGCTCTTAACCTTAGCCACCTCCCTTGGTGACTCATCTAAGGTTACTAAGCCACATCGGTGTACCACCGGTGACACTTGGCTCTCAACCGTTACCTTCTTAATCTTGGACGTCTTGTCCTTGATTACTCCTCCCTTACTAATGTCTTGTGCCCTTCTAGCATTTGACATTCTTTTGGTCTTGAGTACTCAATTTGACATTTTTGGGTTTTTGACCACCCAAACACATATCAGGTCCCCTAGGTCCAATAATGAACATATCTAGGACTCTCTCCATTTCTTCAAGCCTTGCCCTCAAGACTTGATTTTCAATTCTAGGGTTCTTACCCTAGTGTCAATATGCCCACCTTGTACATTTCTAGACCTACCCATCTTCCTAGGCATATGTCTTCCCTTCTTGGGATTAACGCCTTGCTCATTTACTACCTTCCTCCCCTTAGACATGGTAGTTTGAGTCTTGTTTGGTCTAATCTTGGATAATGATTTCCTAGGGTTATCTACCCTGTTAACTCTATTCCTATCATTATACTTAATCCATGATTATGCTTGGGTAAATAATCTACATTATTGTTAACAAGTATATAGGAATTTGAAATTGGAATTAAATTTTAAATAAGCGATTACCTTCCCTTTTACCTTTAAAGCTCCCCCTTAACTTGAGCTTCTTTCTTTTCCAATTTCTTCAAATGCCCTAGCTTCTTGAGTTCTCCGTTCCTTGGGCATTTTTGTGGTAGTGCTCCTACTCACCACACGTGAAGCAAATTATGTGCTTCTTATCCTTAGCTTCATCCCTACAACCCTCATTAGTTTTTAAATGAACTTTACCGGGTTTAGGGTTTACCTCTTTTACCTTCTTGAGTGAAAGACACTTCTTGTAGTGTCCCATTTCCCCACACTCAAAGCATTTGATGTGGGATTTCCCACTCTTCTTGGTAGTTGAGGTTGAGAGTTGAGCTTCTAAGATCTCCTCCACCTTGGATTGCTTTTCTTCTTCCTCACTTAAGGATGTGGACGATTCCACTTCCTCCTCCTCTTTGGGTGTTGAACTCGATTCAACTTCCGATTGGCCCTTCTCCTTCTCTTGGACCAATGAGCCCTCATCCTTGGGCTCCTCCACTTCTTGTTCTTGTGTAGAATTCTCATGCAGAGCTATCACCTTTCTCCATAGCTCATAAACATTCTTGTAATCACCTACACGAGACACAATATAAGAAGGTAATAAGTTTAAAACAATTCTCGTTACCTCCTTATCCGTCTCCGCTTCCTCCTTTTGATCCTTTGTCCAATACCGAGGTCGGAGGCGTTTCCCCTTTTTGTCCATTGGAGCTTCGAAAGGAACCTCCAATGTGGTCCAATGGTCCCAATCCATTTGGAACCAAGTCTCCAACCACTTCCTCCAATAATCGAAATCATTTCGATCATATGGAGGTGGGATTCAAGTATCCCATCCTAGCGGACCTTCCGAATCTATCTTCCTCTAGCGCCTTTGCTCTTTTGGCGGTTAGTCCAACAAGAGCGACCCCGCTCTAATACCACTTGTTAGGGATCGATGTGTACGGCTAGAGGGGGTGAATAGCCGGTTACCCACTTCAATCGCAGTTCTTCCTACATTTTGTTAGTGCGCAACGGAATACAAATAAACTAAACTAACAAAAACGAAATAAAACTGCCAACACCAAACCTTTACGTGGTTCAGAGATGATACTCCTTGTGGACGATCCCAATCCGTCGGTGGTTGACTCCTCGGAAAGCCTCCGGTTAGCTCGTGTCGCTCCTTGTGGGTGGAGAAACCTCACCATAACATTTGTACACACATCTGAGCTTGGTAGACTACTAATAAGCTTTACCCAAGCCTATTTCGTCAACCTTTACTCATCCAAACCGAGCTCTTTTAAATATAGCTCGACCCTGAAATAGTCGTTACCAGTCGACTGGTGCCAACACCAGTCGGCTGGTCCGCTCGAACTCGAACGTTACAACCCAACGTTCGAATTCTAGCCGACACCAGTCGACTGCACAGAAGATCAGTCGATTGATCTTTCTGTGCCCAACACCAGTCGACTGACCAAACCCTAAACCTAAGGTTTCAACCCCGAGTACAGTCACTCAGCACTCGTCCTCGCCCGACCAACCTAGACCTAACCTTCTAGCCTCCTCCATCAGCCTTGCGTCCCTCGAATGCCTCTCCATCCTTCACGCCTTGCCTTCTGGAGCTTCCTTCGGCCTCGGTCCTTGTTGTCGAGTTTCCTTTGTCAAGATGCCACTTGGACTTTTCTCCTTCGTACTTGTATCCTGCATTCTCACAATGCAACATCAAATACAACAAAATCCTAACTTAAACCTTTGCCCAAACATCAAAACCCAAGGTACTTAGATTGTTCCAACAAAAATTTGTCAACCTGACCGAATCAGTTTGGATCCGACTAGTACAGTGCATGTTTGGACGATGATTATCCCCGCTAGCATATAATAAAAGGAAACACTTGACTCGATGCCCAGGTGCCCAAGCTTCATTCTCTTGAATGTAAAAGTAAGCTATTGTTAGACCAGATGACATCAATTACGGTTGATGAGGGCATAATTAAAGCTTTAACTAGTCAAGGAGCAAAATTAGACTCTAACCATTTTCTTTATGATGTGATGATTTGAGATGTAAGCTGAGTGATAACCAATGATAATGCAGATCTTGCATTCCAACGAAATAAAATATAATGGTGTGCATTCCATATAAGAGTATAAGAGTTTCTGACTAGACTTAGCCTAGATTTGAGATTGGATTGAAATTGAATCTAAACCACAAGGCCCTATGATGGTACTGGAAGCCATTCTGATATTTGACGGGCAAAAATAGAAATTTTTGTAAGACAATTTGGATGCTTAAAGCTGGAAGACATTCATCTAATAGATGCCACTGTACGTAGTTATTGGTGTATGGTGGTTACTAAAATTGGAATTCCTTCAGTTGCAATGATACCATATTCCTGCATATGTGCAACCTCTTAAACTGTCACGCCCGAGGGCTGCTCGTCTGATAAAAATCGGACAACACCTCTCCTGTACAACGGATAATATAAAACTAATATACAAAGACCCTCACGGCCTACAACAACCTCAGTCAACACGACTGGTATAGATAGTATAAAAGAAGAAATACATGACATAAAACATATCACGACATACTTGGACTGCGGAACGGGCCAGACTTACGACAAACAAAATCATATATGCCCCTCTGGAGCCCACATACATATAAACACAGCGACAACATAAAATACAATAGCACGGACACGAAAAATATACAAGGGAAAAACTCCAGAAATACGAAACCAAACGAAGTCATCCTGACGGGGAGAGGGATTGTTGGCTGGGGCACTTCAGACGATCATCATCTTGAAATAAAAACAAGGCTAACGTGGTGAGTCCAAAGAACTCAACGAATACCTATATCTGATATGCATAGTAAGCTATACTAGCAGTAAGAGTCCAGCTGACAAAATCTTAAGTGTAGTAGTAGAAAATGCAAAACTAAGGGGGCGTTTGGTTTGCTCCATTTTCTATTTTCATTTTCCAGAAAATCGCATTTTCTCATTTTCTTGAAAATGACTTTATTTCATTCTCTAGTTTTCCATAAAACACTATATCTTTTTCTGGAAAACAAGGTTGGAAAATACAAACCAAACACGTTTTCCAGAAAATCGCATTTTCTACAGAAAATGAAAATGGAAAACAAGCATGCCAAACGCAACCTAAGATATTATAAAGGTAAGACATATCAGTGTCAAGCTATCTCAGTAACATATAGGTCAATAACCCCTAATACCCCTCCGCGGGTACAACAAGGTCACCGGCTGAATACATAACACAACCTGTATGTTCATGTCAAACAAATGCAACATCCAAATGCAGCAAACAAAAACAAATGTAATCCATGCATCATGCACATGATGTAATGACATGGTCACTCCTGTCACCAGTTAACCATCGTCACAGGTCATCAGTGAGGATGCTAACGGAAGTACTCGTCCAGGTGTAGGACTATGACAACTGTATGCACTTTACTATCACTGCTTCTGAGTGACTAAGTGGACAGGATGCTGGTGGAGTAAACACTCCTACCCCATGTCATATGGGGGAGATAAATCTCTCATCTCCTCATATCAACGGAAAGAGAAGGGACCCCTGCTTGCTACCACGCTTCGGTACCATTACCTATGAGTGACCGAGCGGACAACACAGAGCAACTATACACACTCGGAGGGGTCTCTAATTGCTACCCCGCACCGATACCACTATAAGAGTGACCGTGCGGAGTCTCGACAGAGCAACTGGGCGCACCCTCCGATAGCTACTACACATGAGCAGCTATGTGCACACCACATGATTTGACCACCCGACTCGACCACAAGAGAGCTCAGGGTCATCAGCTATGCAATAGTGCAAGAATGATGCATGTCACTAAACGCATGCAATATCCTCCCGAAAGACCTCCATAAAATATATGACATGCATAGGTCTTAGTCCTAAATCATGATCTAGAAATAAACTACTAGTATACATGCAGTGGTCTCACTAGGGATCAATCTATGCCGTGTAGGAACTATACGAAAGTAAACAGGAATCATCTCAGGGTCAAGCTACAAGTATCCAGTGGAGATATACAAGAACAGATAAGTAGTAAAGTCCTACTGCTATCATAACAAACCATGCATATAAACTGTGACAATATCTAAAATAGATAAGTTGAAGGTACCCGCCTCCAGTGTGAAGTTTGTGTCAAACGAAGAACCCATCCAGATCACCGAGTCCAATCATGGTCCTGTGTCAAAATACAACTTAGCTACTTATACGAATGTCAAATAGCTAAGTATAGCACAACCTAACTATAATCACCATAATTATATTGATTAGCTTCCAATTTAAATCCCAGACATTGAGGTTAGGTTTGATTCCCTACTTAACCCAAGTCCAGACTCAATCACATTTCCCAACCAACACTTAAACTCAACACGATCAAATCCCACCAGATAGCTCTCGTAAGAACACCACCAACCAAGTAGAACCAACGCCCATTAACTACCAAACCCAATAATGTATCACGACACCAATATAGGATCACAAGAAACAAAGCTAACCAAACCATTCCCAAACAGAACTTCTACCCAAACCCTAGCTCACATTAGAACATCAACGGATCAAGGAGCTAGGTCACCATTCCACTCAAGAAAACCAACCTCATCAAAACTCACAACTAACAAGTAGTGATTCATGGCAACACGCACAACCAAGAACCCAATTGAAGCTCAATAGCTCACGGCAAAGTCCTCACTCTAACACACCGAACTAAACTGTGGATCAACATCCGGAACAACCCAACTCCAAACTTAAGAGTGAAACATGAAACACGACTACAACTACATTGATCCGCCGATTCAAACCTCACATCCTCTACGGATCATTCCAAAACAGAACGAACAAACCCTAAAATCAAGTTGCTATCAAGAACAGGAAGCTGATCAGGGGAAACAGATCCACCCTCATTGATCTAATTCACAGCAACATCAAATTATCAATCCAAAACAAATCGAGGAGAGTATCATACGACCAACAAATCGAGTAGAGTATCATACGACCCAAAGTGTCAACAAGTTCAAACTCCAAACCACAACCCAAAAATCCATATCAATTCCTATCACGGCTACAAATCGTCCACCCTACAACCCAAAAATCCAAATCAATTCCTATCACGGCTACAAATCGTCCACCCCATTCAAATCAATCCACAACAAATTTGTCCAAAATCAATATCAACGTATCAACTCTTACCTATAGCGTGTTCCCTTAACAAGCACCCCTACTCTGTTCCGATCCAACCAACTCGAAGGCAAGGTTCTAAAATTCGCTAGGCGCTAGTCGGGCGCTAGACTAGCACCTAGGCCGCCTAGGCGGGGATTAATTGGCGCTAGGCGAATTAATCGGTATCAATATAAATTACATAATTAACATTATAACATAATAAATCACATATTATAACTCCAAGTCCAACACAATAACATCAAATTTAAAATGAGTTTAAACTTCAAAATTGCATAACTAATAAAATATCATGGTCACTCAAAACACAAACTCAAATTTAAAATGAGTTCAAACTTCAACATTATACTAATAGAATTTATTCTACTTCTTCTCCATAATTTTCAACAACTTGGTCTTTATTGGACACAAACTCAATATCATCATTGTGTTCCTCCTCTTCTTCTTCAGATTCAAAATCATCTTCATGAAGTTCTCTTACTCTAGAGCTTTTTCGGGGTTGTAGATTTTCATCTGCTTCACTTGCTTCATCAACCAGTTGCCATGTGAGCCCAGAACCTAGTTCAACTTCATCATCTTCCCCACCATCCACAATCCAACCTTGTGCATTTGAAGCATCTTTTGCAAGAAGGACATCGACATTTCTTTCTTTTTCTCTTTTTTGTTTGTTCAACAATCTAGCATTAAATTGGACAAATACTAGATTGTTCAATCTGTTGACATCCAACCTGTTACTTTTCTTTGTGTGAATCTAAAAACAGAGTAAATATTAAAATTAGTAACATGAATATAATAATATATACTTGACTTTAATTAAAGAATAAAGACTTAAAGTTTAAAACTTACTCCTTCAAATGTACTCCAATTTCTTTCACACCCAGATGCACTTGTAGTTAATGAAAGTATCCTCAATGCCACTCTTAGCAAGTTAGGTGTGTGAGCGTCGTATATACTCCACCATGCACATGGATCAAATGTATCATCATTTTTTCACATGCTTTTGCTGCCAGTGTTTTTCCAAATAACCCAGTCTTGTCTCTATATTTTACAAATTCTTTGTTAATAATTGTATCTTGTAGATCCAACTCATTCGCATGCAAAATTTCTATACATTCAAAAATCCCCATCGCAACCTCCTCATAAAGAGCAATAGAACTATCTTTATAGTAAAAATAGGGATTCAACAAAAAAGCAGTGGTATGCAATGATGTATCAAGTCTATCCTTCATTTTTGACTCAATAATTGCTATGATAGGCTGATAATTTGATTCCACGTTGTTCAGGGCAACCTTGATATCTTCTTTAGCTTGAAGAAGCTCCCCATATAGAAACCCCATCGATGGTTTTCTATCTCCATCTACCAATCGAAGAACTCTAACCAAAGGAGTAAATATTTTCAAACAAAGTGTCACACCATTCCAAAAACTCATGCTTATCACAGTAGAGTAAGCCAATTTCCTTTTATTTGTCTTTGACCATTTACATGTCCCCCACATATCACTTGTAAACATGACCCTTAAACTTGTTTTTTTTTAATCAAACTTTGCAATGTGAGAAAATTTGATGCAAACCTAGTAACTCCTGGCCGGACTATGTCTCTTTTCTTCGTGAAACTTCTCATCAATGACAAAGTCTTATGGTGAGCATAAATGAAAATAGTAAAAGATTTGGATTGGTCAATAACCTTTTTATATCGTGGAAGTTTGCCAATACTTTCAAGCATGAGATTAACAGTGTGAGTTGCACATGAACTCCAAAAGATTTCAGGTCGCTTTTCTTTCATTAATTTAGCTGTAGCCATATTGTTAGTGGCATTGTCTGTTACAATCTGAACAATATTCTGAGCTCCTACTTGTTCAACACACTTGTCAACATACTCAAAAATAAGTTCAGCTGTATGTGCCTCATCTGAAGACTCCTTAGACTCTAAAAATGTAGTACCTTCCTTGCAATTAACACACAAATTTAATATACTTCTTCTTTTTCTATCACTCCATGCATCTGTCATGATCGAGTATCCATTCTTTTGCCCATTCTTCTTCATGTTTCTTCAGCAGTTGTTTTGTTCTTTCAACTTCGGCTTTTAACAGTGGTTCCCTTAGTTGATATTGAGTTGGAGGCTTGAATCCTGGTCCAAATTGATCCACTGCTTCCATTAGTTGCTTGAAGCTATCATTATTAACGACATTGAATGAGATTTCATTTTCATAAACTCATCTCCCAACATATTGTTGAACTTGTTGAGTTCTCTCCTTGAAAAGAGCCTCATTTATATTTTTTTAGCGAATCACTTTACTCCCACTTGAACTTACATTTTCTGGAGCAATTGCTGATGCAAATCTATCTATGGGGCCAAGAGGAAGAGGTTTTTTAGATGGATCTATCCCTTCAATTTCAGAACCTTCTTCTTCATCAGGAGAATAGTCACCTCTGCTCTACAACTTTGTTCTTTCATTATTTTGTTCTTCTTTCTGTTCCTCCCTTCTAAAATAGCCTGTTTGCACTTGTTTTTATCTTCTTGAGATGCTTTTCGACAACCAGATACATTTCCAGGTATATTTCTAATGTGCTCCTTAATCCTGTATACTCCTCCCGACATTATTTTTCTACACAACTTGCATTTAATTTTGTCGAGGTTCTTAGGATCAATCAACATCCCAAACTCCCATCCAATATCATTTGACTTTCTTCTAAGAATCCCAGATTCAAGTTGAGTAACTGATGTTGTCGAAGATGGATTACTTGCCATTGTAGAGCAGAAATAACTTGAAAAATAATTTAAAAACAAATTTAAGAATTTTAGAATCATTAATAAATTATAAAAAATTAAAAAATGATATATAAAATATAAAATTTTAAATATAAATATAAAATATAATATATATATAAAATATAAATTTTTTTAAATTTTAAATATAATTTTTTGAATAAGAATATGATTTATAATTAATAAATATGATTTATAATTTAAAATTTCTATTTATTTAAGGAAATGTTTAAAATTTTAAATAAAATAAAATAATAAAATTTAAAAAAAACAGCGCCGGTGAGGCTATTGTCGGCGCCGCCGGATGCGTGGTGGGAAGCGTCCGGCGGTGTCGGCAGCGTCGCCGGAGACTTCCGGCGGTGCCGGATGTCTCCGGCGACAAGTCCGGCAGCGCCGACGCTTCCCGCGGCGCGTCCTGCAGCGCCGAAAGTGTCGCGGGACGCTTCGGCGGCGCCGGACGCGTCGCCGGAGCCATCCGGCGCCGCCGGAAGACTCCTGCAATGCTTCCGGCGCCGCCGGAAACCTCCCTCGACGCCGAAAGCGTAAAAAAAAAACTAAACTGTAAACACATACCTGCGGCGCGCGATACCGGAGGAGACAGCGGCGAGCGAGACCGGAGGAGGTAGCGGCGACGGCGCGATTCCAGAGGAGGCGACGGAGGTGTGAGAGGTGGCAGATGAATCCACAACAGGAGGTTTAGGGTTTAAAAAAAAAAGAAACAAATCACGATCCAAATTGCGATCCGCAAACAACGCGACCACGTGATGCTTCGACTTCGTCGCGTCCCGCCTAGACCGAAATTTAGTACACTGCTCGAAGGCCACAAAGACGGTAACGCCACCGGAATTCCCTTGTCTCCAATGACTCACTGCAACCTCTGAATCTGCCCTTGCCATGCTAAGGCAAATCACCCCATGTAGAGAGGCGATCCTGTCTCAAATCATGACATCGCTGTCATAGGGGAAATCAAAGAGAAATTAGATGATCGGGAAGAATGAACGCAAGATAGAAGTAGTGTGTACCCTAGGGTGGATCGCCTATGGAAGACCCACGCTCGTGTGTGTGTCATCATCACGAGATTTGTCGCGCACCCCCCTACAACCCAACACCGGTGTATGAAACCATCAAAGATAGGAGAGGGGAGTTACCGTGGTTGGCTTGGCACTGACAGTGGGGAGACCCTTCGGTCGACTGAACTCCAGTGGAGCAGAGAGAATCGAGTGTGAGAGGAAAGAAAGGATCGAGATCTGAGGGGCAGGCTTCAGCGTGCGTTGAGTGGTTGAGATAAGCTCGATGGAGGAAGAAAGGTTGGCTTGGCACTGAAAGTGGGGAGACCCTTCGGTCGACTTAACTCCTTTGCATTTAAACCCTAGCCTTTGGATTATTCCATTCCCACCCCTCAAACTAGAGCTTAAAGCATTTTAACCCTCTACAGGTTTCGGACTTTAACAATAGCACCCTCTTATCTCTCGTCCGTAAGCCCGGAAACCCTAAAACTTATCCGGTAAATCTCTGAAAAATTTTCTGGACTGGGTTTGGGTTGCCGAATTTAACATAATCTTATTTCCTTCTCAGATTCAAAAGAGAAAATTATCTATAATACAAACATCATTTGTGCTTTTGCCCCAATAGACAAGAGGTATTACATCTTATTACAAAATCACCTTTCAACTTGACCATAATAAGATTAAAATGAGGTTGTTTCAATCAGAACACTGTAGAAAATCATGGTTGCTGTTTCAACGAACTTAGCCTTCCCTACACATTTGTGCTTCGAGTGTTGATTGTCATTTGAAGACTTGAAGTCAATCTCTCTAGTCACTAAAGTGTCCTTATTAACAGATAAGTATTTTCCCTATTGGAGGATATTCACATAAGGAGAAAGACATAATAGACAAGTTATACATATATGAAGATTGATGCATTGTAGCATCTCATGTTGTCTTAATTAAAAAAGGACAATCCGGCGCACAAAGCTCCCACCAATTCAGGATCCCGGGGAAGGGTTGGACCACATTGGGTCTATTGTACGCAGTCTTACCATGCATTGCAAGAGGTTGTTTTTGTATCTCGAACCCATGACTGCAAGATTATACGACAACAACTTTACTATTGCGCCATATGAGACTCATTTTTTCTTAATAGAATTTTCAATATATGCATCAGAACTTTTTTGTTTCCATGATGAGTGGCTTTTGTAGCAAAATTTGTTGTTTGTCAATTCTCAGTGATTTTACTAATTTTGTTTCAAAAATATGGATGTATTAGACATATGTGAAATCACTTAACAAAATGTTTAAATGTTCCGGATATAATTCACCTGCAATGCTCAATAATGTTAATTCATTTTCAAGGACCGTTTTTACACCCCCCACTCTCTCTTCTGTCATGCAGCTTCATGGCATTCTATATGGGGATAATCACAGCTGGGCTGAAAAATGGGTTTCACGACTGAATTCATATTTCCCGATTATGAATCCTCATAATAAAGTTGTTCAACAGTGGAACCAGTTCTTTGTAATATCTTGCTTGGTTGCAATCTTCATCGACCCACTGTTTTTTTTCTTGTTATCTGTAAAGAAGGTATGCTTTACCTATTTTACTAATGGGTATTGTTTATTTTCTGTATTATAATTTTCTGTGTTATAATTTTCTGTAAATGAGGTATGCTTTACCAACTCATGAAATGACCTTAACTATAGTATTCAATGCTGGAATAAAATTCATATACTGACTCTAATTAATCGAGGCTCAAAAGTTGTTTGTTGTTGTATGAAAATATTACATCGATTATTTCAATCAAACACCATCAAGCACAAGTGACATTTAACCTCAGGATGGAATTTTCTTTTGCAACTACTATTATTCTTTGATTTACACAACTAAATTACATCAACTTTCATGTCGCGTTTGATTCGCGGAATGAAATTCATAAGGAATGGAATGGAATAAGTTGATAAAGAATAGAATAGGAATATTTATTTCTTAGTTTGGTTCATGTAATGCAGTAGATGCTTTATTTAATTTTTGATGTTTGTTTCACACGGTAGAATGTTTTTTAAGAAAAACTTTTTGTATTAAGGCATAAAGTAAATAATGTGAAAGTGAAAGAGATAATTTATTTCACACCAATAATATGAATATGTATAGGTATTTATATATGTAAAGAGGGTATAATTATGGTATGTTATCACTTAATCCTTATAATCAAGCTAATTATGATCCCAACTAATCATGATCTCTACAATTAAGAATTTGATCCTATAATCATGCCAATCTAAATCAATCATGATCCCTACAATTAAGGGTATATGTGGAAGTATTCAACACTCTCCCTTAAGTTGGAGCATATATGTCAATCATATTCAACTTGTCACAAAATTCTGAGAATCGTTTTCCTCCTAATGCTTCAGTGAAGACATCAGCAACTTAGTTGGATGATGATGTGAACGGAGTGACAATTTTCTTACTCATTATACACTCGCGAATAAAGTGACAATCAACCTCAATATGTTTAGTCCTCTCATGAAAAACTAGGTTACATGCAATGTGAATAACGGCTTGGTTATCACAATACATTGGCAGTGGTTCATTGTAGGTGAATCCTAATTCTTCAAGAAAATTTTTCAGCCATAATATCTCGGCTACAGTGTGAGCCATGTCTCTGTACTCGGCTTCGACAGTCGTCCTAGAAACAACAGTTTGTTTCTTACTTCACCATTACTAGATTTTCCCTTGCGTAAGTGCAATATCCAGAAGTGGACCGTCTGTCGGTCCATCATAGTCAGCATCAGAATAAGCTTCGATCTTTAGGTGCCTATTTCTATTCAATGACAACCCTTTTCCTGGAGATTCTTATGCTGATAGCGGCATCCTAATGAACTTGCTTCGGATTATCCATAAACCGACTGTAAAGGAGATAAACTTGCTTCGGATTATCCATAAATCAACTACAAAGGAGATGTCAAGTCTCGTTACTGTTAAGTAGATGAGTTTCTCAATAAGTCATCTATATTTTGCCTTATCCTCGAACATAAACTATAAGCACGATAATCTCATTTGTGCTTTGTCGTACAAACACAGAATGATCCGATCTGCACTGTTAAAAGCTAAAAATACTGATTATATTATTGAATTTATCAAACGAGGCTCTAGGGTTTTATTTAAGATCTTAAATAGTTTTTTTAAGTCTGCAAACCATAGTAGCATTCTCCCCTTAAGCAACATGCCTTAGAGGTTGCTCCATAAACACGGTCTCGTGCAAATTGTTATAAAGAAAAGCATTCTTCACATCTAGCTGATACATTGACCAAGATTGATTGATAGCCAAGGAGAACAGAACTCTAATAGAATTCAGGTGAGCAACGAGCAGTAGGAGAGAACATCTCAAAGTAATTAACACCATAAGTCTGTATAAATCTTTTGGCCACAAGATGAGCTTTGTTTCGATCAATAGTGCCTTAAGTTTTAATTTCAGAGTAAATACCCAACGACAGACAACAATATCAACAGAAGGTGGTGCAACCATCAGCTCCCAAGTACCACGAGAGATATGGGCAGGCATTTCCTCTTCCATTGCTATTCGCCAAGCCAAGTGTTGATGAGCCAAGTTGGAACTTCTATAGATGATAGAGACACAACAAAACACGAAATGTAGGACCAAAGTCAAGGTAATCAAATGAGATATGATTTGACAAATGATGACTAGTGCACGACCGAATACCTTTACGAAGAACAATAAATAGATCAATATCAGAGGGGCGAGAAGCATCAGGAGCTGCAGGAAGAGGATGTGAGGGACATGAATCTGGTTTTGACCGAGCAAGCCTCGTGAACACCTGCAATGGTTTAGGAGATGGAGCATATATAGCGGGAGACACGGATGATGGGATAGGTAATGGAGGAGACGCTAATGTATAATGTGACTGAGTTACACCCGAGGGGGGGGGGGGAGTATAGTTGGAACTCAAAAAAACGTAACACCAGCACAGGTATAATTGCGTTTTGTGAGTGGATCAAGACAACGATATCTTTTTAGTGTACGAGAATATCCAAGCAGGATGCATTTAATAAGGAAAGAGACAATTAATTCAAGTTAGGAGTAAAATTATGAACCAAACAAATACAACCAAATATGCAAGGAGACACAGAGAAAAGAGATTGGTCAGGATGAAGACGAGAATACTCCCATGTTACACAGTAGATGACATCTATTTATGAAAAAAAGCTATGAGAACATCACCCAAAAATACTTAGGAACATGCATGTGACAAAGAGTACAAGCTACGTCTAAAATATGACGGTGTTTGCGTTCAACAACTCCATTTTGTTGGAAATTTTATGAACAAGAGGTTTGATGAATTATGCCATGAGAATCACAGAATATAGACATTGCTTCTGAGTGAACTCAAGTTCTCATAATAAGTTCAAATGCAAAAGAACTATATTTATCAATTCTAGCAGGAAAAGAAGTACGATGGTGTTTACCAAACTCATATGACTCACACTAGAAAAAATCAGTAGACGGATGGGTACTTAACTTTTGAGAGGAAGAAGATGGGTGACCTAGACGACAATGTCACTGATAAGGAGACATAATTGCTGAGAGTGCCCGAAACTTACAGGTATAACCGAATCTAGATAGTTTAGGCCATCACTCTCATATCCTCCACTAATCATCCTCTTCACGTGCAGGTCCTACAAGAAATTTAGGGAGTGTTTGGTTTGCTCTGTTTTCTATTTTCATTTTCTGAAAATCGCATTTTCTCATTTTTCATTCTCTAGTTTTCCAGAAAACGCTACATCTTTTTCTGGAAAACAAGTCTAGAAAATGCAAACCAAACACGTTTTTGTAAAATCGCATTTTCTGTGGAAAATGAAAATGGAAAACAAGCGTGCCAAACACAGCCTTAGGTGCAAAGAGAACATTTTCAAGAGTGATATTTGCAGTGAGCCTGACAACACCTTTCCCATAATCGGAGAATAAGTACATTGGCTAGACGAACAGGAGATAAAGATGAGAAAACAAAAGAGGAAGAGAAAATAGACTTGTTACTTGATGTTGGATCTGCAAGTATACGGAATATCACAAGTAATATAAAAAGTTGTCGAATCCACGGGGACTAAGTTGCTAAGCACTAGGGAGGATGCAAGGAGAGTTAGCTAGACTAGCTAGGAGTGTGAACATTGCAAACTAGTGAGACCTAGAGCTAGGGAAGAGAGAGCTCGAGAGAGAGTAAGGAAGGCTTATGTGAAGAAGATGTTCTAGGATCTAGGTTTCGTTGTGATGGTAGTTGGTGTTTCATGGATAGCTAATGCCTTGATTTCTATGCTCAAGCGTTGTAGCAGACCTACTAAATATTGTTGTGGCTCGCAAATGCCACATCGGAGTGTCTTCCTCTGGACCTTCCAATGGTATGAGATAACTAGGGCAACTTAGAGAGTCCGATTAATGGTATCCTTTGTCACTAAGGGTACCCGGACATACATCTCTAGATTACACATGTCATCTCGTAGCATGGGAGTAGGAAAATCCATTAAGTTCTAATTAGGTTCTTCCTTGTATGGAGGTGGTCTCCATTTCAAGATAACGCTCAAGGTTGCCCGGTTAAAGGATTAGACTTGCCACCTAGGATTCCTCGGGCATAACCTTGAGCATATCCCCTAGATGGTGACCTCTCCATGCATCCATTCAATCAAATACTGTAATCAAGCTACACTTAAAAAATCTAAGCATAAAATCTTTATAGAAATATTTAATCAAACATGAACAAGTCCAAAACATGTCATTAACACAAGACATAAGCTAATCCATATAATTTCACCAAATATACATTACGACTACTTCCTATATCCTAGAACAAGAAGAATCTACTCACAAGACATAGATAAGAGCACCAAAGACAAAGAAAGAAATATTCCACAACTCAATCAAGGAAAAGAGAGGATACTTAGCCGTCAAAGCATAGAGTTTTTGGATCCAATCCTTAGCCTCTAGGGAGGTAGATGGTGTCGGAGAAGTCCTCGGATCGCTGAAAGATTGTCGGAGATGGTGGATGGAGCCAAGGTGTTATCTCCCCAAGGGGGAAACTTCCTCCTGATAAAAGGGGATGAAATCCCCTTTTAGGTGGGTGGGGGGGGGGGGGGGGGGGGGGGGGGGGGGGGGGGGGGGCGGGCACAGTCGTGCCGTGTGGAAGTCGGTGGGTGCGGCATGGCCCGACCATGCAGGTTACGGCTAGGGGGGGCACGACCGGCCGTTGGTGCCCTCACACAGTCGTGCTAGGAGAGACGACCCGGGCATGGCAGTGTGACCCCACACGGCTGGGCTTTTGGTCAGGCTCTGGCTCTCGTCCTGCTTCGTCTCGCTTCCATTTTCGCTCTGAATGGCCTCCTGTCAAGGAAAATACACAGAGTAGATCTCCGAACAAAGAGAAGTAATTATGCTAAGAAAATAATAAGGGGCATAACTATGCAGATGAGAAACAATGAAAGCAAGTGAATGAGCATTAATACAAGGGTAAAACATATCTAATGTGTGCTCATCATTATCAACAATATGATGTTTATCACAAGACATAACAAACACATTGGAGAGGATGAGACAACAGTGGCAGAGGAATGCTAGCAGAGGACGAAAGAATTTCTTATAATCAGTACGAGAAATAGAGACTATATCTTCATGATTGCAGTGTCTGGTGATGGAGTCGACAGTTCGGTAGATGCATTATTAGCCCAGTCAGGTTTATTAAATTTCGCCCAACACTTCTCAGAGGCATGGTTGAAATAACCACAATGAACACACGAACAACTACTCCTGATGATCGCGACTACTATTACGACCTTGAAAGAACTCACGATCGCGAGTAGCCATAGCCGAAATGTCGGAAGATAAGGAAAAACCGATGTTAGGAAGGCCCGTGGTCACACAAAGAACCCGAGACAAAACATTTGATAACATGGGAATGTTATCACTTGCTAGCAAATTATCCCGAACCGGTCGTAGAGTGGAATCCAAACCGGATGAGAACTTTGCAACCAAGAATTCCTCCTACTGATTCTTTCGAGTTTGAGAGGCACAAGAGAGCGGATGATATAGCAAAATTTCATCGGTAGCCCCCTTAAGAGTAACAAAATAGTTACTAACAGATTGACTATCCTGGCTAAGTAAGAAGAGCATTTCATATAATTCGAAAACCCGAGAAACAATCTTGTCATTCGAATACATGTCCCATAAGGCATCCCACATCTCCTTAGCAGTTTTCATAAACATAACATTAGTGCTCACAAACTCCTCTATGCTGTTGAGAAGCCAAGCCATAACAAAACAATCGTCTGAAACCCAATTTGAATATTTTGGATTTTAGGGTCAGGAGAGTTGGACGGAATATGTTCTTTCTTCCGGTGAGATCCCAGGAATAATTCAAACGAATGTGATCACAAGAGATAGTTCGTCTCATTCAATTTAATAGTGGTAGCCAATTGGGTTTAGAATCTGAGGACTTTATCATAGGAGGAAATTAGAGGCACAACCTGAGTAATAGCAGATTAGAGAAGTGTTGATTGATCCAGATTAGAGAAGTGTTGATTCATTTTAATTTTTTTTAGAATTTTAAAAAAATATTTTAAAAATTCAGAAAATTAATTAATAAAACTTATTTAATTTTTTTAATTTTAAATATAATTTTAAATATTTTATTGTGATAATATTTATTTAGGGAAATGTTAGATTTAAATAAATAATTTTATTATTTTTCTTATTTAATTTGTATTAAAGTGGGAAATGTTGAATTTTAATTTTTTTTTCCGTTGCCCACCGGCGGAGGCGGAGGCGGAGGCGGAGGAGCGCGAGCCTGCGCGCGGGTCCAGCGCCATCTGACGGCGGTTCCGGCGAAGCCGGATGCGTCCCGCGACGTCTTCGGCGTCGCCTGCGCTGCGTTTTGCCCTACCAGCGGAGGCGGAGGAGCCGCGAGCCCGCGATGGCGTCCTGCGGGTCCAGCCCCGTCTGACGGCCCTTCCGGCGAAGTTGGAGGCGTCCGGCGACGACGGAGCAGTCCCGCGACGCCTCCAGCCTCGCTTGCGCTGCGTTTTGCGTACCTTGCCTCGCTCCTGCTCGTCGTCGCCGCTACCGCTCGCAGTTGTCGCACACAAAAACTATCGGCACACTGTGTCGATTTCGGTGCCCGAGCAGAACGGTATTTTTTGCCCGTATCGGGCGGCACGACACGAAACCTCAATCCTTGGTGTATGCGCAAGAGGTTTAATGAATTATGCCATGAGAAACACAGAATGTAGACACAATCTTCTGAGTGAACTCAAGTGTTTATCGGTACGAAAATACACAAGGCAAGAATATTAGGTTTTTATTTCATTGTAAAATGATGTTAACACCTCAGAAACCTCACTCCTATTTTTGAGTATATATAACCACGACATGCGAGAATAATCATCAACAAAAATTATAAAATACTGAAAGCCCCTCTAGACTCAAAACATCACAATGAACAAGTTCAAATGCAAAAGAACACGCTTATCAATTCTAGATGGAAAAGAAGCATGATGGTGTTTGCTAAACTCATAGAACTCGCACCGGAAATCGGTAGACTTAATAGGAACTAAACTTTTAAGAGTGGAAGAAGATGAGTGACCTACACGACAATGCCACCAATAAGGAAACATAGTTGCTGAGAGTGCTCGGGAACTCACAGGTATAACTGAATCCAAATAGTATAGGTCATCATGCTCATGTCCTCCACCAATCATTCTCTTCGTTTGTAGTTCACAAAAAATACAATAGGATAGATAAAAAGATACAGAACAATTGTGAGTTTTTGTTAGTTGGCTTATGACAGTTAACTAACAGGAAATTAGGCGTAAAGAGAGCATTATCCAGAGTGATATTTGCATTGGGCCTAATAACACGAATTTCCGTAATGAGAGAATAGGTACGATTGACTATACAGACAAAGGATAAAGATAAGGAAACAAAGGAGGAAGAGAAAATAGACTTATCATGTGATACAACAAATACACTTGTAGAGGATGAGCAGTAGTGGCAGAGGGAATACTAGTACAAGAACAAAGCAATTTCTCATAATCAGTATGAGAAACCAAGATCATATCACCGTGATCGCCAGTGTCTGGTGATGGAGTCGATAACTCGGTAGATTCATTATTAATCCAGTCAGGCTTACCAAAGTTCGCCCAACACTTCTCGGAAATATGGTTGGACCGATCACATTAAACACACAAATGACCTTCCGTGGTGGTATCATTTCACTACCCCGACCCCGAAAGAATCCTTGACCGCGACCAATTATAGTTGAAGTGTCGAAAGATGAAGAAACACGGGCATCAGGATGGCCCGTGGTCACACGAAGAACCGAGACACAACATTCGATAATGTGGGAATGTTATCACTTGCTATCCTGAGCCAGTCGTAGAGTAAATCTAAACCGGATAGGAAGTTTATGAGCAAAAATTCCTCCTATTGATTTTTTGATTTTGAGCATCACAAGAGAGAGGATGGTATAGTAGAATTTCATTGGTAATTTCCTTAAGAGTAGCAAAATAGTTACTAACAAATTGACCGTCTTGGCGAAGAGAAGAGTTTTTCATATAATTCGAAGACTCGAGAAACATTTTTGTCATTCAAATTCATGCCACGTAAAACATCCCACATTTCTTTGGCAATTCCTGCGAACATAACATTAGTGTTTACAGACTCCTCCATACCGTTGAGAAGACAAACCATAATAGAACAGTCGTCCGAAACTCAATTTGAATATTTTGGATCATTAAAGTCAGGAGGGTCGAATAGTGTATGATCCTTCTTCTGTGAGAACCTAGGAATACTTTAAACAAATGCAACCATAGGAGATAGTTGGTCCCATTCAATTTGATAGTAATACCAAAATTAGGTTTAGAATCAAAAGACGTCATTGTACGAGAAATTCAGAGATAGAAACCTAGTAATAGGTTAGAACAGTGTTGGTTGATTGCCTCTCTTGCGATCTAGCAACACCTGAGATCAAGCAGCTGGTTGTTCAAGAAGCAAGCAACCGATTGATCAAGAAGTTCCGATTTACTGCTTACTCCAACTGCGTGAGATCCAATAGATTATATGAGGTCGAAAGGAGAGGGCTCGTGGTGACACAACAACCGACGGCTCAGTTGAATTGGGGTTTCTGGTAGTGGCAGCAAAGAAACAAAAACTAGGTCAGAGAAGGGTTAACCTTGCTCTGGTACCATGTAAAATCTTTCTGTATACTTAATCTGCTTGCATGTAGGTATTTATATACACAAGGAGGAAAAAGAAAAAAATCAATCTCAATCCCTACAATCAAGAGAATCCAAATTAATCATAATCCCAATAATTAAAGAGAATTATAACATCATAAAAATAAGACTCAACATAAGTCCTTATAATTAAAACATCCTAACTCTTTATATATATATATATATATATATATATATATATATATATATATATTAGGCATGCAGTAACAAACCCAAAACCCCATAATTTAACAGTAAAACTCCAAAGTCAAGTATATCAAACAGGTTCAACTAAAAATCAAGTATAGATCTGGACTGACTATCATAGAAATAAATATGTATCCAAAAGATTAAAAAGTGCAACCAACTAAATAAAGAGTCCTAAAACATGTACAATTTAACTACATCATCTATCTCAGAAAAGAAAACTCAAAATCCTAAAGCGAAACATAACATCGACTGAATGGAAAGGTCGTCGGGTATGCGTTGTCTGGTATTAGCTAGCTCATCCATCAAGTCCCTCTGTCCCCTCGTTACCTGCACCATATGGACCTAGTGAGTCTAAAGACTCAGCAAGTTCAACATTTATAACAAGAAATAAATATACATGCACATGCTTTTCCATATATATATATATATTTAGAGAAAATATCTTGAACATTTTAGAATAAAAATTTAGACCTTGTTGCTACATAAGATCATGAACCTTCAAACATTAATAAAATAACATCAAACATTTAACTTCACATTAACCTTAAATGTTAAATAGGTAAATGAGTTCAGTTCATTGAATATGGCTTCTTTACCTTAACCACTGTTCGTTTGACCAAACATTTATCCTAGTACTAGGTTGAGTAGTGTTCATCAGTATCCTCTAAGCCGGATTCCACAACCCCTTTTTCCTCTGTTTTGCTAAGAATTCCGGTATTCTCTAAGCCGTACTCCTTGCCCGTCAAAATTGCCACAAACAACTCACACTTTCCTTCATTCGATTGCATGGTATCATCAAAGAAACACATGACAGATTGAGAGTCTTCTTAAATTAAGCATGGGAATATTGAAGCACATAAATAATAATTGCAAACAAATACTTAGCTAATGGTACAACAAAATGAGCTTATATATTTATCTGAATAAATTTTGGTATGCTTCATGACTTAAGCATGCATCTAAAAACACACACCAAATTTATGAGTCAACAATCAAAAATAAAGATGAAATAACAATTATGAATGATGTTACTTGAGTTGGTATATGAATAAAATAATTATCAAGACATCAATTAAAAATTACAGTACAACCTAACTACCTATTTGCAATGAAAAATGTATTATAAAAGAGTGTTATGTTCCTACAATATTCCGCCTTCCATTGCATTGAATTGATCAAAGTAAACCCACAAATCCATGGAAGAATCTCGTTGAAATTAAACTTTATAAATTTTTCAAGAAAGAAATTTGACGAGACCAATAAACACCAGCAACATGGTCCATCTCAAAAAGTTGTTAGAACTTTGTCAAATCATCACAAAAATTAGAAAACATAGTCGTTACAATAAAACATGGATGTTAGAAATCTTGTCTTAGCGTTTTGCATGCGAAAAGATAGCGAGCGAGACATAGGAGAGCGGCGGGAGACGATCCAACAACGTTCTTCATCAATTTCTTCTAGATCCATCTCTTTCTTCGAGGCTAGTGGTATAGAACTTAAAAGTTGCTAAGGGAGGAGAAAAAGAGGGGGGGGGGGCACCAATGAGAGGAAAGCCCTAAAATTCTCTCTCTCATATATATATATATATAGGGAAGGTTGGTTTGCTAGCAAATTGGACCGGGTCCATTAATCCATTAGTTAGCATATTAATTAATCAGACCAATTATCCCTACATAAATATATTTATAATAACATCAAAATCAATTAAATAACATAAAACATAAAGCTCGGTTTTGGGCACTACAAAATCCATAATACATATAACTAACAACTCTAGTAACCAATAACTCTAACAATGATAAAGGAATGCATTGGGCTCTTTACCTAATTAGGTAGCCTAGTAGATTGAACTTTGGACTGACCCTTCTTAGATTAAATTTGAGTCAAATCTGCAATCCAGTAGCATGAAAGACTTCCTCTACCACACACCCACTTTTATTTTTAATTATGTAAAATAAAAAAATGGATTTTTCTTTATCATTAGCAGGGAACTCAATCTCTAAAGCTCATATTATGTGTTTTCTGTTTCTTTGGAAATTGTGAATGCACTATTTCTCTTTCTTTATTTTCTTTTGAAATTTCAGTGTGTAGGTCATATCTCAATTTCTGTTGATGCAGGAAGAAAAATGTATAGTTTTCAACTGGTCTTTGGCAACTGGAATTGCCGTTGTACGGAGCGTGACTGATTTCATTTACTTGTTACACATGATTCTTCAGGTATGTATCTGGGTTTGTCGACATGTGATATGAACTAAAAGAGTTTTCATTTAATTTTCTTGTCATCTGTCAATGTTCAGTTGGATCTATTAGCTTCAATACTATTGTATTGACTGAGCAACTTGTTTAAGATGCCCATCTGAATCAGCTATTGAAGACAGTTATTGGCACTGCTTGGTTGTTAGATTGCTTTATGTTAAGATGCATATGTACTTCTTTTAAGTGCATTGACTTTGCCTTTTAACTGCTAGAGAAATTACAAAAAATTGTAGTTTGATGATGTTAAGTTTTAGATGTTTTTAATTTCTTATATTTCAAACAAGATTGTTGTGCAACTTATATTTTCCAATTTCTGAAATATAGTCTCAGTTACGTGTGTGAATTGTGAACATTTTGTTACTTATTTTTATTTAAACCATAGTAGTAATTTGTTTATATGTTGATATGTTATCTGTCTGTACAGTTTAGACTTGCATATGTTGCTCCTGAATCTAGAGTGGTGGGTGCTGGGGATCTAGTTGATCAACCTAAGAAAATTGCTCTTAATTATCTTCGTGGATACTTTTTCTTGGACTTGTTTGTTGTATTACCACTTCCTCAGGTAAGGATTAATTTCTTTCTAGTCTCTCTTTTTTTTTTTTAATTTTTTCAATTGTCATTGTTGTTTATGGAAGCAGCTTGGATTCAGTAGTTTTCTTCCTTCTTTTTGTTTTGATTTGATGAAACTTTTTCTGAATGTGAGCATATGAAAATGCAAATATAGGAGAAGATTACTTGTTTGATACTTGGCTAAGAATTAAGACCATATGGACAGTAATAGAGATATCAGAGCAGAAGAGTAAAGGCTATAAGCTCATACAACGTAGGTCTGGAAACAAATAAGGCATCGCAAAGACCAGGCATTCTAAAGATCATTTTCTTAGTTTCTTTTTTATCTTGGGAAGTTAGTCATTTGGATCTCTTCATATGTGTACAATCACCTAACAGATAAATGGAGATTGGTTTATGGGGTATACTACATATTTGCAATCACTTTCTTAGCTGAATATCTCTTCCAGATTAACTTGTCAGTCCATCTAAAAAATTGACAAAACACTTTGAATTTTACCTCTTTTCCTAGTGTTGGAAGAGAAATTCAAAATCTTTTGACTTATTCACATATACTTATTTCTTCTGTTTCGCAAATGAAGGTAATGATATTGGCAGTGATACCAGATTATGTGGGGCCATCGGCAGCAAATTTTGCCAAAAATCTTTTACGTGTAACTGTCCTCCTCCAATATATCCCTCGGATAATCCGATTTGTTCCATTTCTTGGCGGGCAATCTGCAAGTGGTTTCATATTTGAGTCTGCATGGGCAAACTTTGTCATTAATCTTCTTATGTTTGTATTGGCTGGACATGTGGTTGGTTCATGTTGGTACCTTTTTGGTTTACAGGTGAGGTTCCGATTTACTGCTAGGATATATTATTCAATTATTTTTCTTAAGCTTCTTAAATTTCTTTTTATGCAAGAACCATTCTCTTCCAGTTAGCTTCAGCATCATATTAACATGAGGATGCTATATTTTGCATATTAATTGGATGCTGGCCTTGCCCTTTTTTTTCTTAATTATGTCATGGAAATGGCACAAACATAGTCTCATAATTTATAGTATATACAAAACTACCTTGTTCCTAGAAAATTACAACAAATAAGTCTCTCCATTAGCATTGGGGCATTTTTTCTCAAAAATCATAAAATAATTTTAGTTTTCTAAATTATTAACATAACCAAGTGGTAGAAAAATTCTCTATGGAATTTGTAAAATAAATTACTCTTTCTCTGACATTATGAATTGCTTACACTTACACATTTTTTGGTTTCTTTGTTGTTTCTATCATCCTTTGATTAATCAAAAAGTTGGTCATGGTATTTGCTTGTCTTACTAAGTTCTTTTTGAATAATTGATGAGTGATAGTCTATGAATGGAAGAATATTATGTAAATGATCATGCTTTCCAAGAATTCTGAATTTATCGGCATCTTCTATCAAGCAATCATGCCAATTGTTTTGTCAGTAGTGTTTTTCATAACCTAAGGGATCAATTAAAGTATTATTTATCTTTTGCATTTAGATTTTTTTATGAAATAATTGCTAAATTGTTTCCTTTAATTCTTAATTTCCTTGAGTCCTCTTCTAACTAGTAGTTTGTAATTTGGCCTTAAGTTGTCATTCAAGCTGCAATCTAATATTTGACTCTTCTTTATACCCTACTGTATTTTTATTTTCAGCTAGAGTTCTTTGACAGATTTTTTTGTTATTCCCCGCCTAGGATCAATCTAACTAAACAACTGAACATAGAGAACTGTATTAACAATAATATATCTGTAGTGGTGTAGTAGTGAAGAGTATAAAATAAAATAATAAATAAAACACAACTCTATCTGGAGTTACTGTGTCAAATAAATAATGTGTAAACAAAATTATAGCATCCGTGTGTTCATTTATCGAAAAACACTCATGTTAAATATAAGTGCAAAAGTCTACTTGTAGTTGACACATTATAATTATAGCCATTGATGGTTCAATGCATTTGGAAACTCACCTATCCCAAGTATAACAATTTCTAACATTTTTACCAATTAAATTGAATAATGACACTACTTGATGTCACTAGTGACATCTTTAGTTTATGTTGTTTCTTTTGTGCCATTTGTTAGTCTTTTCAATGGATTTTTCGCTTGTCAGCCAACTGACACACTCGTAAGCTTCGCTATGCTGACTGACACAAAATGAATTTTTTAAACTATGGTTTAGGTAGGTACCTATATGTGCTCTTAACTTCTAGTAGTATTTATAAGCATGAGCAACAACCATTTTCCTCTATCATCTTTATTGTATTTGATGGCAATTTATGTTTTGCAATGTTAATGTTTTCTCTTCAACTTCTTCATTTGACTTCTTTATTTTGGTGGGGTCTAGTTGCACCTCTTATTTTTCCTAGATAACACCACCAATGTTATACTGTCCATTTGAAGAAATTGAAAATAAAGATATTATTAATATTGAAAAAAAACATTGCTTGTAACAAATAATGGTAAGAGTGACAACACAAAAGAGCTAGTGCTTGTTAGTGAGGTAAATGAGGTAAGTCGAATCAAGCTGCTTGTTGTTTAGGCTTGTTTGATAAGACAACCGAGCTAGGCCAACCTGAGCTCAAAATAAACCAAGCTGTTGAAAAGTAAGCCAAGCTTGACTTGGTTTCTCTTTTTCAAACATGAGCTTAGTTCGAGCTTGATTCATTTAGTTGTTATAAAGTTCTTAATTTGACCTTGTTTGATTGTTTGAAACTTTTACATTTTTAAGATTGTTTGGTTGGTTAATGAACTTATATTCAAAACTTATTTATTGTTTTGGGAGATTCTTTGTTTATTTACATTTTTAATAAGATATTTGTTAATAAACATGGTTCACAACCTTTGTTCGAGGACATTGTTCATGAATTCATCAACTAGGGCAAGGAGGTTGTAGAAAAGGTTAGAGAAAAAAAATTGAGATGGTAATTTTGTACTTGGCTTTGGACCGACTTTTGTGGGGATGCATGATGTAAAATGAACTATCCAATTTCATGGATGAAACAACCAAAATCACAATGGGGTGACATCAAAGAAACATCATTTAGTGTGAGAGTTGTCAAAACACTAAAAATAGTTAAGATGGATGATGCAACTTCTTCCTTGAAACAGGACCATGGGAAAAAATTAGATTGAAAACAAAATAAGTAAACTTGATAATGTGTCTCATTTAAACTAGACATCAGTTTTAAATAACACCAAATAAATCAGTTGCCTAGACTACAACCAAAATTAGTTTTTAGGCATTTTACAAAAGGGCACAAGCAAAGTTTGATAAATACCAAATCATGCTCATAATTTCTGATTTAATAGAGGGCACACCTTCCCATTTTGACATTCTCAAAATATCCCTATAGTTCTCTAAATGCCTTCAAAACTTTTAAAAATATTTTGATGATTTTCTAGTGGTCAAATTCAATAAAAGCACCAATTGATTCTTGAGAGCACTATGAATCCAATAGTTGTTAAATTTTGTCATTTTGACCCATCAAATTGGTTGATCTTTCTGTAAGGAGATCAATGGAGTCATGAGAGCACGATGAATGAAATTGTAGTTTCATATTGTTATTTTGAACACTGAAAAACTTTTGGACAAATGACCATGAATGAAATGGGTCTCATATTGTCATTTTGACTATTGAATATGTAATTATGATGATTTGGCCAAAACACTCTGATTAGTTTTCTCTACTAGATATATATTAATGGTGTTCAAAATAATAACACGAGACCACCATTGCATTCATTGTGCTTCCAAAAGTCCATTCATACTTTACTTTTTTATTCTAACCACTTGAAAGACATGTACGTGTGTTGCCCAGATCACTTTTTAATGGTAAACGATACAACATGAGACCACCATTGTATTTATAGTGCTTCTAGGAGTTCATTCACAACTTAAAATCACTTTTTGATTTTGGCCATTGGAAAAAGACCATTGACATGATTTGGCCAAAAGAATTACTTTGATAACTTTTTAGTTGTCAAAATAACAATATGGAATCATTATGGCATTCATAGTGCTCCTATGAGTATGTTTGTGCCCTTATTTTTTTTTAAAAAAAAATGATCATTGGAAATGACAATATGTGACTATTGGACCTAGAAAAAAATTTATGATAGAGTTCTGAGGAAAATTATGTGGAGAATTCTAGCAAAGAAAGGTATTAGAAAAACATATACTAAAATAATTAAGAATACATATAAGGTTTTAATGCCAAGAGTGAAGTCTCTTAGCGGATTAATCGAAGCATTTCTATCTTTTTATAACATCAGTTTTAAGTTTATATCTTTTTATACTCACTAGACAAGTCCAAGACACATTACCATAGTGCATGTTATTTGCAGATAACATTGTTTCGCTTGATGAGACAAGTGAAAGACATTTCACACATGAAGGAGTAAAAGCTAAGCTCAAATATTGACAGAAAACACTAGATTAAAAGGTTTTAGGCTCAATAAAGATAAAATATATAAAATTTAAGTTTAATAGTATTAGATATAGTGAGCCAATGGTTAAGATAAGTGATAATGTAATTGAGAGTTTTAAGTATCTAAAGTCATTTTAGGATGGAGGGGTTGATGGAGATGTTTTATATAGGATACATGGTGCCTAGTTGAAATGGAGGAGGGCGTGAGGGCATCAATTGTTCTTTGTGATCATAAGGTATCTCTAAATTTTAAAGGAAGTTTTACAAAATGTCGGTTAAACCTACTATGTTATATGAAGTTGAATTTTGGGTTATGAATCGAGCATATGTGTAAGAGATGAGGATGTTAAAGTGGATGTGCAGACATAGAGGATGAACAATATAAGAAATGAGAATACTAGAAGAAAAATTAGGTTGCGAAAACTTTGAGAAACACGTTTAAGATAGTATAAATATTTACTTAGGCGACTAAAAAATGACTAAGTTTGTCGATATGAAACTATGACAAATATACACATTAATCGTGGAAAAGAGACTAAAGAAGATTTAGTTAGCAACAATAAAATAAGATAAAATTTATTTAAATATAGATGAGGAATAGTAAGGTATTAAGCTAGATAACGTAGGAGGATCCGTATAGCCGACTCTAGTTAATGATATAAATACTTGGTGGTTGTTGTTGTTATTCATTGGAAATGTTATGTAGATGCTTTAATTAAAACACTTTGATGAGTCAAAATGATAAAAGGAGATAAAAATTGACATCACCACACTCTCAGGAATCAATTTGTGGCCTTGCTGATTTTGAGCACTAGAAGGATATCAGAATATTTTTAAAAGTTTGAAAAAGTGTTTGGACAATTGTAAGATATTTTGGGGATGTCAAAAATAGAAAGCTGCGCCCTTTAGTAAATTTGAACCTATGGTACATGGTTTGCTAATTACCAAACTTTAAGTGCATGTTTTTGTAAAATACCATTCTTTTTTTCCTCTCATAATGTCTGAAGGATTCCATTATGCATAAAGGAGCAATGAAAATACTGGTGATCTCCAACTAAAAGAACCAACTGGCTAGTGACAGTGAAAATACATGCACAAAAGCTAACGAGAAGAGGGAAAATTAGACAATACCACTGCGGTAAACAAATTTATTAGGAACTGAAGAAATCAACTAGACTTTAAAAAATGATACATCCAGAATTCAAAAGGAATATATGCTGAATTTTACAACAATTTATAGGGGTGTTTTTAACTGCTTGGAGAACTAGACTAATTTATTTGATAACCTGTGTACTTTTTTCTAGTTATCAGTACTTTGGAGTTTGGATTGCAAATTTTTATCAATATATTTTTGATGCTTCATTTGAGTTGATGTTTCCCATGGATGCATCAACTGTGAGTCGTACCCAGTTTTATGTATATACCAAATGACAAGAGGTTACTGAGTCATCGAAAATCCTTGTCTGTCACAAGAACCCACTCAATTTTTTTTTTTTTGCACTAACAAGAATTACTATGCATATTCTTTTAGATTCTGAAAGTCTGTGCTTTGTGTAATCTGTGGATTAAATATGATGTTTGGTGTGCCTTTTTGCCATGGCTCTATTTGGTTAAAAGATTTGATGCAAGAAATTTTGGGTCGATGATCACATTTACCCATTAAGATTTTGATATGTATTTACCCTTAAGATAAATTGGAACTAAAACAACTTCTCGATGTTGATTTGAGTAAGATATGATGGTTTCCTGGTAGCATTGCTCAATGACTATCTTGTACCCTTTGAGAACCTGTCGAATGACTATCCTGTAATACTTGAGAACTTGTCGCCTATCATATAGCGAGATTCTCTTTTACCTCACCTGTGATCTTACCCTTCTACTATTTTCTATGTCAATTTTGTGTTAGAATTGTCTTCATTTTCATTGGTGTTGGTTGTTTGTAGCTATTTTGTTCTAACTACTCCTTTACAACTATTGACCCATTTAATTTTTCTAGAGACGTAATTAAAGCCTTTTGAATTAACAAAGCCTTGTGCAATATCTCTCTAGAGAAGCATTTTCTATTTTATAGGTGAAAATCAAATTGAGTTCCTTGGACACTTATTTTTAGGTACCTTTTATCATGGAACTTAGAGGCATATTATTAAATCAATTGTTAGAGAAACTTGCTACTAGTTCTAAAAAACAAAAACTTTTTTTCCTTTTTCATAATTTCATAGTATAATCCTTTTTTTTCCCTAGCAATTTTTTCAGCATCAAAATCACCGGATGTCTATCATATAATGCTAGAAGAAACCAGTTAATACTTTCTTGCGTCTTTGATATCTATAAGGTTCTTCACATTTAAATATACTAGCTAATTTGGTCTCTATGAAGTCCTACATATTATTAGGTAAAGAATAAATCATGTAGCACAGTTTGTCTTTTTTCACAGTTTTATTAAGCATTATAAAAAAAAAATCTGGAATTGGAATTTGCTGGTTGAACCAAAATGATAATATCCCAATCTTTGCCAACGTGATCTCTCTACAGCTACACTAGTGTCATTGAGCTGCTTAATTAGCCTGTAATTTTTGCATAATTTAACACATCTTTAAAAAAAATATCTGCAGAAACTTACTGCTCTATAGCGGGCATTTAAACCCCTCCTGTAGACTACCAATTGGTAAATGTTTACTTTTTTCCTCATTGTTTTTTTCAGAGAGTAAATCAGTGTCTGCAGGATGCGTGTACTTTGTCACAGTTTCCAAATTGTAGAACTTTGATAGATTGTGGTGGTGGTGATGTTGATGAACGACGTGTTAATGGAACATGGGTTAATGATTCCGATTCTACTTCTTGCTTTGACTTTGATAATGGAAGCTTTAATTATGGGATCTACCAACAAGCTGTTTTGCTAACCACTCAACCTAGCGCTGTACAAAGATATATTTATGCTCTATTTTGGGGGTTTCAGGTAATATTACATATGTTGTACTTAAATTGAAATTCTCTAGCCAGTTTCTAGTAGTTATACGGTTGTGGTACTACTACATACTTGTTAAACCCTGATTGACTATTAACTTGTGAGCTTGAATTTCTAATAGTCTTGTTAAACCTAGGAGTCTAAATTCTGGTTTTCTTACTGTTCTGTTGTCTACTTGTTTTATCACCCCTCATGGACTTTTTGTGCAGTCATCGAGGACTATGAAGAAATGCAATTGGAAATCCTAATTTTGGGAGGGATAGAATTCTGAGCATGGAATAAATCCTTTGTTAAGAAAGAAGTCTTAAACTACAATATTTCCTATAGAGTTTATATATGTCTGTGTGTGTGTAGACATACAAAACATCAAACTATATATGAGAAGCCAAGCCAGTTGCATCTTGCTGTCATGAGCCCCACTTAAGCTTAATGCTTGGTTGCTCGTGGGTGCTTAGCTCAACTTGGCACTTTTTAGGTCAAATTGTATTTTCCCTACAATAGTTGAGAATCTTTTTTTGTTGTCTTTACGGATATTGGATATGGATAACTACAAGGCACTTCGTGTCTGGGTATTGGTCCTCGATACAAATGAGATGTGCCAACTGTGCGGAGCTTGGTGTCCATCCCATGCCAAGGTCATACAGCTGCAGAGGACCTAGTAAGCCTACTTGGAGGCAATATAAGTGTTGTTGAGGAGGAGACAATGGTCTCGTGCTGAAGAGCTCATCTTAGTGGTCTCCTCTGGTCTCAACATAGTCGAGGAAAGTGTCAATCTTGACATGGAAGAAGACACACTAGTCTTGATCTGAACAAGTAGCGAGGATGTGACATGGGGAAGATGACGGTGGTAGCATCAAAGGCTTTTTTATTGTCGGTGGATTAGAAAATGATAGTTTTTGTAAAACATCCTAACTCTTTATACCTTGTAAAGAATATAAACTTTATTTTTAGACATGTAGTACAAACGTCCAAAACTCTGTAATTTAACAACTCAACTCCAAAATCATGCATGCATATCAAACAGGTTCAACTAGTAATCAAGTACAAATCCGGATTGACCATCATAGTACATCATAGTAATAAACAAGTATCCAAAAGATTAAGAAGTACAACCGTCCAAATACAAGGGTTCTAAAACATCTACTATTCAACTACATCATTGACTTAGAAAAAAAACTCAACATCCTAAAGCGAAGAATGACATCAACTGAAAGGAAAGACCGTTGGGTGTGCGCTGCCTGGTACGAGCTAGCTCATCCATCAAGACCCTCTGTCCCCTCATTACCTGCACCATACGAACCTAGTGAGTCTAAAGACTCAACAAGTTCAACATTTATAAAAAGAAATAAATATACATGCACATACTTTTCCATATATATATATATATAGAGAGAGAGAGAGAGAGACCTCGAACATTGTAGAATAAAAATTTAGACCTTGTTACTACATAAGTCCATGAACCTTCAAACTTTAATGAATTAACATCAAACATTTAACTTCACATTAACCTTAATTATCAAATAGGTAAATGAGTTCAATTCATTGGATGTGACTTCTTGATCACCAAGGGGATGAAAACCCTAAAATTCTCTCTGATATATATATAAAGAGTATTGGGAATGTTGGTTTGCTAGCAAGTCGGGCCGGGTCCGTTAATCTATTAGTTAGCATATTAATTAATCAGGCCCATTAGTAGGTGATATCAATATATTAATGTATTTATGATAACATTAAAATTAATTAAATAACATAAAACATAAAAGTTGATTTAATCAAATTACGTGAACTGGGTTTTGGGCACTACAATTCCTCCCCTTAAAATAAATTTCGTCCACGAAATTTTAAAACTTACCGAACTACTCTAGGTAATGACTCTCGATCTCCTAAGTGGTCTCCTCGTCTGAGTGATTCACTCACTTGACTTTGACCATCTTGATCGTCCTGTTCCATAGCTTCCTTTCCTGTCTACCTAAAATCTGCATAGTTGCAAGTGCCCCCATGGTGCCAACAGCATTGCTAATGGTACAACATGGCATTGCTGGTGTTACCCAAAGGTGCACCAAGTGAAGTGGAAAGAGGTGGGAAGAATAGGTAAAATCATACTTGTATAGTTTAGGATTATAGTCTCCCTATTTTCTATTATGCAAGCTAATATCTTTATGATGGTTTCTATCCTCTCTTTCTTATATCTCCTCCTTTCTTTCTGATCTTTTTTATTTCTTTCTTCCCTCCTAAGTAAACATAGCTTAAGTCCTAGATGCAAAATATGAAACACCTGCATCTTAATAATATAGAAGTTCTCTCAAATGTAAAACCTGAAAGAAAAAAGGAATATTCGGCTTCTATGCAAAATTTATCGTGCTAATTAATTGTATTCCTAATCCAAATTTATAAAAAAAAATTCAAATTTATATTACCAAGTTGTTCATAGATTCTTTCAAAATGTAGTAAGTTCTGATTAAGAGGAAATTGTCCTTTTTCATTGTTAAAATTTATAACTTCACTATCTTGATGATTAATTTTTATTTGCTTAATTGACTGTTGACATCTTTATATATGATTCATCTGAAAATTTAAATTTTTATGAGATAGGCAGAAAATTTCCCTTTGTTATCCAACTTGTTTAATTTTTTATTTGTTTTCCTAGCAAATAAGTACCTTAGCGGGTAATCTAGTTCCAAGTTATTTTGTGTGGGAAGTTTTGTTCACTATGGCGATCATTGGAGCGGGGCTGCTTCTTTTTGCCTTGCTTATTGGGAATATGCAAAATTTTCTCCAGTCTCTTGGTAGAAGGTAAAAAGCCACCAATACTCCTGCTATTTTAATCATTTCCAGAGTCTCTTGTGGTTATTATTTTTAAGAGTAAAGTGTTTCCTAATTAACATATTAATCTGCTTCTGTCTAGGGATATTTTTGTAGTAGATGATCATAATATTTTTTGATCTTGTCCAATCATTGCAACAGGCAACAGTGGTTGTTTCTATATATTACATCTTCCCTATGATCTGTTGCAATATTCTCATTGATATTTTGCACCAAGATGTCTAAGTTTATGCATCCCATTTGTTCAATTATAAGGCCAAACTATTCATGGTATTAGTTGCCAATGTCAAGATGTTCCTCTTTTAGTAGAATAACTTTTTCAGTCTTCATGTAGCATGTGTTGGATGATATCACACAAGATTTATTATAAGGGAAAATTAAATTGTTCTAGTGGAAGTTTTTGAGAGTGGATTGCCACCTAGTGAATGTGCAAACGTCATGTAGAAATCTTGCCTGTTTGCTGTGGATTGTCACCTACCCTTGACAACAGCTACCCCATTTATTATTAGCTTCTTTATGTCTTTGTTGAGTTTTGGAAGGGAACTTCAATTATGTCTATCCTTGTGGATGAAGTTAGTCTTGCAACTTTCACATTTCAGAGACAGTGATGAAATGGTCTAGTTATTACCAGACGGATAAATGTTTGAATGGTCAGTGAGATCAGTTCCAAGTGACTAGATTAGCTCTCTTTTATTTTGGGGAAATATTGCTTGTGATTAAGCAACCTGGCATTTTCATTTCCTTCAATCCTGTTTAAATTATGAGGATTGCATAATCTAGTAAAAGTTTGTGTCTGATAGTAAAATTTTTAATATTAGAGAAGCCAAAGTAATTGGTTTACTGAATCATAGATTTTAAACTAAAAAACCAAGCAATATCTGTACTTTTTATACAAAAGCTTACATCTTTCCCTTTTGCTAATCAAGGAGACTAGAAATGCAACTTCGACGACGTGATGTTGAACGCTGGATGAGCCATCGGCGATTACCTGAAGCATTAAGAAGGTTTGGGACTTAAATTTCTATGTTGTTACCAACTCTCAAATTTTGTATTTCTTTTTTACTAATATGTATGCACTTAGTTGTAATCTTTTACTTAATTTCTGTAATAAAGTAGATTCCTATCCTTGTCTTTATGGTTGCATGGAGTTTATCTCCTTTCACTCAAATCTCGTCAGCTTTAAGAATACTAATAAGGATTCATGATAATTTTTTTCGAAATAAAATTATGGTTTATAAGGAATGACCGATCCATGCTAGGAGTGACCAAGTCTGATCCTTAAATTCCCCGAATTGTCAGGGACTAATGGTTTTATGGTTGATTTCTATCTGGTTCTTATTCTTTTCTTAATAAAACCAATTCCAGCCAATCGCACAGGCTGGTAGACTAAAAATGGTGCTAAACAAATATAAATTAAATGGAATCAGACCCTGTGATTTGATTTGTTGATGAAGCTTTGTCTGAACTGATCCCCACCAAAAGTTCATGTGCCCACTTGTGAACTTGATCTTCACCTAAATAATGCATCCATCCAACAATGTTGTAGTATCCTCATAAACAATATGGTGTTTCTTTGATATTGGAAGTTATCTTCTATTTTGGCCAATATTGGCCCAATTCAATCAATATAAATTGACATATCAAGGTCATACAGTTGTTGGTTGAATTAAAGCTGATGGTTGGAAAGACTTGAGTCATTCTTATCATCCTGTGTAACTCATTTGAAGGAGAAATGTCTGACGCTGCTTTAAAATTTCTATACTAATACGAATAATGTACAATCTTGAAAGTGGAAACAACAGATACATGATTCAAGCATGTTGGCAAAGGTCTTTGAAGCCAATATATGGAGTGTAAAAATTATTTGCATTATTCCTCACCAGTTGGAGGTAATTCTACATTTCATTGAAATGTGTAAACAGGAGAGCACAGATGCATTATCACTAGCTTCAGTGCACTTGATAATTATGACTTTTTGTGGAGGAAGAAGAGATAGGAGAAAGACCTAATGATGCGTGTGTGGTGTGTGAAAGAGAGAGAGATTCCTCACAAGTCGCAATTGCTTCCACATTCCATTGAATTGTTTAAACAGGCAAACACTGATGCATCATCACTAGTTAAAGCACTTGAAAATGACTTCATGTGGAAGGTGAGATAAGGGAAAGACCTAAAGATGTGCGTGTATGTGATTTTGTTCACAAAACTAGGCTACCATGAAACTAGGATTGGTTTCCATAGTGATGCTTTCCACTTCCAGACTTGTATCTCTTTCCAACTCCGGTGGAATAGCATGATCAAAACCTACTGTAGCATCTTCTTAAAGAACTTCCTAGACGGCTTCTTGATAAAGATCATAACTTGAATCATGAATTATAGATGGATCTCTTTCCAAACAACTCACACTGTAGGAACAAGTAAATAGCATTAGTTTAATAAATAGCACTATACTCAACCATTTGAGATAACTTTGAGAACCGAGACTTGTTCTTTGCTATTTTTTGCCTTGAATATTCTTTGGTCAATTAATTGCTTATTTATCCCACCTGTATTGCATCTTTGGCTTGACAGTTCCATTTCTCTGAATATTGTAGGAAAGTAAGACAAGCTGAACGATTTACATGGGCAGCTACTCGGGGCATTGACGAAGAAAAGTTACTAGAAAATCTGCCGGAGGACATACAAAGAGAGATACATCGCCATTTCTTTGGGTTCCTCAACAAAGTTAGTTAATAAAATGTTACATATTTAGTAGTTTGTCTCTCGAAGTATCGTTTTCCTACCTCAAAATTTGTCGAAATTAAAGAAAAAGGTGCTATTAGAAGTAGTCTAAACGTTCGTAAAACTAAAGTTGGTTAGCTTGCAACTAAAGAAAGTAGATGCAACTTTAACTTTTATCTTCATGTTGATGGCTAAAAAAAATTCTTTTAAATGATATTCTACATTTAAATCTATAAGCCATCTTATTTTCACTTTATATCTTCATCATGAATCAAATTGCCAAAACTTATTGCTCCACATACACAAGCAGGAGAATGAAGAACATGATTTGATTTCAGGTTCGCATTTTCACCCTAATGGATGAACCAATGTTAGATGCCATGTACGAGAAGCTAAAGCACAAGGTGTACATTAGAGGAAGTGACATCTTTTATAAGGGAGGGCCATTTGAAAAGATGGTTTTCATAGTCCGTGGTAAATTGGAAAGTATTGGAGCAGATGAAAACATAGCTCCCTTAGCAGAGGGTGATGTATGTGGCGAGGAGCTTCTTACATGGTATCTTGAGCACACTTCAGTAAATCGAGGTATGACCACTTCAAATATTTATGTTGTTGCAATCAGGTATTATAATGGTGGCAATATGACGTGGTTTAATGGGTAGCATAGAAGGATCTTATAATGTTCTAAACTTTAACATTTTTAGTAATAAACTTTTTATATTGTGAGGGGAAAGTTATTTTTTTTTCCTCAAGGAACCCTAGGTAGCCCCTTCTACCTAAATGGGACTTGCGTGAAAGATCTAGAACTGAGGAACATGAGTGAGGAGGCAGCTCTAATACTATGTTGAAGGGAAAACATTAGGTTTCATCCTCAGAATCTTAAGTTGCCCTTTCTACCAATGGACATTGTTGATAAATAAGAATATTATAAATAACCCCTTACCTGTTATATTTGGATAATACTCCAGAAGTGCATAATAGGCATCTCGTGTTTAGTAGAGCTCCAAATCTCCAGAAAGCTTTCCTTAGAAAATAGTTCCCGAGAATGAAAAGGCATACATGGAGACATTGGTTTCCACAACTGTAATGATTTTACAAGTTACTTTAGCACTCTTATTAGAAGGGGAGCTTCGGCGTAACGGTAAAGTTATTATGACCTAAAGGTCATAGATTTGAGTCTTAGAAACATCCTCTTGCAAAGCAAGGTAAGACTATGTACAATAGATCCTTCTCCGAGAACCACATTGACGGGAGCTTTATGTACTGGACTGCCCTTTACTTTAGCACCCTTATTCGTTTCTAGAATTGTATTATCTAATAACTGTACCATGGGTAAGTTGCTAATCTCATTCATATATAGGATATATAATGCTGTTCCATGTGGAATTAGCATTGCGAAGTTCTTTTCCCCCTATTGTATTATAACTGTGTATAGGTTCACTGAAATCATGCAAGCATCATTTTCTTGGATTGTGCTTCGTTGCAGAGGGAGGGAAAATCCGATTCCCAGGAGGACGGTTGTTGTCAACTAGAACTGTTAGATGTCTAACTAATGTTGAAGCTTTTGCACTCCATGCTGCCGATCTAGAAGAAGTCACTACATTGTTCTACCGGTTCTTGAGAAACCCACGCGTACAAGGAGCTATTAGGTAATGTGCAATTTTTCTGGATACAGTGCATTTGACTTTGTAACATCATTCTGCATATTTGAGTCTACAGACATCATGGTTCAAAAATGTTTCTTTTTCCTCTTGTTTTTGGTGCATTGAGGATCATAGAAACTGATTTACCAGATAAAAGTGCTAGGATGAAGAACCACATTTGGTAATCTTTGACAAGTGATAGCGAATATAAGAATGTGTGATTCCATTCGATTCCTGTTTCAATAACCTCCATTTGTTTTCGAAATGAGGCTTGGTAGTTTGGCATACACCATATTATATTAGATTTGTGCAAGTATAGCATCTAAGATTGCCTAATGCCTTACTATTTCAATTTCAGGTATGAATCACCCTATTGGAGAAACCTGGCCGCGACGCGCATTCAAGTGGCTTGGAGATACCGGCAGAAGCGTTTGAAGCGTGCTTCCATCGCAAACAATTTGTCTGCTAATCATACAGCTCGACGCTGAACATGAATCACCTTCATGCTGCAAATGCTATACCCGTCATTTATGCTCCAATTCTAAGGATCACTGTGAGCTTACGTGTGTACGTACATGTGACACTGGTTAGACATTCGATAGGATCAGATTTGGAAGAAACAAAACCCTTCCAAGTACTGCGGTAGTTCCATCCTTGAGCTCTATCTCGCTCAATTCTGTTTTTTGGGAAGAAAATTTGATCTGGATGAACAGAATTAAATTATCTTCATTCAAGAAAATCATAGGTTTGCACATTTATGCTCCAACAAGTTTGAACTCTAACAACACAGACACTTACGCATGACTTAACCAACGATCATGGAAGTAGAATTGAAGGTGGAGGATTAGATATCCTACTTGAATAGAGAAGGATATAAAGGGATTTTTTTTAAAAAAAAATTGATTAAATATTCGGATATGAAGATTTTTGAATTTGGATACGAAAATGGGTCTGATAGATGCCAATTACTCAAATCAGATTTGAATACTTATTAATTCTTTAATCTTATTATTTTTTTAAGAATCGAGTATGTATATATACATTATCCGGCACATTTATAAATAACTTATGGACATCTAGTATTATTATTATTATTTAATTTCACTTCCTCTATTGTAAACAACAAATCTTAAACTTTTCCCCCATTGGGTAGGATGTCATGATTAGATTCTCTAGTGTTAGATTAAAGGAGTATTTGGGAGAATTTTTACTTCTTGAAAAGTGATTTTTTAGTGATTATCTTGAAGTTAGTAAGAAGCTAAAGTAAGCAGTGTTTGAAAATAGAAGTCAAAAGCTGATACAAGATAAAGTTTGAGTGTTTGGGAAAATAATTACTTCCAAACTTAATTTTTAATTGAATGACAATAATATCCTTAAACTATATAAATTAATTATTTTTTTATTATTTAAATATAATTTCGATACTATCAATAATTTGTTCACGTAATTATTATTATATTTTAAATATAGTATTAAAATTATTTTTTTTATAATTTGAATATTTGAAAAAATATATAAAATTAATAAAAAAATAAAAAATAATATAATTTATATATATATATAATATATATATAATATATATATATATATATATATAATTCTGAAAATTAGGTCAAGTGGCAATCAGGTAAAATGTTATATTATTTAAGGATATAAATATTATTTTTTAATATTATATCATAAATAAAAAAGTAGAAGCAGGTAGAAGCATCAAATTCTTGCTTCTAACTTCTGAGCAAAAGTAACAGAAGCTAAAGCAGAATCTAGCTTTCCCAAACACTCAAAAGTGATTCTGTGTAGTCAGAATCTAAAAAGCAGGTAGCAGAAGCTCTCCCAAACACTCTCTAAGAATCAAAAATTCGAGATTAAGTTGTGGTTTATTATTGAGAATGTTTTTTTTAATGGATAGTGAATCTGAGAATGAATTTTTATATGTATTTTTTCGATTTATTATTTCAAATTTGATTGTTACCTTGTTAATTATTTTATTAAATCCTAAATAAAAAAATAAAATTAAAACTTTAATGTCCTAGATGAGTAAGCATGGTTATATATATGCATGTTGTTTGCTTGGTCTCTCCAACTTAAGAGCATTACATCAACTTTCCTAAATACAAACTTTATTTTAAATTTTAGAAAAATTGATAAAAAAAAATCTTGTATTCACTATCTTACCCATTTTCTAAATTTAAGTTTTATAAATAATACTTCTTTACATTTGAAAAATGAAATTTATTCCTTAAATATTAAAATATTATTTAATTTGAGAGAGGAAAAAAAAGAATAGTGAAAAGTGGATATTAGGAAGAGGGAAAAAATAAAATAAAAAATAAAAAATGATAAATTATAGAGAAATTGATGTAATGTGTAGTGAAAAATAAATATCCAAATTTAATAAAATAATTTTTCTATTTAAATTTTAAATAGGAAATCTTATAAAAAATTGCTCTCATAGTGTATAATATATAATCCAAGTGATTCTGTCGACAAGCGAAGACCGGTTCTCACTCGAATGACTCGGTCTGAATAAGACGACCCGGTCTGCTATAACTAGGGGATCAGACTTGGGCCCAAATAGGGCTCAGGCTCAAGTCACTCGGCTCGGACCAAAATGGAGCTCACAAAGTGGTGGTGTGGTTGCAAAATGACAGCAATCCCTTTTGCAAAGCACACAGGGGGTTTATATAGGAGGAGGAAAACACTCTGCTATGTCAGAGCCGTCCTATCTCATCAAGGAATGATCAGTTGATAAATCATACTAGTGACAGCTGCATTAATGCTGTGAGACTGACACAGCCGCCAGACACTTTGCGTGCACTGTCTCTTCTGCTCCTCATTAACTCCGGGCGACTCTGTCAAGTGATGATTATGTCAGGGGGTTGCCACCTCACTACTGACGGGAACGAGCTATTCTTATTCAACCGACCTCGAGCGCCCGACCTCGAATGACCGACCTCGAGTGACCGACCTCGAATGCTCGATCTCAGGAGGCCGACCTCGAGTGCCTGACCTCGGGAAACCGACCCCGAGTGCCCGACCTGGGGAAGCCGATCCCGAGTGCCTGACCTCGGGAAACCGACCCCGAGTGCCTGACCTCGGGAAACCGACCTTGGGTTAACCCCTCTCGGCTCAGACTGGAAATTGAACCCGACCGAGCCCCCGATCCCTCTAAAAAATCATCGATCCGGATCACAAGCCTCCCCCTCAAGTCTAGTCGAAGGAGGCGCTAAGTCCGACTGACTAGGCTCCCGGCTCGGTCAGCGTATCTCTTTCTCGTCCTCCTAAGCGTCACATCACATTCTTAATCTTCTTCCTTAAATGTCGGATTCTCCATCAAATCACCATTAATGCGGGGCCACGCGTCAACTCCCGACTGGAGACCTCTGGCAACGAAACTGTTGGATTGAAAGAACCGATAGAGGGGGGTGAATATCGGAAAGCGTTCGGATTTAAGATAGAGAGTTTGCACAGCGGAAGATTAAAAGAAAAACACGCAAACACAGTTATTTTTACTTGGTTCGGAGCCTAGGTCGACTCCTACTCCAAGGCTCACGGTCGTTGACTGTTTTCTGCAGGCAATTCTATAAGTGCGCGAAAAACAGTTTACAGGAATTTTACAACTGCAGTATAGTAAACTTAAAGAAAAATTGCTCTTCGTTACCGACGTCCAATGTAGATTGAATCTTGGAGCGGAGGGACGTCGTCGGCTCGAGTTGGGAGGATTTTGGAGCAGTGCGCGAGAGCAGAAGAGCGTAGAAGCGTTGAGGAAATCGTTGCTCTGAAGCCTTGGTTCGAGGGTCCTTTTATAGCGCCTGGGGGCGCCCGGAACGTCGGGGGCGCCCCCACGTGTCGGTCGATCCACCTTTAGCTCGGTCAGCGTCTGATCCCTTCAAACTCGGGATTAGATCTTGACCGGGGCGCCCGGAGCGCTCGGGGCGCCCGTATTGACCGGGTCAAGCTTTCATCTGTTGGCTTCGAGGGGAGCTGCTTCAGTAGTTGGCGCTGGGGGCGCCTGCAGCATGCGGGGCGCCCGGAGCGATGGGGGCGCCCGAAGCATCCGGGGCGCCCCGACAGTCAGTTGTCGAAGCAGAGTTTGCTCCTGCTGGTTGGTCTTCACCTTGGGGGCCCCTGGAACATCCGGGGCACCCTGCTCAGCTTCTGCCTCACTCCTTTGAGGCTCTCTGAGCTACAGACACTCAGTCCTTCGGTTCTGCATCCAGGGTTAGTCCAAAAAGCAGTAACATATTAATTTTTATACAGCCTTAGCTGTCTTGGTTCTGACTTTGGGTCTCCAAAATGGAGCCCTAGGTCGAACCGACGCCTACTATTCCCTCGACGGGGAACGCGTCCTCACCTACTCCTCTCGGGAGAATGTACCTGATGCCAACCGCTCCTCTGGTTGGACTTTTGCCTCGCGGTCCTTCGCCAGGTCTTGGATGCTGAGCTGTCCTTCGCCCGGTGCCTAGCATTCCTTCGCTAGGGCTTCAATCCCAAGTTGTCCTTCGCCTGGCGCCTAGCAGTCCTTCGCTAGGGCTTCAGTACCCTGGCATTCCTTCGGCAGTGTCTAGCAGTCCTTCGCTAGGGCTTGGTGACTAGCAGCCCTTCGCTAGTTGCCTAGCAGTCCCTCGCTAGGGCTTGGTGACTAGCAGCCCTTCGCTAGTTGCCTAGCAGTCCTTCGCTAGGGCTTTGTATCCTGGCAGTCCTTCACCAGGTGCCTAGCAGTCCTTCGCTAGGACTTTGTTTCTTAGCAGCCCTTCGCCAGGTGCCTAGTAGCCCTTCGCTAGGACTTCTTTCTGCACACTCAAGTAACTTTATTAGATCACAAATAAACTTAACTTTGAATCCTTTGCCAATATCAAAAACAAGGTTCGATATGGTGCTTCCTGCACCAACAGAAACGTCACCGGCATGGTTCGCGCTCCGTCAGGTCGAAATTTCAAAGTCTGGGAAATGACAGGGATCGGACGGCGGGTGTTCCTCTCCGCCATTTTCCTTTCCTTCATCTAACGGCCCTCCCGATTTCACCAGCGGTATAAATAGGCCCAAACCCTTCTTTCATCCTTTTTTATCCCGACCTCTGCCTTTTTCTTCAACTTTTGTCCGATCTCCGCCGCCCGACCCCTTCAGTTCCGGCGAACAGTGTCTCCGGCGAACTTCGTTCTTAGGTATTCCTTTTCTTTGCTGAGTTTTTGCTACGCCTTTTCTGAGTTTGTTTCAATGGTCGAGTCATCTGCACCCCCCGAGTCGTGGTATTCAACCACTCGTTCTTCATTAACCCTAGGCCAGCTAGAAACTTTACGTATAGATTACCTGATTCCAGAAGACCACGTAATGGCTCTTCTCGGCCGTCGGGATCGGGCACATGGGCCGCCTTTGAATTACTACATTGTCTTCTCCGACCAACTGTTGGCCGGATTGCGCTTTCCCCTCCATCCCTTCTTCCACGCCGTCTGTCAGTATTTCCATGTGTCCTTGTCCCAATTAGCTCCGAACTCGATCAGAATCTTGTGCGGCACCATGATTATTTTCACCGCCCACAAAATCCCTTTAGACCCCCGGGTGTTTCATTATTTCTATTATCTTAAGAAACAGGAGCCCGGGAATTTCTATTTCCAGGCTCGTATCAACTCAGCCTTCTTAGAGAAGGTCCCTTCATCGAATAAGGGCTGGAAATCCCATTTTTTCTATATCCGATCAATCCCCACCGCGAACTGGCCTACCGCGTGGGTAGAAGACCTGCCCAATCACCCTCAACTGCCCAAGAATCTTCGTTCGGACCCGGGCTACAGATCTGCCTTCTCCAAGCTCGGGGGCGCTCGATACCATGCGGGCAAACTACTGATCGAGGGTATGTTGTATCTCTTCCGGCTGAGCCAGGTCCCCGCGGAGCTACCCGGAACCCTCGGTAAGCTTTTATTTGCGCAGTAGGTTTATTAATGCTAACTAAAACTCTTTCTTTTGTGCAGCCGAGGTCATGTATAGTGCTCGGGTTGATGCTGTATTGGATAGGGAGGAAGAAGCCATGGAGGCTCTGGCCGCCCAGCTGGCGGCTAATCGGGCGGCGTCGTCAGTGAACGTTGTACCAGTCCTCGATCGATCCGAGACGGTAGAAGATAACCCAGAAGAGAGTCTTCCAGCTGGGGGCTCAGGAGCAATAGCCCGAGTAGCGGGCGAAGGGGCAGCTATTCAGATAGAGGAGGGAGAAGAGGAAGCGGAGCATGCAGCTTCTGATAGCTTGGTTCGGAAACGCCGCTGGCTGATCCTCCCCTCGAGTACGCCTCCATCTCCAACACCAACCTCGGAGGGTCAGGTCGCGTTGCCTTCTCCCTCCGATCGAACGCTGGTCGGCACCCGGGCGCCGACTCCGAGCTTAGCTCGTCCCCAATCCGGCACTCATGGTTCGGCTTCAACTATGCCCCGCTTGGGAGCTCAAGCTTCCACCTCAACAATCCCCACGCCTGGAGCATCTACCTCGGGTACTGTGCCACCTCTTAGGGTCTCTCTGTCGAGCGCCGCCAACGTCGATGCCGTGGAAGCCCTCTTGTCGATGCGTTCACCCCCGAGATCAGCCGTGGATATCCAGGTCCCTTCGGCAACCTCCATGACCCCGGTGGTCCAGCCCCAGCCACTTAATCTGCATGGCCAGCTGGTCTCGAGCTGGGAGCAAGGTCAGGCTGCGGCCTTCGCCATGAACCCTGTCGGCTTGGCCGATACTTTCTTTTTGGAAGCAACTCAGGTACATTCTTCCCCCGCTCGATGACTCACGCTCGCTCTTATATTATTTATGTTATTCTTGCAGCACTGGGCAACGAGTCAAGCGGTCGGTCGGGCGTTAGTCATCAATATCAGGGAGCGCCAAGCGGCTAAGGCAAGGGTGAAGGAACTGGAAACCAAACTAGCGGACTGCACCCTCCCTCCAGGCGAGGAGGGTCTGGATCAGCTACGCTCGGAAATAGCGGCGCTGAGGCTGCAGCTATCCGACTTGGAGGCTTAATCAGAGGAAGAACAAAGGACAATGACCCAAGCTGCCGTGGAGGTAGAACGGTTATCAAACCGGGTGGCCCATCTAGAGGGTGAGAATAAGGTTCTCCAAACCCGCAACACCCGTGCACGTTCCGATTGGGATAAGAAAGCCGCGGAGGCTAAGGGTTTCCAACGGCAACTAAAGGAATCGGACGCCGCTCACCATCAGACCCAACTCACTCTGAAAAACAAGGAGACCGAGCTAATCGCCCAACAAGAGGCCTTCCAAGGCCTGGAGGCTCAGCTAGTCAACAAGGAGAAACAATTGGATGCCCGAGAGACCACCCTTCAAGGGAAGGACACCGAGATCGCTCGGCTCAGGAAAGAGCTAGAGGACTATAAGTCGGGCGAATCCGCACGGATTGAAGCGGCTCGGCTGGCCTACATTCAATCCGACCCCTTCCTCGACCAAGTGGCGGAGAGAACTGGTGGCATGATTGTGTACGGCGTAAAAGGCGCCATTCAGCAGCTGACCGAGGCCGGCCACCTTCCTGCAGACCTTCCGCCCAATGTCGTGAAGCCCAGACGGATCAAGGCCTCGATTCCTGAGGATGTCTTCCCCCCGTTCACTTAGATTAAGCTTCCATTTTCTGTTATTTTGCAATGACTCGGCCTTCGGGCCTTAGAAAGTTTGTGACATTTCAGGTTGACTCGGCCCTCGGGGCTTAATTTTGTGATGGCTATTGGCCTGATCTCCCTTTTGTTGGTTCACTATCTTCTTTATTTTACTCAATTGTTCGTAACATTAGGAATTTCTACTAAGGGTTGTTTATTCGACGTACCCGACTGGTCCCCCGAAGGCCCGTATTATGAGACATCCAGCAAAACTTCGCTAAGTATAGATTGTTCGGGACACTCACATCGTCACCATAAGGTAGACTCCTTTAGGTCGGGCGAGGAGTTTTCGCTTAGTGTCACCCGTTAAAGACACATATATTATCAGTCGTTCAACTAGACTAGCGCCCGAGCTCAGGGGTACCACAGGGTCAGGTCAGTATCCTGGCATGGGTGTGCTGTTCGGTCGGGTCGGCGTGCCGACCCGTCTACGTTACTCAGTTAGCTCGGTGCCTTGACTCGGCGATAGATGTTGTAGAAATATACTGATTCATATTTTTCTTGAGCAAGAGTCTGGACACCGCTCGACTTACCCTGGCCGAGCGTGGACCGCCACGCCCGACCGGGCCCGACCAAACGTGGAACGCCACGCTCGGTCGGCGCCGAGTCCGGTGGGTGCGTGAGAGCAATCTCACTTATAACTTGCCTTAGCAAGAGTCTGGACACCGTCCGACTTACCCTGGCCGAGCATGGACCGCCACGCCCAACCGGGCCCGACCAAACGTGGAACACCACGCTCGGTCGGCGCCGAGTCCGGTGGGTGCGTGAGAGCAATCTCACTTATAACTTGTCTTAGTAAGAGTCTGGACACCGTCCGACTTACCCTGGCCGAGCGTGGACCGCCACGCCCGACCGGACCCGACCAAACGTGGAACGCCACGCTCGGTCGGCGCCGAGTCCGGTGGGTGCGTGAGAGCAATCTCACTTATAACTTGCCTTAGCAAGAGTCTGGACACCGTCCGACTTACCCTGGCCGAGCGTGGACCGCCACGCCCGACCGGGCCCGACCAAACGTGGAACGCCACGCTTGGTCAGCGCCGAGTCCGGTGGGTGCGTGAGAACAATCTCACTTATAACTTGCAGGAATTGTCTTTTGGAGGGCCATAGCTTTTGTCATCATTTCATCTGAGTACAATTACAAAAATCATTTCTCTCCCCTCTCCTCCCGGTACAACCTCAGGTGCGTTGCACTCCAGGGTCTTCCGAGCTGCTTCCCTTGAGAATCTTGCAAATAGTATGCTCCTGACCCCAATGCCTTAATCACCAGAAAAGGGCCACTCCACTGAGGCTCCAGCTTGCCTACTTCTCCGACTGGTTTGATTCTTTTCCATACCTTGTCCCCTACTTGGAAACTTCGGGGTATAACCTTCTGGTTGTATTGGCGCCACATTCTTTGTTGGTAAGCGGCCATACGAACTGCAGCCTTGGCCCGGACCTCCTCAATCAGATCTAGCTCCGCCCGTCTTTTCTCCGCATTGTCTTCCCCGTACAGATGTCTTCTATCCGACTCACAACCGACCTCCATGGGGACCACAGTTTCACTACCGTATACTAACTGGAAGGGAGTGCATCCTGACCCTTATTTGGGGGTTGTCCGAAGAGCCCACAGAACACCAGGCAGCTCATCCACCCAAGACCCACCGACCTGGTCCAATTTGGCTCGGAGTCCTTTCAGAATCTCTCTATTAGCTACCTCGGCTTGACCATTACTTTGGGGATATGCCACCGAAGTGAAGGCCTGTTTGATTCCGAATTCCTTGCACCATCCTTTGATCACCCGGCCTTGAAACTGCCGACCATTGTCTGATACCAGCTTGTGGGATATGCCATATCGGCAGAGAATGTTCTGCCAAAGGAATTTCTTCACTGCCTGCTCGGTGATCCGAGCCAAGGCTTCTGCTTCGATCCACTTGGAGAAGTAATCTACCGCCACCAACAGAAATTTCTTTTGACCAGCTGCCCTGGGAAGGGTCCTACTATGTCCATGCCCCACTAATCAAAGGGACATGATATAGTGGGCGTCCGCAGCATCTCGACTGGTCGGTGTGATAAGTTTTGATACTTCTGACAAGAAAGGCAAGAGAGGACCACCTTCTCTGCATCCTTCTGAAGGGTCGGTGACGGACCCAAATGATATGTCACGAATGTGGGTCTCAAATTTAGAATTTATAAATGTGCTGGAAACCCTTTTTGCAATCAAAATATGAAAACGTAGTAAAGGGGCCACAGGTCGTATTTTTCCTCGGGACTAGTTGAGAGTTTGTTTGATTCGTGCTCGTGTTTATGTGTCGTTTGTGAATTTGGGTTTCGAATAAAATTAGGTTTTGGTTGCAATCAGAAATTACAATGCACTAAAAATCACACTTAATTTGATGCCAATCAATGCCAAAGCTTCTCTTGATACAAGAAATGCAACAGTTAAAACTAGTATGCAAAATGAAGCTTAAAATTAAAGAAATGAGCTGGCTGTGACGCAAACTGAATTTTGAATGCAATAGCTCGCTAAAAGGGTTAACTGAGGATTGTAAGAATTAAGGCTGAATGGCAGAATTCGAAGCTGAAATACAGAAATAAAGTGATGCGCAAACATGAACCTGATTTGCTACATGTGCCGGCAATGCAGAAATGAGATGCAATACTTCAGAACCGAATTGATCTAATTTGAAAAACAATGCTGATAGAAAAATTACTATGCATGAACGAGAAGAGAACTTCAGATCTGGAATCAGCAGTGCAAGATCAACTCAATGCAGAAATTGGATGTGTAGATAAACAGGACTGAAACACAGCAGTATCAGAAACTGAATTAGAATGCAGGAAATGGAAAACAGAAATTAGATGCAGAATTTCAGAATCTCCTGCCAAGAATCAGCAAGTTGAATTCAGATTCAAACCAAACATCTAAGATCAAGTTCTCTAGTCTATTGTTCAGGGAAAGTCAGAGAAGCTACTGATAATTTGATACGGCTTCAGAATTTATTAACTTAGACCTTGCAGCTATAAAAACCGAACTGATGTGCAGCTATGGATTCAGAAATTCAGACCAAGGATGATAACTTCAAAAATGAACTTAGGTGCAGCTTTTGGAAGCAGAAATTCAGCAGCAGATATGGAATCGAGTTATCAGAAATCAAGTTGCAGAAACAAAATCAATGCAAAACAAGCTGTACTTAACCGCAGAAATAAATCTAACTTGCTAAACAATCTCAAATCAATTTCAATAACAACTAATGTTGTTTGCAATTACAAGAATTAAACTAGACACGAATTACAGAGGGAATAAATTGAAGATTTCAGAAACTAAAGGAAATTTCAGAGATAAAAATGCTGATACGAAATGCAGGAAATAGGGATACAAACTGTCAACTTGATACGCAAGGATTTAAGCTAAAAACAACTGAAATTTAAAACAATTATCCACTAGAAAAACTTCCTAAACTACTCAACTTGAAGGACATAAACCTAATTAAGCAGAAATAAGTAGGAAACGAAATTAACCAATCTGAAACCAAGACAGAAATTAAACCAAGTGCAGAAACGAAATTTACAGCTAAAACAACTGAAATTAGGTAAATAACTAAGCCTCAATCCTCCCTAAGCTCAAATACTCCTTGTTTGTCACGCAAGGGTGAGCCTCGAACCCGCAAGCTCAGCAAATCGATGGAAATAGCCTCTGCGATTCAAATCCAGCTCAGCTTGCTCAAATCTGAAATTTCCATTTGGTATCCTTCAATTCAGCTGTGTCCACGATTGATGATGAGTTGGGGATGATCCAAGCTATCTGGGGAACCCCTCCAGAAGCTCGAGTGGATGGAAACGGAGCACAATCGATCCAAAGGCAGCAAATGGAAGAGCTGCGGAAACCTCTCAACAACCCTGTTTCTTGGGCAAATTGAGACTGGAATTTCACCGAGAAGCTTTCCCACTGACCTAGCACATGATCTAAAGGAGAAATTGAGGGGTCGCACCAACGGATTGAAGAAAAACTCTGAAGGAAATGCGAAGAAAACGAAGAACTACTGCTTGCGGCGAAGACGCGACAAGGAGAAGCTGCTGGGAAAAGTTGATTAAATACATAAGAATGGACGGTCCAGATTTCTCCACATCAATCCAACGGCTAATCTTGCTCTGATTTGAGCCAAACTTTGATGATGATGATCAGGGGTCAGGATCTACCTTGTGGTAGCTCGGATCCTCCAGATTTGCAACGGATGGTCCAGATCACCCTAATCTTTGAATGGACAATCTAGAGCCCTCCGAGCTTGATCCAACGGTTGATTTAGCTCTGATTGGGATGAAACCTTCAGATCTTGATCAGCGTGCTTTATCAACCCTAACCCTAGCTCGGATTGCTTCAGATGGTCCCGGATGGCTCAGATCTAGCCGCTTTTGAATCGGACGGCCCAGATTTAATCATAATCTTGATAACTCGATCCGGGTCACTTCCGACTCAAGTTTGACCCAATATGCCCTAGAGCCATGAACCTTTGATGCCTACAAAAATAGATCAAGAATTTAGTGGCCAAATAATCCAAATATGTGTAAATTTGCAATTAAGTCCAAAATAAGAGTAAGTTCTAAAACCTAGGGCAATTTCACAATTAAGCAATAAAAACATAGGTCAAACATGGATTTTAGCAATTAAAATAATCAACAAAATGGTATCTATCAACTCCCCCACACTTAACCTTGAGCGTCTCGCGAAAACACTAAGTATGTATCCCTTAGATTTACTTAAGTATAATTAGAAGCAAATGAAAAGAAATTACCTAAGGTTGTCAATTCTCGAAAATCTAAGCTCTATGGATTAGTATCTCGTCCTTAAATCAACAACTTAGCCTTTTCATCCATCATGAGTCATTGAGATGAATTTAAATCACTAGCCTTTCAAGGAAAATTTTGATGGCTCTCTCCTTAAGTTCTAAGTTGATGATGGAAGTGGAGCTCACTCAAACACACATGCTTCTTGCACTACCATAGGCTTGCTTATTATCTAATCTCCACCATTAATCATGATTAGGATTCACATCTACAAAAACAAATGAAAACATGGAAAATGGTAAGAAATGGAGTAGAAACCAAGAAAATGGAAAAATACTGATAAAGTGGAAGACTTGAGTGCTCAAGAATGTTTCCAATGTGCTTTGCCCCTCTTGTCAGTCCTCTAATGATATCAAAAGTGTTGTGAAGTCAAACTTAAATAATTTCTTTGATTTGGATGAAAAATCCTTCCTTGGTCTAATGTGCCAAGTTTCCACCTTGTGTGCCAACTTTGCTTCTTTCTTCTTTTCTCATTCTTCTTTTTCTTCATTCTTGTAAAGTCAGAAATGAAATGGAATAAGGCTTGATTCAGATGTCAAAAATTCTGATCAGCAGGTGGAATTTCAGCCGAATTACTACACTGTTTGTTTTTTTTTTCTCTGATCTGATCTGAAATTTCAAGCAACGCGTGATTTAATTCTTAATCCTTGTCAGCATCCCTTGCATCTCAATTTAGTTTCGGTACAGCTGCAAGTGGATTACTATCAGTATCCCCTTCTTCCTCTGTTTGGCACAAGTTTTACTGCCATGTTCCAGATTTTTCAGCTGCAAAAATTCTGCTTCTTTCCAGAATTCAATTCATCTTCCATTCCAGATCAGTAAATTAGATTCCAGCCTCATCATTTGTTCAGCTGCAAGTTCATATTGTTTCTGCTGCAACCATTCCATTCATTTCAAATCAGTAAATTGAATTCCAACCTCTTCCTTCACTGCAATTTCGAAAATGCCTTCACTGCATTTCAATCACTGCTTCCTCTCACATTGATCAGCCATTTCTTTCATTTCCTTTCCTTTCACTACATTCATGTGCTTCTTTCTTCTTGATTCACAGCCTTGAAAACCCAAAATTCAGCTCATCTTGATACAAACTGCACAAAAAGTGCTTGTACTGATTTTCTTCTTTGTTTTCAGCTTTTGTTCAACCCTTTCGAATTCTGATTTCTACAGCAAAGGACAGCTACAATCATCTTCTAACAGGGTGTCCGAACAGCTTCAATTGGCTTTTGGCACAGATTTTTCTGCAATTGTTTCAAAAATTTTCTGCATTTTCCTGCTTCAGCTCCTAGAAATTTCTGCACAGATTTGATATGAAGCAGATTTCTGCATTTGTTGTATATCTGTCCAAATTCCGCATTTATTAAGATGTTTCGGATTCTTAAATAAAGAAAACAGCAAGTCCAAAATATTCTGCCCTAAAATAGTTTCACAGAAAAATTTTCCTTCCTTTGGCACAACACAATTTTTCTCACTACTTTTTGAGTGCAATTTGTTTCTATTTCAGATTTTTGTCTTGGCACAACTTCTTGGATCTTCAATTGATGTAACTGAATTCTTCACTTGTTCTTGTTGCCAAGCTCAACTCAATTGGGCAAAATTTTTTTTTTCCGACATAAATTGCCTTTTTGATACCAAATCTTTCCAAAACTCTAGTCACTCCCCCACACTTAAATCTTTGTCCGTCTCGGGCAAAATAGCATTAAGAAAACATCCCAAACAAACAAATCCATAGAAAAATTGGGGTTAAGATTAGGAGTAAGGAGAGACAACTAGAATCGAATAGACGAATAGAATAGACAAATTGATGTGGAAAGGTAAATAAAGTGATTAGTCTCTATAGATGTGATCCAATCATTGAAATATGATTTTGAAAGAACCTAAGCAAGTTCTAGAGTACAATAACATATGTGTATCACAAATATAAGGCTAATTCTCACTAGGCAAAAATAATTCATCTCAAGTCCTCAATCAAGAATCTAAAGAAAAGTAGTACTCAAGCATCCAAGAATTCATCCATGAGCTCAAACCTTAAATTTTGACAACCAAATTTAATTTATTTTCAAAAGACTCTAAAATGCTATGGAGATAACCTAGAGGGATACTTTTATTTCTACTCATGCAAGAAACAAATTTCCAAGAGAACTAACATGCATTTATTGACAAGGGCTCAATTTAAAGAAAATTCTACTTCTAGAAAGCATGAAAATGAAAAATGCAATAAAAGAAAATACAAGAAAGAAAAATCTCCCCTTTATTTCTGGTGGACGGAGTCTATCAAGCAGTAGCCTCCATCGTGGTAGTGGAGGAGTCTGGTTGGCTGAGAGAGCTAGGACTCCCCCACACTTAAACTTTGCAACAAAATATTCAGGTGGCCGCAGGCGATTTAGGTTCAAGATCCATTGAAGGAATGGAGGGCTATGGATTAAAGTAAGATCTTCTCCTCCTTCTTGATGCCTTTCAGAAGTCCTTCCAGGAGGCTGGAGTCTGTTCAGTTGGAGCACCCACTCCTGAAGTCTTCTGGACCCTGCAAAATAATGTAATACATCTCTCAAGCGTGCAGGGTACGAAGGAAATAAAATAATATCAGTCTCTGCATAAAATGAATCCAAAACTACATCATATCCAATTAAATCAAATTCTGGTATCTCAATGAATTTTTCACAATTATTTTCTACAAAATTTGCATCCATGAACTCATCACAAACAAAGAAATCAATTTTTGGCACTTCAATAGAAATTTCACAATTATTTTCTATCAAGGATGTATCAAGCAATGTGTCACAGCCAATAAAATCAATCTCAGATACCTCCATAAGTTTTTCACATTCAACCTCAGCATAAGATATAGCAAGAGATTCATCAAAATAAATAACATCAATTTCAGGCACTTCTAAAAATTTTACACAATTCATATCCACAAAAGATGTATCAAAAGATTCATCATAACAAACAACATTAATTATAGGTGCCTGTAAAATTATTTCGCAATCCATATCTACAAGAGATGTATCAAGTAATGCATTACAACCAAGGGAATCAATTTTTGGTACCTCTATTGGATTTGTACAAGCAATTTCTACACAAGGTATATCAATAAATTCATCATAACCAATAAAGTTAGCACTAGGTACCTCGCTGAATTTTTCTGAACAAAAAGGAGAAATACTTACCTGAGCGTGCTGAAGAGTACCTGGAGGTTCTACAAGAGTAGATGTATCTGTATTTTCCTCCTGATCATGTTCCATCTCAGGCTCAAGTTCTGGTGGATATTCAACTGGAATAGGTGATCCTTGGGTTCTTGCTTCCACCATGCAAGTCCCTACACTTTCTGGTTCATCCTCTAAATCTTGTGGTGGTCCCTGGGGCTTAGTGCAATCCCCTACACCTGTGGAATCATCTCCCGTGTATGTTTCTCCTGAAATATCTGCAACAACAACATTAGAAAAATTAGGACCATCAATAATACTATAATCACCAAATAAAAGATGAGAATGGTCCTGTGGAGTTTCAGAATCTTCTTCTTGAGCTGAAAAATTTGGAAATGAATTTTGAATAGGAATCTCCGGAGGGATGCATGCTGTAGGTGCCCTGATTTTAATAATTTCTTCTTCTTCTTCCACCAAAATTCTAAGATCAATTGAAGAAGGATTTGGCCATGCACTAGGGTCACCTTGAGCTGATATAAAACCAACTCCGGGGCTCTCAGAATTAAGAGTATCTTGAGAATATAACTGTTCTGATCTTTGGGCTTTTATCTGATTCAAATCACTAGCCACTTGTTCCATTTGCCTTCCGAGGTTGTGAAGCTCTTGTTGAAACATTTGTTGAAATTGAGACTGTGGGGGTTGATAAAATGGTTGAACAGGCTGATTAAACTGCTGAAAAGTTGTTTCACCACTTGGTGGAGATGGCTGAAAATTATAGCCCTGGAATTCCTGGATCTGAGGCTGAAATTGTGGTGGTGAAAACTCAAATTGAGTGGGCTGAAAATTCTAGTTTTGTTGCTGGAAATTCTGATTAATGGGCTGTGAGGGCTGGAAAAATGGTTGGTTTTGAGGTGGAAATGTTTGAAACGATTGACAATCTTGCTGCCCTTGTTGATATGGCTGGAATTGAGGTTGAAATTGATTATTTCCATGCTGAAAACTTGTAAAAGGCTGTTGGAAATTTTGGTTAAAATGCTGAAATTCTTGCTGAAATTATTGAAATTGTTGTGGTGGCTGGAATTGTTGTAGTTGCTGAAATTGATCATTTGGGTGCTGAAAATTCTGGAATTGTGGTTGAAATTGCTGTGGTGGCCGCTGGAATTGTTTTGGTTGCTGAAATTGTGGACACGGTTGCTGGTAAGTAAATGAGAACATTCTGAACTGGCAGTCCTGTCACAAAACAAACAAGAAAAATGGCAGCACCCGTATACAAAAGATAAAGCACAAAAAATAAAATCAAATGATATGCCCAAAAGCACACAAGCAAAAATCAAACAAATCAACTAGTTGCTTCCCCGGCAACGGCGCCAAAAATTTGACGGACCCAAATGATATGTCACGAATGTGGGTCTCAAATTTAGAATTTATAAATGTTCTTGAAACCCTTTTTGCAATTAAAATATGAAAACGTAGTAAAGGGGCCACAGGTCGTATTTTTCCTCGGGACTAGTTGAGAGTTTGTTTGATTCGCGCTCGTGTTTATGTGTCGTTTGCGAATTTGGGTTTCGAATAAAATTAGGTTTTGGTTGCAATCAGAAATTACAATGCACTAAAAATCACACTTAATTTGATGCCAATCAATGCCAAAGCTTCTCTTGATACAAGAAATGCAACAGTTAAAACTAGTATGCAAAATAAAGCTTAAAATTAAAGAAATGAGCTGGCTGTGACGCAAACTGAATTTTGAATGCAATAGCTCGCTAAAAGGGTTAACTGAGGATTGTAAGAATTAAGGCTGAATGGCAGAATTCGAAGCTGAAATACAGAAATAAAGTGATGCGCAAACATGAACCTGATTTGCTACATGTACCAGCAATGCAGAAATGAGATGCAATACTTCAGAACCGAATTGATCTAATTTGAAAAACAATGCTGATAGAAAAATTGCTATGCATGAACGAGAAGAGAACTTCAGATCTGGAATCAGCAGTGCAAGATCAACTCAATGCAGAAATTGGATGTGTAGATAAATAGGACTGAAACACAGCAGTATCAGAAACCGAATTAGAATGCAGGAAATGGAAAACAGAAATTAGATGCAGAATTTCAGAATCTCCTGCCAAGAATCAGCAAGTTGAATTCAGATTCAAACCAAACATCCTAGATCAAGTTCTCTAGTCTATTGTTCAGGGAAAGTTAGAGAAGCTACTGATAATTTGATACGGCTTCAGAATTTATTAACTCAGACCTTGCAGCTATAAAAACCGAACTGATGTGCAGCTATGGATTCAGAAATTCAGACCAAGGATGATAACTTCAAAAATGAACTTAGGTGCAGCTTTTGGAAGTAGAAATTCAGCAGTAGATATGGAATCGAGTTATCAGAAATCAAGTTCAGAAACAAAATCAATGCAAAACAAGCTGTACTTAACCGCAGAAATAAATCTAACTTGCTAAACAATCTCAAATCAATTTCAATAACAACTAATGTTGTTTGCAATTACAAGAATTAAACTAGACACGAATTACAGAGGGAATAAATTGAAGATTTTAGAAACTAAAGGAAATTTCAGAGATAAAAATGCTGATACAAAATGCAGGAAATAGGGATACAAACTGTCAACTTGATACGCAAGGATTTAAGCCAAAAACAACTGAAATTTAAAACAATTATCCACTAGAAAAACTTCCTAAACTACTCAACTTGAAGGACATAAACCTAATTAAGCAGAAACAAGTAGGAAACGAAATTAACCAATCTGAAACCAAGACAGAAATTAAACCAAGTGCAGAAACGAAATTTACAGCTAAAACAACTGAAATTAGCTAAATAACTAAGCCTCAATCCTCCCTAAGCTCAAATACTCCTTGTTCGTCATGCAAGAGTGAGCCTCGAACCCGCAAGCTCAGCAAATCGATGGAAATAGCCTCTGCGATTCAAATCCAGCTTAGCTTGCTCAAATCTGAAATTTCCATTTGGTATCCTTCAATTCAGCTGTGTCCGCGATTGATGATGAGTTGGGGATGATCCAAGCTATCTGGGGAACCCCTCCAGAAGCTTGGGTGGATGGAAACGGAGCACAACCGATCCAAAGGCAGCAAATGGAAGAGCTGCGGAAACCTCTCAACAACCCTGTTTCTTGGGCAAATTGAGACTGGAATTTCACCGAGAAGCTTTCCCACTGACCTAGCACATGATCTAAAGGAGAAATTGAGGGGTCGCGCCAACGGATTGAAGAAAAACTCTGAAGGAAATGCGAAGAAAACGAAGAACTACTGCTTGCGACGAAGACACGACAAGGAGAAGCTGCTGGGAAAAGTTGATTAAATACATAAGAATGGACGGTCCAGATTTCTCCACATCAATCCAACGGCTGATCTTGCTCTGATTTGAGCCAAACTTTGATGATGATGATCAGGGGTCAGGATCTATCTTGTGGTAGCTCGGATCCTCCAGATTTGCAACGGATGGTCCAGATCACCCTAATCTTTGAATGGACGATCTAGAGCCCTCCGAGCTTGATCCAACGGTTGATTTAGCTCTGATTGGGATGAAACCTTCAGATCTTGATCAGCATGCTTTATCAACCCTAACCCTAGCTCGGATTGCTTCAGATGGTCCCGGATGGCTCAGATCTAGCCGCTTTTGAATCGGACGACCTAGATTTAATCATAATCTTGATAACTCGATCCGGGTCACTTCCGACTCATGTTTGACCCAATATGCCCTAGAGCCATGAACCTTTGATGCCTACAAAAATAGATCAAGAATTTAGTGGCCAAATAATCCAAATATGTGTAAATTTGCAATTAAGTCCAAAATAAGAGTAAGTTCTAAAACCTAGGGCAATTTCACAATTAAGCAATAAAAACATAGGTCAAACATGGATTTTAGCAATTAAAATAATCAACAAAATGGTATCTATCAGTCGGCCAAAAGTAGCCGGCCAACAGGACTTTCCGAGCCATGGACCGACCTCCTGAGTGATTCCCGCAACACCCCAAATGTACCTCTCTGAGCACATAGTCTGCCTCTTCTTTTTCCAAACATCTGGACAATGGTCGAGAGAAAGCCCGCTTGTACAGTGCGTCTCCTATCAGAGTGAACCTGGCTGCCCTTATCTTCAGCAGTCGGGCCTGCTCGGGACTGTCCGGAAGAGTTCCTTCTTTCAGATAGGCGATAAAGGGAGCTCTCCAGTCCCTCTCTATTTCCAATTCTGTTTCCCTTTCAACCTGGGCTACCAACATGATCTGAGGTGAGGGCTTAGGGAAAACCCACGGACGAACAGAGCTAGCCAGCCTAGCTAACTCATCCGCCTTGGTATTGTTCCCTCGAGGGATCTGCAAGATCTGAACTTCTTGAAACTCAGCTTGTAACTATTTGTAGGCCTCCACAAAAGATTGTAGCTTCTCGTCATTTACCTCAAACTGTCCTGCAACCTGCCGAGTCACCAACTGAGAATTCGAGTGCAAGATGTCCCGAGTGGGCCCTACATGTCTGGCTGCTTGTAGGCCTGCCAAGAGAGCTTCATATTCCGCCTGGTTATTGGTAGCTTGATACTCTAGGCGCACGGACAGATGAATGGGATCTCCCTTAGGAGACAACAATAAGACCCCCACACCATTCCCTGCCCGAGTGGCCGACCCATCCACATATATCTTCCAGGTTTCTTCCTCCTCTTCTGTGTGGAGCTTACTGAGAAAATCCGCCAATGCCTGAGCTTTAATTGCAGTCCGCGGCTGGTACTAGATATCATACTCACTCAGCTCAGTGGTCCACTTAATCATTCGACCTGAGATCTCTGGGTTGATCAGCACCTTTCCGAGTGTGCTATTGGTCAGCACTCGGACGAGATGGGCCAAGAAGTAGGGGCGTAACCGCCTAGCCATCAACACAAGCACATAAGCTAACTTCTCGAGTGTAGTGTATCTACACTCGGTTTCTTTAAGTAGATGCCCAAAGAAGTAGACCGGTTGTTGCTCGGCCTCCTTCTGGATTACAAGCACGGCGCTCACAGCTCCCTCAGTAGTAGATAAATAAACATACAATGGTTTTCCTTCCTCCGGTTTAGCTAGCACCGGCAGACTGACCAAGTAGGCCTTCAATTCTTCGAAAGCTCGGTCGCACTCGGCATCCCACTGGAACTTAGAGGCCTTGCGCAGGATCTTAAAGAACGGCAAACTTCTATCAGCCGACCGGGAGATAAATCGGGATAAGGCCGTGATCCTCCCGGTCAAGCGCTGAACTTCTCTTAGGTTCCTGGGCGGTGGCATGTCTAGCAGAGCTTTCACTTTACCCGGATTGGCTTCAATCCCCCTCTCGGTCAAGATGTAGCCCAGGAATTTTCCACTTTTGTCTCCGAACAGGCATTTTGCAGGATTGAGTTTAAGGTCATACCTTCGAAGGGTGCAGCAGGTTTCTCGTACATCTGCTATCAGGTCGGTAGCTCGGGGGGACTTGATGAGAATGTCATCTACATACACTTCTACGTTTCTCCCAAGCTGCTCCTTAAAAACTTTATTCATCAGCCTTTGATAAGTCGCCCCGGCATTCTTGAGCCCGAAGGGCATAACTGTGTAGCAATAGGTGCCTTCGGCCGTGACAAAACTGACCTTCTCTTGATCTTCTAAGGCTAATGGCACTTGATGGTATCCCTGGTAGACATCCAGCATGCAGATGAGCTCGCTCCCCGCAGTGGAGTCTACCATCTGATCTATCCGGGGAAGCGGGTAGCAGTCCTTGGGGCAAGCTTTATTAAGGTCTCTGAAGTCGATGCAGACCCTCCACTTGTTCCCCGGCTTGGAGACCAGCACCACATTGGTCAGCCAAGCAGGGAACTGCACTTCTCGGATGTGTCCTGCGGTCAGCAGCCTTTCCACCTCGGCCTGGATAATCTTGTTCTGCTCGGGGCTAAAGTCTCTTTTTCTTTGCTTCACAGGTCGGGCGTCTGGGTAAACGTGTAGCTTGTGCTCCATGACCTCGGGCCTGACCCCTTTCAGATCTTGCTGGGACCAGGCGAATACATCTTGGTTCTGCGTCAGACATTCTATCAGCTGTTGACGGAGGTCGGGCGATAGTCCCGGAGCTATCCTCACTTTAGTCTCTTCTTGGTCAGGCAAGAGTTGGACCTCTTCTTTTTCTTCTATCAGCTCAGCCCAGGGGGAAGGCTGAGAGGACTGTACCATGTTGCAGCTGGCCGGCGGAGCTCGGAAGGCCTTCCTTACTTCCACTCGGACATCATCCACGTAACACCGGCGAGCAACCTTCTGATCTCCTTTAGCTTCGCCGACCTGATCCCCCACCGGAAATTTGACCTTTAGATAGAAAGTTGAAGCCACGGCTCGGAATTCATTCAGTGCCGGTCTACCCAGTATACCATTGTAAGCTGAAGGTGCATCCACTATCAGGAAGGTAGTCCATCTGGTCCTTCTCAGGGGCTCTTCTCCAAGTGAAATGGCTAGTTTGATTTGGCCGATGGGTTGAACTTCATTGCCGGTGAATCTGAACAGAGATGTAGCCACGGGTTGTAACTCAGTAGTTTCAATTTGCAACTGCTCAAATGCCTTCAGGTATAAAATATTGACGGAACTGCTAGTATCCACAATGGTCCGGTGGACCTGATAGTTTGCTATAACTGCCGTGATGACCAGGGCATCGTCATGTGGCACTTCTACTCCTTGCAGGTCAGCGGGGCCGAAGCTGATCTGCGGCCCCTGAGCTTGGGCGGAACTACAGCCCACTTGATAGATATCGAGGCGTCTGACCTGCGACTTCCGAGATCTATTGGAATCTCCATAGGTGGGTCCGCCCGAAATTACATTGATAGACCCGTGCACAGCATTCTGTTGATTAGCTTGCTCTTCGCTGGTATTCTCGCGCTCGATGGAGTCGGGGGTCTGGAACAACTGTCTAGCTGCAGGGGCGGTCGGTCGGGCCGGGGACTTAGATTGGCTAGGCGATGCTCTTCCCCGACCTCGACCACCTCCTTGGTGAGCCCCTCTTGGACTTCCTCGGCCGGCGCGGCCCCGACCTCTGTCGGCCTGCCAGCAGTCCTGAAGGTCATGCGTATGACTGTTATGGAAGGAACAGTAGGGTTGTCATCTGGAAGGGAGGCAACCCTGGGCCACTTGCTGAACTATTCCTCTCTCGGCTCCTTGTCGGTGTCCCATAGCTCTGGGACTTCTGAGAGGTCCTCTAGGAGGTATACTTCTCTGCTGATGCTGAGGAATCTCGGGCGCGGGTCTGGCTTTCGGCCGCCTAGCGGCTTGCGCTTCTTCTACGTCCACGTATTTACTGGTTTTGCCCAGAAGGCACTCAAAGTCCTTTGGAGGTTTTCGGATCAATGATCTAAAGAACTCGCCTTCCTGTAAGCCTTGGGCAAAAGCACTGACTAGCACCTCAGACGTAGCCGTGGGCACATCTAGTGCGACTTGATTAAACCTCTTGATGTAGGCTTTGAGAGGCTCTCTGGAGCCTTGCTTCAGGGTAAACAAGTTGAGGCTGGTTTTGTGGTGTCTCTTGCTGCTCGCGAAATGCTGGAGGAACAATTTTTTAAAGTCGGCAAATTCTCATACGGATCCCTCTGGCAGTCTGTCAAACCATCGCTGGGCCGGCCCGGCTAGAGTGGTCAGGAAGGCTCGGCATTTTACCCCATCCGAATATTGATGCAGCATCAAAGCGTTCTCAAACTTCATCAAATGCTCTTCAGGATCAGTAGCTCCTCCGTATTCAGTGATGGACGGGAGTCGGAAATGCTTGGGCAGTGGCTCGTGCAAGATTTGGCTGGAGAAGGGGAACCCTGTGCGCTCAGTTGGGGTTAGCACAAGGGGAGTCTTCCCTTTGTTAGCTCTGGTATGGCTGGATGTAGCTTCATGAGGGTCCGATTGTCCTGCTCCTTCAGCCGGGCCAAACAGCGCCCGGTGGAAATGAGGACTGTCCTCCTGTCGAACCCCTCCCTCAGTGCCCACACGAGCAGTGTGCTCGGCTGGGCCCGTCTGAGTGGGTCGAGCGGCTGCCTGTTGTGCTGCGGCCAGTTTCTTCGCTTTGGCTTCGACTAGCAACTCAAGGTCCTCTTGTGAGAGAGTAACGGTCACCCGGTTGGATTCACTCATCTTCGACTTTCGATCAGGCTGATGTTCCCACAGACGGCGCCAAATTTGATCCTATCGACAAGCAAAGACCGGTTCTCACTCGGATGACTCGGTCTGAACAAGACGACCCAGTCTGCTATAACTAGGGGGTCGGACTCGGGCCCAAATAGGGCTCAGGCTCAAGTCACTCGGCTCGGACCAAAATGGAGCTCACAAAGTGGTGGTGTGGTTGCAAAATGACAACAATCCCTTTTGCAAAGCACACAGGGGGTTTATATAGGAGGAGGAAAACACTCTGCTATGTCAGAGCCGTCCTATCTCATCAAGGAATGATCAGTTGATAAATCATACTAGTGACAGCTGCATTAATGCTGCGAGACTGACACAGCCGCCAGACACTTTGCGTGCACTGTCTCTTCTGCTCCTCATTAACTCCGGGCGACTCTGTCAGATGATGATTATGTCAGGGGGCTGCCACCTCACTACTGACGGGAACGAGCTATTCTTATTCAACCGACCTCGAGCGCCCGACCTCGAATGACCGACCTCGAGTGACCGACCTCGAATGCTCGATCTCAGGAGGCCGACCTCGAGTGCCTGACCTCGGGAAACCGACCCCGAGTGCCCGACCTGGGGAAGCCGATCCCGAGTGCCTGACCTCGGGAAACCGACCCCGAGTGCCTTACCTCGGGAAACCGACCTTGGGTTAACCCCTCTCGGCTCAGACTAGAAATTGAACCCGACCGAGCCCCCGATTCCTCTAAAAAATCGTCGATCCGGATCACCAAGTATGGAGTAATCTGAATAGCAAGAAAAGGTGGGCGAGGGACTCCAAAACTGTTACTTGAGCAACCTAAATCTTTGACCGGAATTACGCCTATTCTTGTTTTAATAGAAACCTTCAGAAATCACACAATTTCTTTGACTAACAAAAAAACTATTAACTGTATCCAGATCTGAAAAAAAGAAAAAAAAAACTAGAGAATATGTTCCATGATCCCAAAACATACATGGAGAGCGTGCATTCTAGAAATACATATTAAATGCAAATTGACCAACAAAGAAATCACTAGTTTGGAAGATGACAGTCGCAAAAAAGTACAGGCTTAAACAAGGATAAATGGCCCTTACTGGTTACTACATCAACATATGTTTTGTAAAAGTCATCACAAGGCAGCTCTCCTAAAGCAAACACTCATCATCATTAAGATTTGATTATTTTGACCTTGATTCCAAGAACACCCTAAACATTAAAATTTGATTAGGTTATTTGCTACTTGGATTCAATGTTGAAACTAAAATCCTAGTAGTTTTTGTGGCGTGTAGAATAGATTAGTGTGTTTCAGATACTAACCTGTCTAAGGAGGACATGTCTCACTGCAGAGTCAATGCATTCCTTTACTGGCTGACCAGAAGAAATCATGTATCCATCCTTGAACTTCATGGATTTAGCTCGCTGGGCCATGAGCTTTCCACTTACTATTATCTGAAAGAAAAACAGGGATCAAACTACCACATTCATTGAAAGGTCGATGGATCTCTAGATTAAATTTGTGTACCTCACATCCCTTTGCACTACTCTCCATGACAAACCTCAAGACATCATAACAGGCCCTGCAAGAAAGCACAAGTGAATAACGCATTACTTTTATTCTAAAGACTATCAATGAGATGCATCAATTTTTAAATTAGCGGTGAAAGAAGGCCCGCTCGGCAAGTCTTTATACCCGAGCGAGATGACGAGGACGAGATCAGGTGGAGCCTTGAGAGGGCACTCGGCCAGTGCAGAGATGTAGTAGAAGGCGACAGCCCGACCGAATTTAACAGCATCTTTAGAACCGGTTTCATGGATATAGAAAAAGATATATTTAGGTACACAAATAGGAGGCTCATAGTCGGATAGAAAATGCTAATGGTCAGTTCCTGAGGATTAACTCATGGTTATTACATTAGATATGTTATGTACCCATTGTCTGTGTTATGTCTTGGGAACACTCTCTAAGCTATTAAAAAAAAATAGGCCCTTTGCCTTAACAACCCCTTAAAATCAATCTCACGGATATGAAAAAAGATAAATTCAGATACACAAATGAAAGACGCACAGTGGGGGAACACAAATCTCTTTAAGCTATTAAGAATGTATTGCCAAATGACATAATTAATAAGAAATGATCAAAACTAAATTAGCAAAATGATACACAAGGAACATGATCTGATTGATGTGTTACTAGGGATCAAATGATAAAAATTAAGTGCATCCGTATCTGATTTTCTATTCAAAATTTAAAATTTAGGATAGAAAAACTATTTTATTAAATTTGGATATCTATTTTTCAATACACAATAAATCAATTTTCCTATAATTTACCATATTTTGATTTTTTTTTATTTTTTTCTCCCTATCTAATATCCACTTTTTACTACTCAATCCATTTCCTTTATATTTTTTCTCTTCTAAATTAAATAATATTTTAATGTTTAGAGAATGGATTTCATTTCCTAATGTTAAAGAAATATTATTCATAAAATCTAACTTTAGGGAATGAGTAGGATGACCGATGTAAATTTTTTTTTATTAACTTTTTTAAAATTTAAGATAAATTTTATATTTAGGAAGGTTGATGTGGATGCTGTAAGAATAATAAATCATTACATTGAAGGACCAAAAAAAACCAAGAACAAATCATGTAGATCCGAGACATAAGAATACTCAAAGAGGAACATAGGAAATGCAAAAGATAATCATAAAGCTAATTTTTAATAAATTGTAGCAAATATATAACTGCTATAACAAACGCTTGGATAAGGATATTTTTGAAGTGTTATTTTGACTTTTTAACAGGAAGAAGCGTTCTGTCAATGCTTCAAATAATTAGGGATCCTTATAATAACTAATTTAGTTAAAATTGTTAAAATTATTTTAATTTAATTAAAATTACTCAAATTATTATAGCAGTTGTATCTTAAGGGACACTATTATATATTGTACCAATTATATCGTAGTTATTGAATAATACTGAAAATGTATATTTTTCTATAGAAAGAATACATGGTTTTGTTTTGTTTTTCTAAGGGATACATTTTTTACCCCTTTTTTTAAAATAAAATTAATCGCTGAACACCAATGGATAATGCGTACATAATTAATTATAAATGACTCCCTGTCAGTCTCTACAAAGTCAAGATCTGATCGCAGTAGTCGCAGTAGTGGCAGTGAAGTTCCTACTCAACGTCTGTGTCTGCCCGCCCACGGTGAGCTGATCGCACCTCAGCACGCCTTCCCTTGTCCATCGCATTGAACCCGAACCGGCCGGGGGACGGAGTTTTTTCCCGCTTCCTTCTTTGCTGCTCGGAGCTCCAAGGTTAGTTTAGGGGAATCAGCAGATTTACCCTTTTGTGTTTTCTTGCGGTTTATGATGCTTGTTGGGTTCAAGAAGATGACTTTTGGTAGAAAGAATGTATTTTTACGGTTACTAGCGTGTTTAAGATGGGTTACGAGTGAATCGGACGAGGGCCCTTTCTGTGGATTTTAATTGGTTCAGCTAGCAAGGTGATTTGGGGATTCCGAACAAAAAATTAAAAAATATTTTTATATTTATCTTCCTTTGATTTTATTTTTTTCATGATTATTGGGCTTTAATTGATAGAATCATCACTAAATTCCAGTGGTGCCCATTCATATTGGAAACAATTTGGTATAAACTTGCTGAGTACTGATCAACAATGTCAGCCTGAGTTAACTGGCTCATTATATTCATTTTTTCTTCATTTATTTATTCAGGACGTGTAACGAAGCATTCAAACTGCATGTTTGCAATATGTATCATTCTGCCTATTTTACCTTTTACCTTTTTTCTTTATTCCTTTTTTCCTTTTTCCTTTTAAGTTTTTCTTCAAATAGTATAGGAGTGGCAGTGCATCAAGAACCCTATGGATCAGTGGTAAGAAATGATTTGCTGTAAAATTTAGATTTAAATTTCATGTACTTTTATAGTATTATGACTGCTTAAATATCGATGATTAGTTTGCATTGCACGCCGACATACTTGGATTGATGTTGAATCTGGGTCACCTAATTGGAGATAATGTCTATATTACAAGGCAACCGAGAGGACATTACACAGCCGATACTTTTACATGGTTTTAGAAAGAATGGGATCCAACAACGTATAGTTTTAGCTGACTTTACAATGAAATTGGAAGTGCCAACACCTGAAAATCTGACTTCACTTTGCCTGATATTGTCTTTTCATAGGTTACAACTGGTGTTTTTCTGGCAGTTGTAAATGTTTTGACTTCTATTAAATAAATAGTATAATCATCCCTTAGCATTGTTTCAAGTTTATTTGTTTGAGTAATTATTCTTCCTAACCACTGTAAGTAATTGAACATTTGTTTTCTTTGTGGAAGGCTGGGCGATAGGGCCTAGGAGTAGAGACATTCCTGCCACATGTTAGAGTATAAATCTCCACAGTTCCCCAAAAAACTGTATCAAATGAATGAGATGAAGCATTTGATATCTGGATAATCATCTTCATATCATCTGTCATATTTGGGCAGTATTCCTTGAAATGTTTTTGGAGTATAGAATAATTATATATTTCAGAAGCTAAGAAGTTATATTTTTCAATTGATCTTACTATATAGTTTTCTTTAATTCCATGAAGAAAAAATGAAAGCATTAGTAGAGAATATATATATTTCCTTAAATTTTGTGAATGTTCTTTTGCTAACCCTTCTTTTCATTGATTAGGCAGGCATGAAATAGTTTTTTTTATAATGAATTTAATTAACTGCAGAGGCTGATTCAAATGATATGAAGGACCTAGCATTGGTATTAAGGTCAAGAGTTCTCTTTGACACTTAAATCTTGGACAAACTCTAAATCTGGATTATACAGAAAAAAAACTACTCTTTGTACTCTTCTTTAGTTTCTTGGTGATGATGGTTGCTATAATTTTGTAAAAGAGAAAGAGATAATTTATTTCCAATACCATAATATGAATACATATCAATATTTATATATATAAGGAGGGGAAGAGGATTTTATAATTATGATGTGTCTATCACTTAATCCCTATAATCAAGCTAATCATGATCTCTACAGTTAAGGATCTTATCCCGATAATCAAGTTAATCTAAATCAATCATGATTCCTACAATTAAAGGTATTTGTGAAAGTATTCAACACTCCCTCTCAAGCTGGAGCATATATGTCAATCATATTCAGCTTGTTACAAAATTCTGAGAAATGTTTTCTCCTAATGCTTTAGTGAAGACATCAACAACTTGGTTGGATGATGATGTGAATGGAGTGACAATTTTCTGACTCATTACATACTAGCCAATAAAGTGGGCAGTCAACCTCGATATGTTTAGTCCTCTTATGAAAAACGTGGTTACTTGCAATATGAATAGCAACTTGGCTATCACAGTACATTGGCAGTGGTTCATTGTAGGTGAATTCTACTTCTTCAAGCAAATTCTTCAGCTATAACATCTCAGTTATAGTGTGAGCCATGGCTCTGTACTCGACTTTGGCTGTCTACCTAGCAACAACAATTTATTTCGTACTTCGCCATGTTACTAGATTTCCTCCTACATATGTGCAATTCCCAGAAGTGGACCGTTTGTCGGTCTTAGATCTAGCATAGTCAACATCACAATAAGATTCGATCTTTAGATGCCCATTTCTCTTAAATGACAACCCTTTTCCTTGGAGATTTCATAATGTACTTAAGAATGTTAATAGTGGCATCCCAATAAAAGCATCAGATTATCCATAAACCGACTAACTATTCCAACTGCAAAGGAGATGTCAGGTCTCATTACTATTAAGCAGATGAATTTCCCAACAAGCTGTCTGTATTTTGCCTTATTCTTAAAGAATTCTCTAATATCATCCCAAACACTTGTATTGATATCCATTGGCGTATCAGCCGGCTTCGTTCCAAATAATCCCCTTTTTTTTAGTAAATCTGTAGCATTCTTTCGTTGGCACAATGAAACTACAGACTTATTGTGAGTAATTTTAATTCCCAAGAAATACTTAGGACGTCCTATATCCCTTGTCACAAAGTGTTGCTAGAAATATTTCTTAGTTTTATCTATCCCACCTATATCACTGTTGGACATTAGGACGTCATCAACATACTCATAAGCACAATAATCTCGTGCTTTGCCGTACAAACACAGAATAATTCGATTTGCACGGTTTGATGCCAACAACACTTATTATATTATTGAATTTATCAAACCAGGCTCTGAGCTTTGTTTAAGACAATAAATAGTCTTTTTAAGTCTATAAACTATAGTAGCATTCTCTCCTTGAGCAACATACCCTGGAGGTTGCTCTATAAACATGTCTCGTGCAAATCGCCATAAAGAAAAGCATTTTTCACATTTAGCTGATACATTAACCAAGATTGATTGACAGCCAAGGAGAATAGAACTCTAATAGAATTTAGGCAAGCAGTAGGAAAAAATGTCTCAAAGTAATCAACACCATAAGTCTGTGTCAATCCTTTGGCCACCAGACGAGCTTTATATCAATCAATAGTATAATCAATTTTAAATTTCAGAGTAAATACCTAATGACAGGGAACAATATCAACAGAAGGTAGTGTAGCCACCAACTCCCAAGTACCACTAGAGATAAAGACATATATTTCCTCATTCATTGCTATTCGCAAAGTCGAGTGTTGATAAGCCTCAGAGTAGGAAGTTGGAACTTCTATAGATGATAGAGAAATAACAAAAGTGTGAAACGCAGGACCAAAGTAATCAAACGAGATATGATTAGACAAAGGATGACTAATGCACGATCGAATACCTTTACGTAGAGCAATAGGTAGATTAATATCGGAGGGGTGAGAAGCATCAGGAGCTGCAGGAAGAGGATGTGAGGGACATGAATTTGGTTTTGACCGAGCACACCTCGTGTACACCTACAATGGTTTAGGAGACGGTGCATCTGTAGTGGGAGACACAGATGGTGGGATAGGCAATTGAGGGGACACTAATGTATCATGTGATTGAGCTACATGGGGGAAAGTATAGTTGAGACTCGAAAAACGTAACATCATCATAGGTGTAATTGCATGTTATGAGTGGATCAAGACAATGATATCTTTTTTGTATGCGAGAATATTCGAGCAAGATGCATTTAATAGAGCGAGTAAACAATTTATCCAAGCCAGGTGTAAAATTATGAACAAAACAAACACAATCAAATATGCAAGGAGGCACAGAAAAAAGTGATTTGTCAGGATGAAGACAAGAGAAGGGGATATCCCTATGTAACACAGTAGACATCCTATTTATGAGAAAATAAGCCGTGAGAATAACATCATCTCAAAAATACTCAGGAACATGCATGTGACAAAGAAGAGTACGAGCTATGTCTAAAATATGATAGTATTTGCGTTCAACAATTCCAGTTTGTTGGGAAGTGTATGAACAAGAGGTTTGATATATTATGTCAGGAGAATCATAAATATAGACACTGTCTTCTAAGTGAACTCGAGTGCATTATCAGTACGAAGAATATGCAAGACAATAGAATATTGAGTTTTTATTTCATTATAAAATGATGTCAACATCTCAGAACCTCACTTCTACTTTTGAATAAATATAACCAAGTCATGCGAGAATAATCATCAATAAAAATTTAAAAAAACTAAAAACCTCCTCTTTACTCGACTCTGTTAAGTCCCGAAATATCACAATGAACAAGTTCAAATGCAAAAGAACTAAGCTTATCAACTCGAGAAGGAAAAGAAGGACGATGGTGTTTGCCAAACTCATAGGACTCGCACTGGAAATTAGTAGACGAAACGAGAGCTAAACTTTTAAGCGCGGAAGAAGATGGGTGAGCTAGACGACAATGTCGCTGATAAGGAGACATAATTACTGAGAGTGCTCGGGAACTTGTAGGTGTAACCGAATCCAGATAATATAGGTCATCACTCTCATGTCCTCTGTCAATCATCCTCTTCGTGTGCTGGTCCTGGAAAATACAATAAGATGGATAAAAAGATACAGAATAATTATGAGCTTTTGCTAGATGACTTATGGATAGTAAACTAATAGGAAATTTAGGTGGAAAGAGAACATTTCCAAGAGTGATATTTACAGTGGGTCTGACAACATCTCTTCCCATAATCAAAGAATAGGTACCATTGGCTAGACGAACAGGGGATAAAGATGAGGAAACAAAAGAGGAAGAGAAAATAGACTTGTTACTAGTAATATGAGTAGACGCACTGGAATTCAACATCCAAGACTTATCATAAGACACATCAAAGACATGGAGAGGATGAGGCAGTGGCAAAGGGAATGCTAGTAGAAGAGTGAAGGAATTTCTCATAATCAGTATGAGAAATAGATACCATATCTTCATGATTGCCAGTGTTTGATGATGGAGTCGATAGTTCAGTAGATGCATTATTAGCCTAGTCAGGTTTACCAAACTTCGCCCAACACTTCTTGGATGCATGGTTGGAACGACCACAATGAATACATGAACGGTTACTACTGGCGGTATTAGTTTCATGACCATGACCACAACTACTATTACCACTCTGAAAGAACCCATGACTGCGAGCAATCATAGTCGAAGTGTCGGAAGATGAGGAAAAACGGTGTCAGGATGACCCATGGTCACACGAAGAACCCGAGACAGAGCATTTGATAACATGGGAATGTTATCACTTGCTAGTAGATTATCCTGAACCGGTCGTAGAGTGGAATCCAAACCAGATAAGAACTTTGCAACTAAGAATTCCTCCCACTGATTCTTTCGAGTCTGAGTATCATAAGAGAGCGGATGGTATAGCAAAATTTCATCGACAACCCCCTTAAGAGTAGCAAAATAGTTACTAACAGATTGACTATCCTGGCAAAGAGAAGAACTTTTCATATAATTCGAAAACTCGAGAAACGTTCTTGTCATTCGAATACATGCTCCATAAGATATTCCCACCTCTCCTTGGCAGTTTCCACAAACATAACATTAGTGCTCATATACTCCTCTATTCTGTTGGGAAGCCAAGCCATAATAGAACAATTGTTTGAAACCCAATCTGAATATTTCAGATCTTTAGGGTCAAGAGGGTTGGACAGAATATGTTCCTTCTTCTTGTGAGATCCCAGGAATAATTCAAATGAACGTGATCACAAGAGATAGTTAGTCTCATTTAATTTAATAGTGGTAGCCTAATTGAGTTTAAAATTTGAGGACTTCATCATAGGTGGAAATTGAAGATAGAATCCGAGTAGTAGCAGATTAGAGAAGTGCTGATTGATCTAGTAGCAGGCAGCGACAGCCGCAGTAGAAGGCGGCAACAAGGGACGTCGGAGCCGAAATCGATAGCAAAGGAAGTCGACGTCGGTGTCAAAATCGGCAGTAAAGGACGTCGGCATTGAAATTGGCAGTAAAGGACATTGGCACCGCAATCGGCAACAATGGGTGTCGGTAGTAGCAGGAGGAGCAACAATAATAGTCACGGTAGGAAAAAAAAGGTGAAGGAGAATTGACTCTGATACCATATAAAAGAGAAAGAGATAATTTATTTTCAATATCATAATATGAATACATGTAAATATTTATATACATAAGAAGGGAAAGAGGAACTTATAATTATGGTATGTCTATCAGTTAATTCCTATAATCAAGCTAATCATGATCCCTACAATTAAGGATTTATCCCTATAATCAAGCTAATCTAAATCAATCACGATCTCTACAATTAAAGGTATCTGTGAAAGTATTCAACAAATTTTAAATGAGAACATGACTTATGCATATATCACATTTGGAAATTGATGCATGCCAAGGAATCATCAAGAACAAAACTATAAGCTTGATCTCACATGTTTCTTATCTAAATTGACCAATAAATAATTTTGATGCGTAAAAACAATCATCTTCATTTAATCTAGAATTAAAGTTTCTATGTAGCAATAACATGTGCCTTATTATAAGGCTCACCATTTGTTGTTTGGCATCCAAATAACATCAGCAGTAGTATAGCACCTTCAACTTGTACAAATAAAAACTACTTCAGATGACTTTACCCTGGATTGTTGGATGTAAATGAATGCGGGCACAACAGAGTGGATTTACTCAAACCTTTCCTACAACTTGAACTCCTGTATTATCACTACTTTGGTCAAGAAAGAATTCTACCATCACCAAACTGCATAAATGCCAGCATCACCACTTTTCTCCTTCTCAATTTGATATGCCAGTTTATAGTTGCTTTCTTTGTTTCTATAATAAAAATAGAAACTTATAAGAAACAGTTAAAATTACATTTTTTGGGTGGGATGAGACATTAGAGTGTGGTTTTGGATTGAGGCTCTTGAGGATTCAGGCATTGCCCTTGGTCTTTGCCAATCTAATTTTTGAACTTATTCCTCAACTTGCGCCGCCTTGTCAAAGTTTGTCAACTTGACCCAATCAGTTTGGATCAGTCTAGTACAGTGCATGTTTGGATGATGATTATCCCTGCTAGCATATAATAAAAGGAAACACTCAACGCAACACCCAGATGCCCAAGCTTCATTCTCTTGCATGCAAAAGTAAGCTATTGTTATAGATATAATGTCATAATAAGGAGACCTCAAATAGTTGAGACTAACTAAGACCTGTTGACATCAATTACAGTTGGCGAGGGGCATAATTAAAGCTTGACTAGTCAAGGAGCAAAATTAGACTCTAACCATTTTCTTTATGATGTGAAGGTTTGAGATGTTAGTTGAGTGATAACCAATGCTAACATTGATCTTGTGTTCCAACGAAATAAAATATAATGGTGTGGATTCCATATCATTCCATATAAGAGTTTCTGACTAGAGTTAGCTTGGATTGAAATTGAATCTGAACCACAAGACCCTATGATGGTACTAGAAGCCCTTCTGATATTTGAGGCGCAAAAATAGGGATTTTTGTAAGACAATTTGGATGTTTAAAGCTGGAAGACATTCATCTAATGGATGGCACTCAACATAGTGATTGGTGTATGGCGGTTGCTAAAACTGGAATTCCTTCAGTTGCAATGCATATGTGCAACCTGTTGAACTTATTTCCTTCTTAGTTTCAAAAGAGAAAATTATCTATAATACAAAAATTTTTTGTGTTTTTGTCCCAAAAGACTAGAGGTATTATGTCTTATCTTTCAACTTGACCTTAATAAGATTAAAAAGAGGTTCTTTCAATCAGACACTGTAGAAAATCATGGTTGCTGTTTCAACGACCTTAGCCTTCCCCTAAACATTTTTGTGCTTCGAGTGTTGTTTGTCATTTGAAGATTGTCTTGAAGTCAATCTCTCTAGTCACTAAAATCTCTTTATCAGCAGATAAGTATTTCCATATTTGAAGGATATTCACATAAGTAGAAAGACAGAATAGACAAGTAATATATATGAAGCTTGATTCATTGTAGCATCTCATTTTGTCTTAATAAAAAAAGACAATCTAGTGCACGAAGCTATTGCCAATTTAGGATCCCAAGGAAGGGTTTGACCGCATTGGATTTGTTGTACGTATTCTTATCTTGCATCGCAAGAGGTTGTTTGTGCGACTTGAACCCATGACCATAAGGTCACGTGGCAACGTCTTTACTATTGCGCCATCTGACTCATTTTGGCTTAATAGAATTTTCAATATATATATCAGAATTTTTTTTGTTTCCATCATGAGTGGCTTTTGTAGCAAAATATGTTGTTTGTCAATTCTCGGCGATTTTACTAATTTTGTTTCATAAATATGGATGTATTAGACATATGTGAAATCACTTAACAAAATGTTTAAATGTTCCGGATATAAATCACCTGCAATGCTCAGTAATGTTTATTCATTTTCAAGGACCTTTTTTACAACCCCCTTCCATGTCTTCTGTCACGCGGTTTCATGTTCTATATGGAGATAATATTAGCTGGGCTGAAAAATGGGTTTTACTGCTGAATTCATATTTCCCAATTATGAAACCAAATACTAAAGGTGTTCAACGGTGGAACCAGTTCTTTGTAATATCTTGCTTGGTTGCAATCTTCATCGACCCACTGTTTGTTTTCTGGTTATCTGTAAAGGAGGTATGCTTTACCTATTTTACCAATGGGTATTATTTATTTTCTGTATTATAATTTGCCACGGATAGAGTAGAAACAATTGTTTATGTATCATATCCTTGTATCAAACACTACCAAGTCAGTCCCAAGTCCAGATGAAAAAAGTCAACACAGAAATATGTTAACAAACTCATGAATATGACCTTAACTATAGTATTCAATGTTGGAATAAAATTCATATACGGACTCTAATTAATTGAGACTCAAAAGTTTTTTGTTGTTGTATGAAAATATTACATTGATTAATTCAAGCAAACATGCACAAGTGACATTTAACCACAGGATGACATTTTTTTTTGCAACTACCATTATTCTTTGATTTACACAACTAAACTTGTCACGCCCTTAGAGGCTCATGCTTGCTCAAAAATCGGGCAATATTTTTCCTGTACGGCGGACAAGTTGGAACAAATATACATCACATTTCAACATAAAAGATGGCTCCGCCATCATAACTGAAAAATAAATGCACAACCACGCAGTTAATATCAATAAGAATGATAAACATAAAATAAACTTAAAAATTCACAAACCGTTAATGTCTTTTAATAAAAATAAAACTAACGGAAAATTCGTATACAAAAGAAAACTCCAACATAAGTCCAAATCGAGCATAATAGGCCAATAAGAGATAAATAGAAATCTTCTCAGACGATACCAGATCAACAAAAACAAATACCAGTATAGGAGATAAAAGCGGAAAGAAAATAGACACTAAACCAAACTCTAAAAGCGAGTCGACATAATGGGACTTGCAACTGGATCCTCTCCTAGCTCCAAGTAGCGCATCTACCTGCTACCTGAAACAAAAGTAGATGGTGGCGGTGGTGAGTCCGGGTGGACTCTGCGGGTATATGAGTAGACAAATGCATGACATCAAAAGATATATGAAGCAACAGATACAACAGTGTACAGTCTCTAGGAAATAGAGGAACATCTAAGCATGTATAAAACAACGTGATAACATACGCGATAACCTAGTATCAAACATACATGCATGTCAACCAAATGCAACAATCATAGCTTATATAAGTGCAACAAACACAAGAAAATGTACAAATACAATAGATGCATATGATGCAACGACATGTGCCACCCCTAACGCTAGTCAAGCCGCTAACACATCACATCTGTGTGGCCGAGTGGGTAGGGCTATGATAACTGTACGCACTCCAACGAATACTACTGATATATGTGGTTGAGTGGACAGGATGTTGGGGAGCCAACTACTCCAAAACCCCGAGATAAAGGGGGGGGCCACTAATAGCTTTGATATCCCTCGAAACAACGGTGAGGGTGTCAACTACTTGCCTACAACTCCAACATCCACTATACATAAGTGGTCGAGTGTGGCGTAACAGGGCAGTTGCTCGCACTCTAGCAACTGTGGGACCGGTGCCGTCGATAGAGGGGGGGGTGCCCAGCCCTCGGCCAGGACTTAGTGCCCAATTCAACGAACCAGGACTTCGTGCCTAGGATAACTAGGACTTTGGTTCACTTTGGTCCAGTTTTCTTGACTACCCTTCCCTTGTTCAATGTATCACTGACTTAAGCATATTGTCAAACATTGAAACACTTAAAGGAGGACATCACTGATGCATCTTGCACCAACAGCAACTACCACGACAAGTGGTTGAGTGACGAAGCAACTAGATGACTGACGACGACTTAACCATATGGAAGCCCAACAGTCGTCAGTATGCAACGGTGCAGGCATGGTGCATGACACCAAAATGCACAAACAACCGAATAACAACGATGCAACGATATAAGCAACAAGTACCAGAAACCAACAAAAAATAAACGAATATGCAACTAAACTACTAGGTAGGGTGTCTCTAATGGCAACCATTCTAGTGGTGTTTAATGAACATCTAAGTACTCGCATACGAGCGGTACTTTATAGAATATAAAATCAACGAGAGACTGTACGGATACAAAATTTTCAATTAAACTCGAAGACCAAGCAAGAAAGGTATCAACGACGATATTAAAATAACCAACAACAAAGAACAAGGTCAAGCAGTCCTACTTAGACATAAAAAGCCATGCATTTAAGATAAAGGAACTACAAGAATACAGAGGAAAAGTACCCGCCTTAATCTGTAGTCCGTATACGCGAAGAGAATATCCCACGATCAACCATGCGAGTCCAAAGTCAAGGTCCTGTGTCAAGGACTAAATTTAACTATTTATACAAGTAATTAAAATAGCTAACTAATTACAACACATAATTAAATCCATTTCAAATAAATCCATTTAATTAAATCCTAATGATCACGTTTAGCTATTTAACAAAATAAGTACTTAGTTAAACTATACTTAACAATGTTGTTACTTAGTCCTACAATCAATCATGAACTTCCTACGAACACATCTGATTAGAAACTTCAAATGGAGCTCACGCATAAGGAAAAATCTTCCACAATTCAACCCCAAACCAATCAACTCACGTTAGGTACATCAAATCCAACAAAGACTAACAATTGTGATCTGATCATAAAAATAAAAGAAAATAACCCAACTAATCAAGAACTTAAACAAAACTGTATAATAATTAACAAATAATAATAATCCTTTAAGAATAAACAAAATAGAAGTAACCCTCATTCTGTGAACCAAAACTCAGAGGGAGGGCGCGATGCACAAACCAAATGCGGCGACCCTAAGCAAGTACGCTAATCGGTCAAGAGTGATAACTTGATAAGCAACACGTAAGTAGCAGCACGAATCAGAAATGTTGATGGGAACGAGAAGAGGCGAATAGATCAGACATGAAGGGAGAACGAACTATCGACTGCATGGCAATGAAGAGAGCAGACGAGGTGGTAGTCCGGCGAAGGCGAGAGCAGAGCGACTAGGTACGCACGTGTGTGGGGGAAGAAGAAGAAATTGGCGAAGAGGAGAACCGCTCGGCGTCGGGGGAAAAAGAAACGGGGAGAGGGATTAAAGAGGGAAATTTAGGGCTTTTAATTAGTTTTGGCTTTTTGCAATAAAGCTCTCCAAGTTTATTTAATTCCAACTACAGCCCTATGTTTCGAATTTTACCATTTTTGCCCCTAACTTTCGGTATTTAACAAAACTACATCAACTTTCATGGTGCGTTTGGTTCATTCAATGAAATTGACAAGGAATGAAATGGAATAAGTTGATAAAGAATAGAATAGGAGTATTTATTTCTTAGTTTGGTTCATATAATCGAGTAGATGCTTTATTTAATTTTTGATGTTTGTTTCACATGTTGGAACACTTTTTAAGAAATAATTTTCGCAATAAGTGAATATTCCCGAATAAAGTAAATGGGTTCATCCTCCTAGCACAACCTGCTCAATCTGGTCTAGCTTGACTTGGCCCGATTTGCTTGTCCTGACCCAATCAGTTTGGTTCAACTGATCCAGCTAAACCTACCCGTACAACCCAATTGGTCTGATGATCCATCTGATTTGAATGACCCATTTGGCATGACCTGTTTGACTGGCCTGCTCAACCTGATCGACCAAACTAGTTTGACCTGCCTAGTTGATCCAATTAGTTTGGCTTTCCCAACCAGCCAAACTGTTGGACTTGATTGGCATGTACTATGAGGATGGCCACTTCATCATATCAAACTCTTGACTAGGTTGATATCAGTTTGTGAAATGAGTTGGATGAAATAATGTAATATTGACATCAAAGAGAATTATAGCATCATACATATAAGACTCAACATAAGTCATTACAACTAAAACATCCAACATGGGAATAAATCCATAATTCATATAACTAACAACTCTAGTAACCAATAACTCTAACAATGATAAAGGAATGTATTGGGCTCTTTAGCTAATGAGGAAGCCTAGTAGATTTGAACTTTGGACTGACCCTTCTTAGATTAAATTTGAGTCAAACCTTCAATCCAATAGCGCGGAAGACTTCCTCTACCATACACCCACTTTTTTTTTTTTTTAAATTACGTAAAATAAAAAAAAGGATTTTTCTTTATCATTAGTGAGGAACTCAACTCTAAAGCTTATATTATGCGTTTACGGTTTCTTAGGAAATTGTGAATGCACTATTTCTCTTTCTTTACTTTCTTTGAAATTTCAGTGCGTAGTTCATATATCAATTTCTTTTAATGCAGGAAGAAAGATGTATAGTTTTCAACTGGTCTTTGGCAATTGGAATTGCCATTGTACGGAGCATGACTGATTTCATTTACTTGTTACACATGATTCTTCAGGTATGTATCTGGGTTTGTCGACATGTGATATCAACTAAAAGAGTTTTCATGAATAACATTTAATTTCCTTGCCATCTGTAAATGTTCAGTAGGATATATTAGCTTCATTACCATTATGTTGTCTGAGCAACTTGTTTAAGATGCCCATCTGAATTAGCTATTGACAATGCTTGGTTGTTAGATTGCTTTATATTAGGATGTATATGTACTTTTTTAGGTGCATTAACTTTGCCATTTAACTTCTGCAAAAATTACAAAAATTTGCAGTTTGATGATGTTACGTTTTAGAAGTTTCAAATTCCTTATATTTTTGTGGTTTTTCAGAAAAAACTTCGCTTGTATTTCAATAACCTTGTCTCTTTTATATACAAATTACATACTCCTATTTAAGAAATTAAAATCACATAACATCTCCTAATCAATTACAGCTATTATCAAATCAAATCTTCCTAATTATATAATAACAAGTCAAATTTGCAATAAATTTGCCTATCTTGGTTCTTCACACTCCCTCTCAATCTAGGCGGTAGATGCTTTCCAACAAGGATCGTGTTCATCTAACTTAGATTAGGTTTGAACAAGGTCTTTGTAAGGATGTTAATGAAATGTAGTTAAGGGTGATTGACTTATCTTCAATTTTCTTGCTGATGAAATGTCGATTAATATCCACATGTTTTGTACGATCATGGTGGACAGGATTCCTGACTAGTTGTTGCGTAAGATTTGAGTAGAGCCCGATGTCTCAATTTTGAAATCGTTTAGCAACCACTTTAGCATATCCCCTCACAAATCCCTGAGGGTAGTGATCTAAACTTAGCTTCTGCACTACTTCTAGCAATCACAGTTTGCTTCTTGCTTCGCCACGTTATTAGGTTTCTCAGATGAAAGAGCAATATCCTGATGTAGACCTTCTATCATTTGGAGACCCTGCCCAATCAACATTAGTATATACTTTTAAAGATCGTCTATTTGATTTCCTGAACATAAGGCCTTTCCTTGGATCCTGCGTTAGGTATCTTAGTATACGATTCACTGACTCCATGTGATCCATAGATGGATTACTTAGAAACCGACTCACTTGACTTACTGTAAAACTTATGTCCGGACGTGTGTGAGTTAGGTAGATTAACTTACCTACTAACTGTTGGTATTGTCCCTTGTCAGCCTCTAATTCATTAGTTCTAGGCATAAGCCTAGTATTAGGATCCATGGGAGTTTCAGTCGGCTTTCACCCATTCATTCCAGTTTCACGCAACAGATCAAGTACGTATTTGCTTTGGGAAACCGTTATACCTTTGTTGCTTTGTGCCACTTCCAAAACCAAGAAATACTTCAAATGCCCTAGTCTTTGATCTTAAATTCTTTGGACATGAGAGACTTGTCACCATTATTTCATGAAAGGACAATGTCATCAACATACACAATCAAAACCAATGTTCTAAAAAGCGTTAGGTGGTAGGCGGGCAGTCACTCACCGCCCAGCGCCTAGGCGGAATACTTTTTCTCCTGCTAATCGATCGATTGACAGTGTTCAATCGATTAGGCCTTCAATTGATTGGCTAATCGATTGTAGTCTGTTTTCTCGCAAAACTCTAGCCAATCGATCGGTCAATCGATTTGGTAGTTTTTTTTTGTAAAATTCATGCCAATCGATTTGAAGTGTTCAATCGATCGGATGATCAATTCAGTAGGCTCTTGTTGCTCATGAAACTTATGCCAATCAATTGGCAAATTGATTTGAAGTGTTCAATCAATCGGCCAATCGATTCAGAGATGCCCTATGCCTAAGCAACGCCTAGCCGCCTAAGCGGCCGATTAATGTGACAACGCCAACCGACATTGCCTTTGCAAAAGGTAGAGCGGTGGGCTGCTGCCCACTGCCTAGAGCAGCGCCTAGGCGGTGCCTTATAGAAAACTGATCAAAACTATGATTTTCCTATCTGAGACGTACTCAGTGAACAAAGTGGGATCAACTTGTGACTAAGAGTATCCATCATTCTTTAAGACTTTTGTGAATCTGTCAAACCATGCTCTTAGTGATTGTTTAGCTCATACAATTCTTTTCTGAGTTTGCATACTTTTTCTTGTGTATCACTTGTCTCAAAGCCCGCTGGGATGCCCATATATACTTCTTCAGTCCATTAAGGAAAACATTTTTAACATCGAGCTGATACAGTGGTTACTCCAAGTTGGCAATAATGGATAGTAGAACATGAAAGTTTAGCCACTGGTGCAAAGGTTAATCAATTCCATATGATTGAGTATATCCTTTCGCTACTAGGCGTGCTTTGTACCAGTGCTCCATCTACATTTTGTTCAACTTAGAATGGCCACCTACACCCCACAGTTTTCTTTCTTAGTGGTAGCTTTGTTATCACCCACATGCCATTCTTTTCTAGTACATTATATTCTTCGAGAGTCGCCTTCTTCCATTCAGGAATATTAAGAGCTTCATCCATAGAGTTAGGAATACTGATTCTGTCTAAAGAGGAAATGATGGTGATAGCTTCGCGTAGGAGATGCAACTGTGAACAGGGTGTTGAGTGCATGATCTTATACCTCTCTTGTGTGCAATTGGCAGATTTAATGTAAAATTGAACTGTGGACTAGAATCCGTTGTCTCCTGTTATGATTCAGGTTCAACTTGGCTTGGGGAATTCACTCGGCAGTGTTGAGATTAGGAGTGCAAACGAATTGAGTATGTTCACGAGCTTTTCGAGACGGCTCGTATTTAAAATTATCAAATTTGAGCCGAACTCGAGCATGTTCGATAATTTTTTCGAGTCGAATTTGAACCCATAATATTTTGTTTGAATATTCACGAGCCGCTCGCAAGCCGAACTCGAATTGAATTCTACTTATTTTTATATAATTTTAACTTAAATATATTCAAATTAAGTTTAGAATAATTCGAACTGAATTTGAATTTAAATCATTTCGAATTATAGTTCGAATATGCTGCTCGAATAAAGGTTCTAACAATTCGAATCGATCTCAAGCTCTAATTGTATTTCGAATCAAGCTCGAGCCAAAATTATTTATATTTTCGAGCTTTGAATCGAGCTTTGAATATCATATATATTTTTTGAGCTCGAACTTAAATATGAATATTTCATATTATTCGGCTCCATTTGATTCGTTGACACCCCTAGTTGTGATAGTACCGACACTCAATGTTTCCTTCTTTCATACAGTAGGAGGATGAGAAGGGTGACTATCAAGATTTGGAATGGTGGATCACCAGATTTTGGGGAAGGTGGACCGGAAGATTCAAATGATGATGGCCCAAGAAGGGATGCCCACTCCCACATTGGTATTGTTCTCACCCTGAATTGTAGTATTAGAGTAGTAAGGGACAGTTTCAAAGAATGTAACATCCATAGTGTTGGCGAACTTTTTGGTTAGAGGAATAACCAAGCAAGATACATTTATGAGCCCGAACATCAAACTTGCCTCGGTATTGAGAGTGAATATGCACAAAAGTGATACAGAGTTTTGAGAGGAAGGTCGGAGATAAGGCGAGAGTAAGGAAACAATTTTTGTAGTGTCTGCAACGGAGTGTGGTGTTTGAGAACTCGAGAGGGCAGGCGATTTATGAGGTATGTAGCAGTGAGGATTGCTTCTCCCCAAAATGTAATTGGGGCATTAGCTTGAAACAGTAGGGATCGGGCTACCTTTTTTAGCACACAATTTTGTTCTGGTGTGTCAACACAGGAGCTTTAGTGGACAATTCCATGAGATTTGATAAATAAGCCAAGATTAGAATTGAAAAAAATCTTTGGCATTATTCGTTTTGAGTATTTGAATATCACCTTTGAATTGGTTTTTGAACATGACATCGAAGTTTTGGAAGATGTGTTTGATTTCTCTTTCATTATGAATGTCCAGCATGATCTTGTGTGATCATCAACCAATAGTAGGAACCACCTTATGCCTGTGAGACTTGGGGTATGAAATGGTCCCCAAATGTCACCATAGATGAGAGAAAAAGGATGTGTGATCTTATTGTTCGGGAGAGTATGTGTTTTGAGTATGTTTTGAAATTTGACAAACTTTGCACTGAAACAAACTCGGATTGGGTTAACCAAGTCGAAAGTGCCACATCATAGTATCACGTTCTTTATTGGACTAACTGCTATCACCAAGACTTGACATTTGTGACTAACTAAATGGCTTGAAGATAGAGGCATTAGGGAAGTAAAGGCCTTCACGAAACTCAACACTACCAATCGTCTTCCTGATGCTCAAGTTCTGAAACACACAAGAGTTAGAAAGGAATTTAGTCTCATAGTTGAGATATTTATTTAATCTGCTAATAGACACAAGATTGCAATCAAGGTCAAGAACAAATAGCGAATGTAGAATTAGTGTGCTTGACAGATGAATGGTTTCTATCCCAACTACTTTAGCACATGTCCCATTTGCTATACATACCGATTGGAGTTTGTGACATAGTGAAAAAGTGGAGAAAAGTGATCTATCACCTGTTATATGCTCTAAAGCGCTAGAATCCACAGTTCAAGGGAAGTGGGTAGATGTGTGCATTGCTGATGGAGACAGTATGTTTGCCTTCTAAATGAGCTATTGGAGGCATATCAAGTTGTTCCTTAGAGAAAGGAACCGAGTTGTTACACTGTGTCGTGGGTGTGACTACAACATTTCCCTTTGCTTCTTGATCCCCGGAGGGTTTCCAATTCGCTAATTTCCCATGAAACTTCCAATACGTGTCTTTGGTGTGTCCTTGAGTTCAACAGTAGTCACATCATGGGCGTCCCTTCTTCGGCTGATTGTCATTCGTGTTGTGAGTGAGATTTAAGGCAGCTAAAACACTTGCTTCGATTGACTTTAGGTTGAATTTCGGGGGTTGGCTGACCCAATATTACCTGTATACAACTTTCTTCCCTTCGGACTTTTGAAAATGTCTCCCGAAGACTTGGTAGTGGTTTTGTGCCGAGGATTCTGCCCCTTACTGCTTCCAGAGACTGATCAAGTCCCATTAGAAACCTTTAAACTCTCTTGGTCTCGACAAATATCTTGAAATACGTTTGGTCTTCAGAACACTTCCAGTTATGGGTTTCAAAGAGAGCCACTTGCTGCCAATAGTGAGTGAGAGTTGTGAAATAGGTAATTATTGAATGATTACCTTGCTTGAAGTCTTGGAGAGTGCTTTCAACATGAAATAATTAGCGATGGTGTCCTGGCCGGAGAAAGTATTGTGAACAATTGAAAATTTCCACTGATTTTTGCATTCATAGAGTTGATTAGCCATGACATAACAAGGTTGTTTTCGGCCCTCTAGACTCGATACTCTGGGTTGCCTATTTATGCTTCTGGAACACCCAAGAGATAATCATCTTTTCCTCATCCGCACAGATTGTGACCAGTGAAGATAATTGTGGTCATCCACTTTGTGAATGGTAATTGAGTCAGAGATAGTTTCTGGTTGAGTTAGGAACTGCAGCATCATGGGGTGATTTGGAGTAGAGTTGACTATCCAAGAGTTCGCCGACATCTGCTCAAAGTCCGACATAAATGATTGCAGTCTTGGTAAGTAGACAGAGTTGGAAGAGACATTCTAGTTGAAAGTTGTCACCCTGAATGGTATGACAGAATTGGGCTTGTGAACGTCAGAAATCCTAGCCTTTCATGGCTAGGAGTTGTAGCAATGAGACAAGTTTGCCTTCACACCCGAGTTGACCTCGAAGATCAGAACCCCTGACGGCAGATGAAGACTGAAATCCTGGAGGCGGCTGGGCTACAGAAGGAAGGTAGCTCTGATACCATGTGTTTTTTCAGAAAAACTTCTCTTCTATTTCAATAACCTTGTCTCTTTTATATACTGTTAGAATATCCTAAATATTAGGGATGTTAGAATATCCTAAATATTAGGGATGTTAGAATATCCTAAATATTAGGGATAAGTATTGATTTATTCTTAGATAGGATTTGATTTATTCCTTTTGAAAAGGTCCTAGTTTTTGTATATAAATAGGGCTAATCTTTGTATCTCTTATATCATATAACAATTATCAAATTACATGGTATCAGAGCGTTAGGGTTTCGTATTCGCGATTCCTTCTCACGGCGCGGCTTCTCTCGACGCGCGTTCTTCTCCCGAACGCGTCTCTCCCCCTGACGCGCGGCCTTCCTCCCGGAGCGTCTTCCTCGCATCGGATGCCCCGCGCACAACATCAGCGAGCCGGATCTCCTGCCGCTCGCGCACGCCGCCGCCCTCGACTGTCGTTCACGCACATCTGCGCCTCTCGGCTACTCGCGCACGCACGCCGCTGCCCTCGCCTATCGCTGAATCTCTTCCCTTGAACGCTCCTCCACGAGGATCTGAACAACCACGGAAGCCTGGTGAACGCCATCAAAGATTCCATCCACGCTCCTTATATTCATTAGATCAGCACCGATTTAATTTGCCATGGCTACCTCCGGCACTACGAAACCGGATCTTTCAATTTTTACCAACCACGTCACGGCACCGCTATCGTCGGAGTTGTTGGATGGTAAGAATTATTCCTCTTGGTCCTCTCACATTAAACTCTGGCTTGTTGGACAGGGTTATGAGACACATCTCACCCAAATTGAGGAGGATATTCAAGTCACAGATCGTCCTTTATGGAAAAAGGTTGATGCTCAGTTGTGTTGTATTATCCGGGCTACTATTCATCCATCTCTTAGGGATGTCTTCCGCACTCATATCACCTGCAAGGATGTTTGGATACAGGCTCAACAACTGTTTACAAACACTTCTCGGCGACTTTATCAAGTTTGTGAAGACCTCATGAATATCCTTAGTACCCGTCAGATCGAAGATTCTATGTCAACTTATCTGGGATCAGTCTCTAGCCTTCTATGCGAGTTCAATGACCTACTCCCTCCTGCGGCCACTCCCGTTGCAGAGCTTGAAAATCGGAAGAAATTTTTTATGTCTCTGGCCTTATATGGTCTGCCCACAGATTACTCTCATATTCGTGATCAAATCCTAGGCAGCCCCATAGAGGCTACCATGGACTCTACCTGGGCGACTCTCCTCCGTGTCCCAGCCAAAATCTCGGCAACTCCATCTTCTGTTCCTGTTGACTCTTCGGCTTTGGTTTCTCGGAACAATAACAAACCTCCACCTCGTAAGGGTGGCAAAGGACGTCCTTGGTGTGATCATTGTCACCGACCAGGACATACGATTGATAAATGTTGGAGTCTCCATGGTCGACCTCCGCGTGCTGCTCAGATCGCCCAATGTCCTATCACTTCTTCAGCTTCCACTTCACAGTTAACTCCGGCTCCGACTCCACAGCCTTCCTATGATGACTTTCTGAAATGGTATGAGGATCGACGGGATTCTAATTCCCTTGCTGTCGTTACACAAGCTGGTAATTCCTTTGCTGGCATATCTCGCTCTTCGAGTCCTTGGGTACTTGACTCTGGGGCCACCGATCATATCACCGGTAATAGATCTCTTTTTTCCTCGTTATCTACTTCCGGTTATTTACCCTTTGTCACTATGGCAAATGGTTCTCAAACTCAGTCCCAAGGTGTTGGTAGTATTCATTCTTCTCCATCTCTTCCCATTCAGAATGTTCTTTATGTCCCCGGAGCTCCCTTTAATTTATTATCAATAAGTCAGCTTACTCGATCTCTTGATTGTGTCATCTCGTTTACTAAATCCTCTGTTTCATTGCAGGACCGGAATACGGGGAGGATGATTGGCTTCGGATGTGAGGCTCATGGTCTATATCGACTTCACCAAAACTCTTTCATTGGTACAACGGCGGCATCTCCACTTGTGATTCATGCTCAGTTAGGACATCCTGGTCTCGATAAATTAAAACAATTACATCCTAGTCTATCTCACTTAAAGTCTTTATCTTGTGAGTCATGTCAGTTAGGTAAGCATGTACGTAGTTCGTTTTCCCCTCGCATTATAAATCGGGCTACGTCTCCCTTTGCTTTGGTTCATTCCGATATTTGGGGTCCAAGTCGTGTTACCTGTACATTAGGGTCACGATATTTTGTTACTTTTATAGACGATTTCTCCCGTTGTACTTGGTTATATCTGATGAAGGATCGATCCGAACTATTTTCTATTTTCCAATCTTTTTTTAATGAAATAAAAACATAATTTGGTATTCCTATCCGATCCTTACAGAGTGATAATGCACGTGAGTATCTATCTACTCCGTTTCAGACCTTCTTGGCAACTCACGGTATATTACATCGGAAGTCTTGTCCTCATACTCCTCAACAGAATGGAGTTGCAGAACGCAAAAATCGTCATCTTCTAGAGACCACCCGAGCTCTTCTCCACCACTCTCATGTTCCTCTACGGTTTTGGGGAGAAGCCGTACTTACTGCATGTTATCTTATCAATCGCATGCCTTCCTCTACTTTACAGGGTCAAATACCTTATCATATACTGTATCCAAATCAGTCGCTTCATCCTTTACCACCTAGGGTCTTTGGTTCTACATGTTTTGCTCATGCTCTTGATCCTGGAATTGATAAACTCTCTCCTCGGTCGCATAAATGTGTTTTCCTTGGGTACCCACGGTCTCAGAAAGGGTACAAGTGTTATTCCCCTACTCTCCGTCGGTATTTCATCTCTGCTGATGTCACGTTCTTTGATTCGGTTCCTTTCTTTGGGCCTTCAGAATCGTCTTCCGAGTTTCCTTCTTCTGTGCCTGTATCAGTCTTTTATCCTCCGGAGGACTTCTATCACCTCCAGCTCCAATTTCTCCTTCGTTGCAGGTTTATCAACATCGTCCTAAGCCAGCTTTGCCGCCAGCCATGGGATCATCTCCGGAGCCAGATCCTACACCCCTTCCTCCGGTCGAGTCGTCTGAATCTGATATTCCCATTGCACTTCGGAAAGGTATACGTTCCACTCGTAATCCTTCTCTACATTATGTATCTATGAGTTACCATCGTCTTTCTCCTTCCTATTATTCTTGTCTTTCCTCTTTGTCGTCTGTTTCTGTTCCGAAGAATGTAGGAGATGCATTTGCCCACCCGGGATGGAAACAGGCTATGCTGGACGAAATGAGTGCTTTACGGAGCTGTGAGACTTGGGACCTCGTTCCTCTACCACCAGGAAAGTCAGTTGTTGGTTGTCGATGGATATATACGGTGAAGATTGGTCCAGACGGAACGGTTGATCGACTTAAAGCTCGTCTCGTTGCTAAAGGTTATACTCAGGTCTTCGGATTGGATTATGAGGACATGTTTTCTCCTGTTGCCAAGATATCTTCTATACGCTTACTCATGTCCATTGCTGCGATTCAACACCGGCCTCTATATCAGTTGGACATCAAGAATGCATTCTTACATGGTGACCTGCTCGAAGAAGTCTACATGGAGCAACCTCCGTGTTTTGTTGCTCAGGGGGAGTCTTCTGGTCTTGTGTGCCGCTTGCGAAAATCTTTATATGGTCTCAAACAGTCACCCAGAGCATGGTTCGGTAGATTCAGTATTGTAATTCAACAGTTTGGCATGACTCGAAGCAATGCTGACCATTCTGTCTTTTATCGCCACTCATCTACTGGTTGCATCTACCTAGTGGTTTATGTTGATGATATTGTCATCACGGGTAGTGATCATCTTGGGATCTCACAGGTGAAACAACATCTTTTCAAACATTTTCAGACAAAGGATCTCGGCAGACTCAAATATTTCTTGGGGATAGAAGTAGCACAATCCAGAAATGGGATCATTATATCCCAAAGAAAGTATGCAATGGATATTCTAGAAGAAACAAAAATGTTAAACTCAAAGACAGTTGACAACCCTATGGATCCTAATATCAAACTCTTGCCAAATCAGGGGGAGCCTCTACCAGATCCTGAACGATACAGGCGATTAGTAGGGAGACTAAGTTATCTTACTGTTACTCGTCCAGATATCTCATTCACAGTAAGTGTAGTAAGTCAGTTTCTCAACTCTCCATGTAAAGAACATTGGGATGCTGTAATTCGCATTGTTCGATATATCAGAGGCGCTCCAGGAAAGGGTCTTTTGTACGAAGACAAAGGACATACTCGAATCATAGGATATTCTGATGCAGATTGGGCAGGATCTCCCAGTGATAGGAGATCTACTTCTGGTTTTTGTATATTTATCGGAGGTAACCTTATTTCTTGGAAAAGGAAAAAGCAGAATGTTGTGGCAAGATCCAGTGCAGAGGCAGAATATCGAGCTATGGTTATAGCCAGTCAAGAGCTTATATGGCTTAAACAGTTGCTCCTGGAGTTAAAGTTTGGAGATGTCACACAAATGTCACTTATATGTGATAACCAGGCCGCCATGCATATCGCTTCAAATCCAATTTTTCATGAGAGGACAAAGCATATTGAAGTCGACTGTCACTTCTTCAGAGAGAAAGTCATATCTGGAGAAATATCTACTAGTTTTGTTAACTCACATGATCAGCTAGCAGATATATTTACTAAGTCACTGAGAGGTCCTCGAATTGACTACATATGTAACAAGCTGGGTGCATATAATTTATATGCTCTAGCTTGAGGGGGAGTGCTAGAATATCCTAAATATTAGGGATGTTAGAATATCCTAAATATTAGGGATGTTAGAATATCCTAAATATTAGGGATAAGTATTGATTTATTCTTAGATAGGATTTGATTTATTCCTTTTGAAAAGGTCCTAGTTTTTGTATATAAATAGGGCTAATCTTTGTATCTCTTATATCATATAACAATTATCAAATTACATATACAAATTATATACTCCTATTTAAGGAATTAAAATCACATAATATCTCCTAATCAATTACAACTATTATCAAATCAAATCTTCCTAATTATACAATATCAAATCAAATCTGCAATAAATCTGCCTAGATTGGTTCTCCACAATTTCAAACAAGATTATTATGCAACTTATATTTTTTAATTTCTGAAATATAGACTGGGTCACATGTGTGAAGTATTAACATTTCGTTACTTTTTTTATTTACATCATATTTGTAATTCGTATATATGTTGATATGTTATGTGTCTGCACAGTTTGGACTTGCATATGTTGCTCCTGAATCTAGAGTGGTGGGTGCTGGGGATCTAGTTCATCAACCTAAGAAAATTGCTCTTAATTATCTTCGTGGATACTTTTTCTTGGACTTGTTTGTTGTATTGCCACTTCCTCAGGTAAGCATTAATTTCTTTCTAGTCATACTCTTTTTTTCTTTTTTTTTTTTTTTTTCTTTTTTCTTTTGCAATTGTCATTGGTGTTTATGGAAGAAGCTTGGATTAAGTAGTTTTCTTCTTTTTGGTTTTGATTTGATGAAGCTTTTACTTAATGTGAGGATATGAAAATGTGAATATAGGAGAAGATTACTTGTTTGATACTTGACTAGGAATTGAGATCATATGGACAGTAACAGAGATATCAGAGAAGAGTAAAGGCCATAGCTCATACAACTTAAGTCTGGAAACAGTTAGGGCATCAATTATTGTAACGACCCGCCTTCTGGTACTAAGCTTTAAGGCGGATCGCTACTAACTAACTGGCTGGCTGACTAATTAATGATTTCTAAAAATGCTAAACCAACTGGGAGAATTTTGAAAATTCTTATTTCGCTATTTACTGAACTAACAATTCATAAACATGTTGAAAGTACTAACTAGCCTAAAATAAAGCAAAACTTTTATTTTTTCATCTTGGCAGGATTCGATCCCCCAACCTCTGGGTTGCATGGCTAAAGCACTAACCAGCTGCTCTACACCAGTTTTGTTTTACACAGTACCAGTCGACTGCTATATGCCAGTCGACTGGTCGGGCCACAGAATGTTTCTGTGCCCGATACCAGTCGACTGGTATTTTCCCAGTCGACTGGTAGTTCTGAAAACCCAGATTTCAGAGTTTCAGAATGTGCCAAAGTCGACCTATTCCGTACCAAATGCTCCATAAATTCATATCTAAGCTTCCTAACAGGTCTACAATGATTCTAGGGCATTTGATACATGTTTTTAGGGGGTTTCTAGCATGTATAGCAACTTAGAAATCATAAAAGCGACATGTAGAGACATAAATATGAATGTGCCAAGTTTGTATCAACTTCTTATTGAAACCATTCGTTATTCATATCTAAGAGCATTCTTAGCTACTACATGTCATTCTATATGGTGCATGCATCTTAGAACAAGCATATCCTATATATTTAGCATGTAAATCAAAAGTATCCAGCTCTTATCTCTAAAGCTTAAGCATGGATCTAAATTACCATATTACAAGTAAATGACTCATGACATTCAAGCATTCACAAAACCAATATTAAGTTAGGTAAGTAAACTACTTCAAGCATACTAGGCACCACGAATACAAGTCTAATTAAATTCATACATGGTTCACATAACATATTGTGGAATAACTAAAGAAGCATAATAAAGACTATTTCTATGCTTTGCAAGTTCCGAAGACTTTTATTCCAACTCCACCATCACACACACTTTGCATCAAGCCCGCCGCCTCCGCTACTAGTGCTTTCCTTTACCCGTATCTGCAGTATAAGGAAATGCAAACTAATAAGCATAAAGCTTAGTAAGTACCATCTAGCCTCACAAAACTATGAAAACTCGAATTATGCTTTTGTAAAACATGCTATGCACATACATGCTCATATCCATAAGTAATCATGCTAGGCTCATGCTAAAATACATATCATAGAATGTCATGGCATATAACTGAGACATGACACATACTGAACTAAAACTGAAAAGTAAGCTATAGCATGACATACATATCTGAACTGGAACTGAAACTAACTAACATAAAACTAATTATTAAATTCACCACATGCTAATATGAATTTCTGAAAACTAAATACATATAGTAGGTGAAAATAATAATCAACTGCTGTGGGTCCGGCAATGTACCAACTGTGCGCACATCCCTAATAAACCCGAGGTAGCAAATCCCGAATCCATTAGGGTTCTACTAGGTTATCTAAACCTAGGGGCAACTAGGAACCCATCCCATACTAGGTTATCTGAACCTAGGGGCAACTTGGAGCCCATCCCTGGACCGAAGTCCGGTACAATGCCAACTGAAAATAAAATAGTTCTTTTATACTTTTCTTTTTCTCTTCTGATTCTTGCTTTTACTAGGTTATCTAAACCTAGGGGCAACTAGGAGCCCATCCCATTGGATCTTGGTCCCAATCATAACTGAAGCAAGAATTTCTATTCTTTAATGCTTGCTATAGCATTAACTGACTAACAATTTAACAAACACCTTGCGACTTAACCCTTTCTTTTCTTTTAAAGTCGCTCCCTGGGCACTCGAACGTGCTCCTTAACCCGAAACTGAAGGGTAAGTGCACTCAAGCCCATCCAGGGATACCTTCAGACTCTAAAACTAATCCGAAGGGTTAATACAACGTGCTTGTTCATAATCCTCGGTATCTAACCGTAGGACATGCATATAAGGAACTAAAGCATACGAAACGTCAACCGAAACTACTTATACTGCAGGTGAGGGATACTTACATCCTGCGCTAGGTTTCCTTACGAATATAATATGAAATCTCCGAGGGAACGTCGAACTTCGACGTTCTTCTTGCTCCTTGGCGTTCTCCTCGCGTCTACGAGAATTCTCGTAAAGAATAGAGCCTCTTGGGACCTTCCCTTTGCTTTCCCCTTGTCTTGGGCGGCAAGAGAAGAGGAGGAGAGGAAGAGGCGCAAGAGAGGGAGAGAGAAGAGAGTCTCGGGAGAGGGAGAGGAAGAAAATCGCGGAGAGAGAGGGAGGTGTCGGCGCTGAGAGAAGGTGAGGAAAAGAGTGAATCTAAAAACCCTAAGTTCCTCTTTTATACTCATGGGAAAATTTAACTAACTTTGCCTTATTTATCGTTTCCTCTATTTTATCTCAATGAAAACAGACTAGCCCACTTGGTAAGTCTCTTCCCCTCTCAATTGTAGGTCTAAGGTTCAAATCCCACTTATCCGTTTTTTGCTTTTTATCCCTTTTTGCCACTTTCGTTTATGGAAAAATTCTATAAAAATATCCATAAATTCGGAATAAATTCTAAGATATTTCTAAAATTAGTTTCGAGAATTTTCGGGCGTTACAATTATCTAGTTGGAGACAACTCCAGATGCAGATACCAGGGATTTAAAATTCATTTTCTCAGTTTTTTTTCTTGGGAAGGTAGTCATTTGGATCTCTTCATATGTTACGATTACCTAACAGATGAATGGAGATTGATTTATGGGGTATACTACATATTTGCGATCAATTTCTTAGCTGAATATCTCTTCCAGATTTGCTCGTCAGTCCATCTAAAAAATTGACAAAGCACTTTGAATTTTACCTCTTTTCCTAATGTTGGAAGAGAAATTCAAAATCTTTTGACTTATTCATGTATACTTATTTCTTCTGTTTCACAAATGAAGGTAATGATATTGGCAGTGATACCAGATTATGTGGGATCGAAAGCAAATTATGCCAACAATTTTTTATGTCTAACTGTTCTCCTCCAATATATCCCACGGATAATCAGATTTGTTCCATTGCTTGGTGGTAAATATGCAAGTGGTTTCATATTTGAGTCTGCATGGGCAACCTTTATCATTAATCTTCTTATGTTTGTATTGGCTGGACATGTGGTTGGTTCATGTTGGTACCTTTTTGGCTTACTGGTGAGGTTTCGATTTATTGCAAGGATATATTATTCTATTTATTTTCTGAAGCTTCTTAAATTTCTTTTTATGCAAAATATTATCATATCATCTTAAAATTTTTACTTTAGAAACTATGATCGTATCATATCAAGATTCTACCAAGAACCATTATCTTCCAGTGAGCTTCAGCTTCCTATTAACATGAGGTGATGAGGATGCTATGTTTTGCATATTAATTGGATGCTGGCCTTGTCCCTTTTTTTCTCTTAATTGTGTCATGAAAATGGCACAAACATAGTCTCATACTTATAGTATATACAAAAACTACCTTGTTCCTAAGAAACTACAACAAATTAGGTCTCTCCATTAGCATTGGCAGTATTTTTTTTATTAAAAAAATCACAAAATAATTTTAGTCTTCTAAATTATTAACATAACTAAGTTGCACAAAATTTCTCATTGGAATTTGTCAAATAAATTACCCTTTCTCTGACATTATGAATTGCTTACACTTACAAATTTTTTGGTTTCTTTGTTGTTTCTATCATCCTTTGACTAATAAAAAAGTTGGTCATGTTATGCGCTTGTTTTACTAAGTTATTTTTGAATAATTGATGAGTGGTAGTCTATGAATGGAGGAACAATATGTAAATCATCATGCTTTCCAAGGATGTTATGAATTTATCAGCATCTTCTATCAAGCAATCATGCCAATTGTTTTGTCAGTAGTGTTTTTACAACCTAAGGGATGAATTAAAGTATTATTTATTTTTTTGCATTTAGAATTTTTTACGAAATAATTGCTAAATTGTTTCCTTTAATTCTTAATTTCCTTGAGTTTGCTTCTAACTAGTAGTTTATAAATCTTGGCCTGAAGTTGTCATTCAAGCTGCAATCTAATATTTGACTCTTCTTTATACCCTACTGTATTTTTATTTTTCATCTAGAGTTCTTTGACAGATTTTTTTGTTATTCTCCGCCCAAGATCAATCTAACTAAACAAGTGAACATAGATAACTCTATTAACAATAATATATCTGTAGTGGTGTAATAGTGAAGAGTATAAAATAAAATAATAAATAAAACACAACTCTATCTGGAGTTACCGTGTCAAATAAATAATGTTTAAACAAAACTATAGCATCCGTGTTGTTCATTTATCGAAAAAACACTCACATTAAATATAAGTGCAAGGGTCTACTTGTAGTATATTATTGACTATAACTATATATCATCGTAGTTGGCACATTACAATTATACCCATTGAAAGGTGGTTCAATGCATTTGGAAACTCACCTATCCCAAGTATAACAATTTCAAACATTTTCTGCTTAAATTGAATAATGACGTTACTTGATGTCACTGGTGATATCTTTAGTTTATGTTGTTTCTTTTGTGCCATTGGATACTTCACTTGCATCTCATTTCTTTTGTTTCTTTTGCTCCTTTTCTATAATATTTTCATTCTAGTTCATGTGTAACTCTCTTGATTTCTTCCACTGAATTGTGATAATGCAGACTATTAAGCTGTCTAATTGTTGTTTTGGCAACTATGTTACTATAAGTCAAGGATTGGAATCGTGTTTCAAGCTGGGTTTTTTTTGTCCCTGGCTGGAATGAGACTATATTGTGTCATGTCAAACACGCTGACACACTATGTGTAAAATATACAATAAAGCAGGCACTTAAGTAGACAATAAATAAAGATATGCAGGAATATGATAAGAAAAGCGCAGAGTTAGGAATAGTTATCCGGTTGAAGCGCCGGCGTGCCGACTGTCCTTAGAGAATTGATTGCCGCCCTACGGTGCAAAGGCTCCCGGCAAAATTCCCCCAAGATCCGACAACCACGCAGCGTCGTAGGTGCACTCCAAGACGATCGCTGCTCGCGGAGACAACCTCAGATCGCACAAGGCGAAGCCTCAAGAACCAAACGCCGAAGAAGGCGAAAGAGGGAAGAAAAAAAACGCTCAGAGAGAAAGGAGCAGAAGAGAAGAAGCAGTGAATGAATCAATTCTGCAATCTTCCCTTCCATTTATAGTTTCGAAAAGGCAATTGCATGCCTCTTCCTCCGAAGAGTCGCGGCTGATGAAGCATAGCGTCGCGCAGTGCGACGCTAAGGAAAGACACGTCGTGTGCCTTTAAAAAAAACGAATAATAAAATAATAAATTATTTGAAATTCAAACAAAAGTCCAATCCCCCACAAATTTCAAATTATTTTGGTAAAATAAAAAAAAAGGTCTTGAGGCTTTGTCGTAATGAGCTTTCAGTGAAAATACCTTCCGGTTTGAATTTTCACCTAAGTAAACCAATCTTATTCACACAGGTTTGAAGTGAACTAAGTCTTGAACTTAAACCTTTAATATGTGAAAATCAATTGGCAACAACTCATCACAGGCGACGGTTGAATCCTTCTGGGTTGGTGCATTACGGCCATGCCACCGAATCTTGTTTCATAAGTGTTAAGGAGAGTTGCCCAGACCCCCCACACTGCGGCCTCACAGTTACACTTACATAGGTGAGTTCTCCAAGGATGTACTGCAAGCATCCTGTCATAAAGACCTCGAACTCATTAAGAGCCTTAAGCTCATCCTTACTAGCAGTCAAGCATCTATCCAGGGAAGAGACTTTGAGATTATATCTCAATTAATTTATGCTTACGGTTCACCCTTATAGCTTGTTTATACCACATTGAACCTACTTCTTGGGATCTCCAATCAGATAGGTTGGGTTGCCGCTATAGATGAAACCAGAATAGGCCTCAGTCCCATTCCCTTACTGGATCTCTTGATTTTCTCAGAATCAAGTCCTTTTGTGAGTGGATCAGCAATATTGTCTTTTGAACTTACAAAGTCCAATGACACCACTCCTAGAGACACTAGCTCACGAACAGATTTCAATCTTATTCGTACATGTCTCTTCTGTTTTGGTTATACTTGGAGCTTCTAATCTGAGCTATTGTTGTTTGATTATCACAGTTCACTGAAATAGGAGGTATTGGCTTCACAATCAAGGGAATCTCAGTAAGAAGACCCTTAAGCCAATCAGCTTCAGTTACTGTGGTATCCAAAGCACACAATTCTGCCTCAGCTGTAGAACGGGATATGATCGTCTGTTTAACAGACCTCCAAGCAACTGCACCGCCTCCAAGTGTAAAAACATAGCCAGTAACGCCTTTACACTCAGCGGTGTCAGCTATCCAACTGGCATCACTATATCCCTCCAGGACTGCAGGGAACCTCCCATAGCACAAGCCCAAGGATATAGTACCCTTTAGGTATCTGAGTACTCTGTCTAATGCATCCCAATGTGTTCTGTCCGGACAGCTGGTAAACCTGCTCAATTTAGTTATAGCAAACGAAATATCAGGTCTAGAACAATTTGCCAAATACATTAGACTACCAATTATTTGGGAATATCTTAATTGAGACACAACCTCGCCACTCTTATTCTTGTGGAGAGTCTTTGAAGGATCATAGGGTGTGACTACAGATTTTATGTGGCTATAGCCATATTTCTCTAACACTTTCTCAACATAGTGTGCCTGAGAAATTGTTATTCCATCAGTTGAGCGAGTCAACTTTAGCCCTAAAATCACATCAGCACAACCCATATCCTTCATATCAAACTTACCACTTAAGAGAGCCTTGGTCTTGTTAATAATTGAAAGGTTAGATCCAAAAAGTAAAATATCATCTATATATAAACATAAGATGATACATTTATCACCTTTCATTTTAGTATAAACGCATTTATCACAGTCATTAATTTCAAAGCCAAATGATAGCATAGCTCTATCAAATTTTTCGTGCCATTGCTTTGGGGCTTGCTTCAAACCATAAAGAGATTTTACTAACTTACAGACTTTATTCTTACTTCCAGAAACTACATATCCCTCTGGCTGATCCATATATATCTCTTCTTCAAGATCTCCATTAAGAAATGCCGTCTTGACATCCATTTGATGGACCTCAAGATGATATATGGATGCCAGTGCTATCAATACTCGGATTGTAGTAATTCTAGTAACAGGGGAATAAGTGTCAAAATAATCAATCCCTTCCTTCTGTTTGAATCCCTTAGCAACCAGTCGGGCTTTGAACTTATCTACTGACCCATCAGGTTTTAACTTCCTCTTAAATACCCATTTACATCCAATGGTGGTGCAACCAGGAGGCAAATCTACTAACTCCCAAGTGGCATTAGAGATAATAGAGTCCATTTCATTTTTAATGGCTTCTTTCCAGTGCTTAGCTTCAGGAGAAGCCATAGCATCTCTATATGTCACAGGGTCACCTTCTATATTATAGGTGATAAAGTCTTGGCCTAAATCTTTAGACACACGTTGCCTCTTGCCCCTTCTCAATTCTGTACACTCACTAGATTCATCTAATCTAGAGTGACTTGAGGAAGGTACACCCACTAAGGATAATGGGACCTCTATGGAGGCAGTGTCATCTCTAGTAGGAGTACTAGAGATAGACTGAGGTGTTCTAGTCTTCATAGGAAATATATCCTCAAAGAATGTAGCATCACGAAGTTCTACAATAGTGTTTGCATCTATTCCAGAAATTTCTGATTTAATAATCAGAAACCTATATGCAGAACTATTCTGAGCATAACCCAAGAAAACGCCATCTACAGTCTTCGGACCAAGTTTTTTCCTTTTATGTTCAGGTACTAGCACTTTTGCAAGGCACCCCCACACTTTTAGGTATTTCAAACTTGTCCTTCGACCTTTCCAAAGTTCATATGGGCTTTTATCCCTTGACTTCGTAGGTACTCTATTTAACACATGACAAGCAGTGTATAAAGCCTCCCCCCACAAGAAGTTGGGTAACCCAGAACTACCTAACATAGAATTAATCATATCTTCAAGGGTTCGATTTTTGCGTTCTGCTACACCATTAGATTGAGAACTATATAGAGCAGTGACCTCATGAATTATACCTGAATCTTGACAGAATTTTTGAAACAGATTTGAGGTGAACTCTCCACCCCTATCAGACCTTATCCTCTTAATAGTTTGGTTTGTTTGATTTTCAGCTTCATATTTGAAGATTATAAATTTATCTAAAGCTTCATCTTTAGTTTTCAGCAAATAAACATAGCAATAACGAGAGTAATCATCAATGAAGGTAATGAAATACCTTTTATGGTCTCTCGTTATTAAACCGTTAAACTCATAACAGTCAGTATGAATTAATTCTAAAATGTTAGAATTTCTATCAACTGATTTGAAGGGTTTACGGGGCTGTTTATATTGCACACAAACTTCACATTTTTTCTTATCATTTATGGCATGCTTAGGAATCATGTCAAGATTCATCATCCTTTTTATAGTTTGAAAATTAACATGTCCTAATCTATCATGCCACACATCATAAGACTCAATGTTATAAGAACAACCAATATCACTAATTTTATTAATAATCGTATTTTCAACATTGAGTTTAAATAAACCTTCATTAAGGTAACCCTTTCCAATAAAGGTTCCTAAATGTAACAATACAACTTTATTACATTTGAAATTTAGCTCATAACCAGCACGAACTAATTTTGACCCGCTAATCAAATTTCGTCGGACCGCTGGAACATGATGCACCTCATGCAGTGACAGGACCTTCCCTGAGGTAAATCTCAAGTCAACTCGTCCAATCCCTAACACTCTGGCTGCAGAATGATTCCCCATGGTTACGGAAGTGCCTTCAATTACCTGATAAGTAAGGAAGGCAGAGCGATCAGCACAACAGTGCACATTAGCACCTGTATCAACTAACCACTCATTGGGTTGATAAATCAAATTTAGTTCGGGGTTAATGGAAACGAACCCATTGCTGGTGCTAGTCACAACATTGACCTGCGCCTTGGTGTTGGGCACATTGCCTTGGTTCTTCTTCTTGTCCTTCCGTTCAGGACAGAATTTGGCAAAATGTCCAACTTGTCCACAAGCCCAGCACGGCCTAGTCCCATGCTTCTTCTAAACCTTTGGTTTGGGTTTCATTTTGTTTTTCATTTTTTGGTTCTTGAACTTGTTCTTGTCATAAGAAACTACCACATTTGCCTTTGGAGCAATATCCATGGGCATCCCCTTATCATCATCCTTATGTTGTTTCCGATGTTCTTCCTCGATATTTAAGGCAATCATTAAATCTTCAAGAGAGATTTTACCTCTCCTGTGTTTAAGTGTCATGCCAAAATCTTCCCAACTCGGAGGCAACTTTTCGATGATAGACAAGACTTGAAGTTTCTCGGGTATCGACATTTCTCCATCGGCAAGACCGTGAATCAAAATTTGAAATTCATGGGTCTGCTCAATGACAGATCTACCTTCAACCATTTTGAAGTTTAAGAACTTCCCCACGGTGTACTTCTCTAAACCAGAGTCCTCGGAGTTATATTTTTTATCCAAAGATTTCCATAACTCTTTGGCCGAGGTTGTAGAGCAGTACACATCAAATAGTGCGTCTGAGAGGGCGGACAGGATTCTCCCATGGCAGAGATAATCCCTCTGTTTAAACCTCTCAGTAGAAGCACTACGGGCAGGTTCTTCTTCATCAGGTGAAGGAGGATCCGATTCTATAACGGAGAAAAGCCCCAGCGTAGTAAGCCAAAATTTCATTCGTTGTTGCCAACGTTTGAAATTTTGCCCGGAAAACCTCTCGGGTTTGGCGCTAGTCTCATCAGACCCCGACATTCTAATATTTAACATGTCTACTTCGGCACAATCAATTCTCTAAGATTGTAAAATAAACAATAAAGCAGATACTTAAGTAGACAATAAATAAAGATATGCAGGAATATGATAAGAAAAGCGCAGAGTTAGGAATAGTTATCCGGTTGAAGCGTCGGCGTGCCGACTGTCCTTAGAAAATTGATTGCCGCCCTACGGTGCAAAGGCTCCCGGCAAAATTCCCCCAAGATCCGACAACCACGCAGCGTCGTAGGTGCACTCCAAGACAATCGCTGCTCGCGGAGACAACCTCAGATCGCACAAGGCGAAGCCTCAAGAACCAAACGCCGAAGAAGGCGAAAGAGGGAAGAAAAAAAAACGCTCAGAGAGAAAGGAGCAGAAGAGAAGAAGCAGTGAATGAATCAATTCTGCAATCTTCCCTTCCATTTATAGTTTCGAAAAGGCAATTGCATGCCTCTTCCTCCGAAGAGTCGCGGCTGATGAAGCATAGCGTCGCGCAGTGCGACGCTAAGGAAAGACACGTCGTATGCCTTTAAAAAAAACGAATAATAAAATAATAAATTATTTGAAATTCAAACAAAAGTCAACACTATGTTGGAGGCACTGAAGAGAAGGAAGAGAGAAGATAAAGAAGATTCAGGAGAAGAGGAAGACGCCTAGCTTCAAAAATCTAGTTCGGTGTCTCCATGATTGTGAAGTCGAAGTCAAAATCAGAGCCAACAGTTGTAGAAGAACAAATCAAGATGGATGTGAGAATGTGAGAATCACTGGTCATCATTGTCGTAGCTCGCAAATGGAGCAAGAAATCATTGTAGTCGCCAAATGCATTTGTTGCTTACTGCACCATCAGTTGTGAAAGAACAATGTAGGAGGATAGGAGGAAAGAACTGTGGAGTTTGTTGTTGTTGTTGCTCATAAAGGGTGGACAACATTGTTGCGTTCGTTGGCCACCTTCGTCGCTTGCGGAGGAAGAAACTAGATTGGGAGTCACCAAGGAGTGAATGCTTTGAATAGGTGTAGTATAAATGTTTCAATGGTATTTTATTTGTTAGTCTTTTCAATGGCTTTTCGCTTGTTGGTCCGACAAACTAGTAAATTTTGTAGGACCGTTGCACATGAGACCGGGGGGAGGGGGGGGGGGGGGGGTTGAATCACGTGTCTTTTTAAAATAAGCGACGCTTTTTCGAAGTTGTAAAAAAGTGAGCGAGTGTAGCGGAAAATAATGAAAAAGCAATCATGCGAACACAAGTCGATTTTACTTGCTTTGGAGCCTTCGGCAACTCCTACTACAAGGCCCAGGTCCCTTGGACCTTTCTGACGAGCAATCCACTAATACCCTCTATTAGTAAACTCCTAGTAAAGTGATCGAGTATAAAAGATGAGTAGGAAGTGTAACAACCCTACACTTCCTACTTGATATAAATTAAGTACAAGTAAATAGCTTTAAAAGCATTACCCAACACCAGTGTAGAGTTTCGATCGGCTCGTTTGTTGATGTTGATCTTCCGGTGACGGCCGGAAGTAGTTGTGTCGAAGCGAGGTCGCAACAGGAAGAAGAGGAAGCAGAATGAACACAAAAGCTTGAAGTCTCGGAAAGAATTGATTAAAGAATTGTTGTTATCAGCTCTTCGGCAGCAAGCCCTTATAAAGGACATCTGAGGTGCCTCAGTTCCCAACTGAGGCGTCTTAGATCAAGGAAATTTTATCCTCGATCCGAAGCCTTCGATCTCGCTTCTGATCCTCTAGAAGGCGCGGGAAATGATTTGCACAGTGAAAGTGAATACCTCAGTGAAAATTTTAACCGTCAATCAACGACACATCCGACGTCCGATTGCTGATTGGACACCACCGGCGGCCTCTGATTGCCGCCCCGAATTAAACTATATCTTGGGGCGACGATGAATCTGTTGGGATCGCCGGCAACGGTGAACCCGTCGGAATCGACGGTGAATGATGCAAGATTACAATTGGGGCAATCTCTGACGGGTTCACCGTGCTCTCCAGGGTATAGTTTGGTTCGGGGCGGCGACCCGAGGCCGTCGACGGTGTCCGATCGACGATCGAACGTCAGACGTGCCGCTAATTGATGGTCAAAGTTTTCACTGAGACATTCACTTTCACTGAACGTATTATTACTCCGAAGGCGCCTTGGATCTCCTTCGAGACACCTCAGTTCCTAATTGAGGCACCTCGAATCCAACCTGAGGCGTGCTGAACTTCTATCCGCAGCGCCAGCTGCGTGGAGGCGCCCTTAAGCACTCGAGGCTCCTTCATTTCCAACTAAGGCGCCTCAGGCATTGTTCATCCGAGGCAACTTTTGCAGTTTAAACCCTGCAAAATCACATTAGTCCAAAACAACAAATACCATGCAAGACAAGGTTAGCATAACTACAATATGAACTAAATAAACTAAGTATTACATAAACCTTGTCTTCCCAAGAATAGAATCTAGTCAAAGGCCTCATCTTAGAGATCTGAAATGATTCTAGGTTGTACTGCGCCTAAAGTCTCAACGAGGACTCGTCCTCATCGGAATTCGCTCCTCCAGTGATTTACCTCACTTACCTTTGTGCAGTTCTACTTGACTTCTTAACCCACCAGGTCTTTTGCCAGGACCCCACCATTTTGGACTTCTTGCCAAGTCTTCACAAATTTGGACTTCAGCCAGTTGTCGGGTCCTGCGGACCTAACTGGACTTCCCGCTAGGACTCCACTACCCTGGACTTTAGCCTAGTGTCTGGTTCTAAGTCTTTCAAATCTGCACACTTGGTAAAATGGTTAAATAATCACAGACCTAACTTTAACCTATTTGTCATTAATCAAAATCTGAGTTTGACCGTTAGTGCAAACTGTACCAACAATCTTTGCCTTTTTGATGCAATGACAACCTGGGTTAAAATTAGAAAAAAACAACAACAACAATTATAGTAAGATTTAATGAGATGCTCTAAAATCAAGATTAGTTTCAAGTATTTTAATTTTTTAACTTTTTCTAGCTTGTAACCCTTAACCCCCCCCCCCCCCCCCCCCCCCCCCCCCCCCCTCCTCGGCATTCATCAAAATAAACAGACAATAATATCATCATCTAAGAAAAATAGCACAAGCAACATCATATTGACAGAAAAATTAAAGATAGAGACTAATTAGCAACATTTTGAGCAAAAATAGTTTGAAAAACTAAGCTAGTTGAAAAATTGGACTAAGTCTCCTTTTGGAAAGACAAGTGTGATATGTCTTTTTCAAAATACTTAACATAAATAGAATTGTTCAAAGTATCCCTATAAAAAAAACTAAATTTTAAGGCCAAAAGAGATGTAAACTTTGAATGATAATATTGTTTTTAAAATCTATTAGAAAGATGAATATTTTCAAGTTAACATGGGTTTTTAACAGAAAATGAATTTTCAAAAGCTCAGTTAAGCAAAAAAATTTCAAGTCAAAGTATATTTTGTTTATAAAACTTCTTAAATATTTTCAAAACAAGATTTATAAAAGGCATAACTAATAAAATAATTTTCCAAGAGTAGTTTTAAAAATATTTTTTTTAAAAAAAAGGAAATATAACATTTTACTAAAGAGAGAAAACAATTTTAAAAGTAATTTCAAAAAACAGATTTTTAGTCTTAATTCTCCCCCAAAAAAACTTAGTCTTATTTAATTTTAAAAATTTAAAAAGAATATTCCAAAGTAATTGTCAAGAGATTTAAATATTTCTTACTAAAAATGGTTAAGTTTCAACTTCAAAAAGAACTTTCTTGGTTTTCAAAAATAAGAATTTTATTCTTTGAATGATAACTGTTCCAAAATATTATGGAAGGTGAGTATCCTAAAAAAAATAGTAAAAAGATGGTTTTTGAAAAATTGATTTTCAAAACTAACTTTAAGCAGTATTTTTTAAATCTCAAATGGAGATTAAAATTTCGAAAATAATTTTTCAAAATATTTCAAAAATGCCTATTTTTCATGTAGTTTTCAAAGATAAGGAACAACATTAAAAATTTTTTTAGGCAATTTTAGTGAAATAAAAAATTAGTTGACATGTAAAAAAAAAATTTAATAAATGCCTAACTTTAAAAGTGTATATTCAAGTAGGTGTCAAAATTCATTTAGGCTTTTTAGTTAAGTACAAGAAATTTTTAGAAACTGTTATAAATCAAAGAATCTTCCAAATTACATGTTACAAGATGTAAGACCTATTTATATACAAAGTTAGGGGTCTATTCTATAAAATAAATTAGGATTCTATTCTAGAGAGTAATTTGTATTTTAGGTAAAATACAAATGAGGAAATATATATTTATATTTATACAGCTAATACTTCTCCTCAAGTTATAGCATAGATATTAATTATGCCCAACTTGTTACAAAGATAATCAATCTGAACCTCATTTAAAGCTTTTGTGAGGATGCCCCCTAGTTATTCTTCAGTTTTTACATATCTTGCAGTGATCAAGCCTCGTTGAATTTTTTCGCGAACAAAATGACAATCAATTTTAATATGCTTAGTTCGCTATGAAGTCCTACTTATTATTAGGTAAAAAATAAAAAACATATTCTGGAATAGGAATTTGTTGGTTGAACCAAAATGATAATATCCCAATCTTTGCCCACGTGATCTCTCTACCGTTACACTGGTGTCATTTAGCTGCTTAATTAGCTATCAGAATGAAATGTTTACATTTTTTCATCATTGTTTTTTTCAGAGAGTAAATCAGTGTCTGCAGGATGCCTGTACTTCGCCACCGTTTCCAAATTGTAGAACTTTGATATATTGTGGTCGAGGTGATATTGATGGTGGACATGTTACAACAGATCAAAGTCGAATGTGGGTTAATGATTCCAATTCTACTTCTTGCTTTGACATTGATCGTGGAAACTTTAGTTATGGGATCTATGAACAAGCTGTTTTGCTAACCACTCAACCTAGCGCTGTACGAAGATATATGTATGCTCTATTTTGGGGATTTCAGGTAATATTACATATGTTGTACTTAAATTGAAATTCTCTAGCCAATTTCTAGTAGTTATACGTTTGTGGTAATATTACATTTCTTGTTAAACCCTAGATTGACTATTAACTTGTCAGCTTGAACTTCTAATAATCTTGTTAAACCCAGGAATCTAAATTCTGGTTTTCTTACTGTTCTGTTGTCTGCTTGTTTTCTCAACCCTCATGGATTTGTGTAGTCATCAGAGACTATGAAGAAATGTAATTGGAAATTCTAATTTTGGGATTAGATAGAATTCTGAGCATGGAATAAATCCTTTGTTAAGAAAAAGTCTTAAACTACAATATTTCCTATAGAGGTTATATATGTATGTGTGTGTAGACATACAAAACATCAAACTTATTAGCTATATAAATATATATCTTAATTTCTATTTTACCTAAAATACAAATTACTCCCTAGAATAGAATCCTAATTTATTTCCTAAAATACACCCCTAACTTTGTATATAAATAGGCCTATTTATTTCCTAGAATAGATCCCTAACTTTGTATATAAATAGGCCTTACATCTTGTAACTTTTGTGTATTGAGAATTCTCTTATTGTAACATGGTATCAGAGCCTTAGGTTTCCACCGCTGCTTCTCCTCTCTCTTTTCTCCTTTTTTCTTTCGGCGCTTTGCATGATTTTTTTTCTCCCCTTCTCTTTCGGCGCTTCACCTCTTTGTGCGAACCCATCGTCAGGATTTGCTTCATTGTCGATAGCTGCTTCTCGCCGCAAGCAGTCCTTGATTGCTTCCTCTTCGCAGATACTTCCTGAAGCAGTCTTCTTTTGCTTATCCACTTGATAGCAGCAGGGCGACTTCCTTCTAGAGCTTGGTTCCTGCTCTGTTACTGTGTTTTCTTGTGTCCTGCTTCATTGCTGTTGGCATATGCACCATAGTTATACTCTCTTCTGTTGAAGTGTTTATGCTTGTCTTGTTGCTGCGTTTTGTTTCTCTAGCACAAGCTTTAGATTGGTGTTGCACTTCTTCCCTTCTCTGTTCGCCTCCCTATTTGCAAAGTAAGTTGTTGTCGTGTTTGGTTTGAATCTTTCTTTGGATTCTTCTTTTGTTTCATTTCTATGGCTGAAAATAAGACTTCCATTATAATGGATGTGGTGCCTATAATGTCTAAGATCATGGATTATAAGTTAAATGGTTCAAAATATTTGGATTGGCGTAAGACCGTTCGTCTTTATCTACGGAGTATTGATAAAGATGATCATTTGACCGATGACCCTCCTCAAGATGATTTGAAGCAGAAATGGCTTAGAGAGGATGCTCGCTTGTTTCTTCAGATTCTGAATTGTATTGATAATGAGGTGATTAGTTTAATCAATCACTGTGAATTTGTTAAAGAATTGATGAATTATCTAGAATTTTTGTATTCTGGAAAAAGGAATCTCACCTGCTTATATAAGGTTTGCAAAGCTTTTTACCATGTGGAAAAACAAGATTAGCCTCTGATTAATTATTTTATGGCTTTCAAAAGGACATATGAAGAACTTAATATGTTGCTGCCCTTTAGCCCTAATGTAAAGGTTTAATAATGCCAACGGGAGTACATAGTTATCATGAGCTTTCTTGCTGGCTTATCTCCTGATTTTGAGTCTGCTAAATCACAAGTTCTCTCTAGATCTGAAGTCATCTCATTTCAAGATATATTTAGCCGCATTCTCCGTACAGAAAATATCATACCTGTTCCACTTAGTAGCGCTTTAGTAAGTCGCAATACTAATTGTGCTTAAAAAATCAACTGTTAACAGTGGAAACAAAGGAGGAGGCTCGCAAGACTTTGAATCTCGAACGTCAAATTCTAGTGGTATTATATGCAACTATTGTCGTAAGTCGGGTCATACAAAGTTTAAGTGCAGAAAATTTCAGTATAAGAATCAGCAAAAACACCTGGCTCATATTGCATCTACTAATGATACCCCTGATAAATTAGTTCTTATCTCTGCAGATGAATTTGTCAAGTTTTCTCAATATCAGGAATCACCTAAGTCTTCATCTTTCTCTGTCATTGCTATTGCTGATTCAGGTAATCACAACACATGTCTTGTTTCGTCATCCTCTAAGTGGGTCATTAATTTTGGTGCCACAGATCATATGACAGGTAATTCTAGTCTCTTTTCTACTTTTTCACACAAATATAACACTCCTATCGTTACTTTGGCTGATGGATCTTCATCTTGTGTTCGTGGGGCTGACACTATCAATCCTACTCTTTTGCTTTCCTTATCCTCTGTCTTACATTTGCCCAATTTATCTTTTAATTTACTCTCTGTTAGTCAATTAATTCATAATCTTAACTGTTGCATCTCATTTTTTCCCGATCATTGTTTATTATAGGATCTTTTGACGAAGAAGATTATTGTTAAAGGACATGAGTCTGGAGGTCTCTATATTCTTGATCCACCTGTCTCAAGATCCTTCGCTTGCTCGAGTGTAACTACTCCTTTCGAGGCTCATTGTAAGTTAGATCATCCATCTCTTCCTTCGCTCAAGAAGCTTTGTCCACAATATAGTAGAGTGTCTTCATTAGATTGTGAGTCATGCTAGTTTGCAAAGCATCACCGTTTTAGTTCTAGTCCAAAAATAAATAAACGTGCTAATTATATATTTTGAGTTGGCTCATTCCGATATTTGGGGTCCTTGTCCTATTTTATCTAAACCTGGTTTTAGGTATTTTGTCACTTTTATGGATGATTATTCTCGTGTAACCTGGTTATATTTAATGAAAAATCGTTCTGAGTTATTTTCTCTAGTTTGTACCGAGATTAATACTTAATTCAATACGTCCATCCGTACTCTGCGAAGTGATAATGCCAAGGAATATACATCTAGTCTATTTCAAATTTATATGAGCCAGAATGGTTTGCTTCATGAAACCTCTTGTGTTGATACTCTATCCCAAAATGGTATGGCTGAGCGTAAGAATAGACATCTTCTTGAGACTGCACGGACCCTTTTATTTCAAATGAATGTTCCCAAGTTTTTTTGGGCAGATGCGGTTTTTACGGCATGTTTTCTCATTAACTGCATGCCTTCATCTGTTCTTCATGGTGAGATTCCTTACAAAATTTTGTTTCCCAATAAGTCGTATCTTGTCAATCCTAGGATATTTGGTAGTACTTGTTTTGTTCGGGATGTTTGTTCACATGCCATTAAATTAGATCCCAAGTCTTTAAAGTGTATTTTCCTTGGTTATTCTCGTCTTCAGAAAAGTTATAGGTGTTATTATCCTAGTATTAACAAATATCTTGTCTCAATTGATGTCACCCTCATGGAAGACACACCTTATTTCTCATTCTCACTTATCCCGACTTCTTAAAGGGAAGATGATGATTTATTGGTATATTCTATCACAACCTCTGCACCTGTTTCAGAATCATCTCTGGTCAAACCTCCTATTATTCAAGTATACTCCAGGCGTCAACCTTTTGATTCATGTTCTGCATTTACTACTTCGTTATCAGATCCAACATCGAGTGATGATCTTTTTATTGCATTACGTAAAGGTAAACGCTAGTGTACTTATCCTATTTCTTCTTTGTTTCTTATAATGGTTTGACGTCTTCTTCTTGCTCTTTTATTACTTCACTTGACTCTATTTCTATTCCTAAAAATATTCGTGAGGCCTTATCTCATCCTAGTTGGAGAGATGCAATGATAGAGGAAATGAAAGTCTTGGATGATAATGATACTTGGGAATTGGTTGATCTACCTTCAGGAAAACGAGCTATTGGATACAAATGAGTGTTCACAGTTAAAGTCAATCCAGATGGGTCAGTTGCAAGACTAAAAGCTCGTCTTGTTGCTAAGGGTTATGCTCAAACCTATGGTGTGGATTATTCTGAAACTTTTTCTCCTGTTGCAAAGTTAACATCTATTCGATTATTTATTTCATTGGCTGCTACTCATCATTGGCCTTTACATCAACTCGATATCAAGAATACTTTTCTTCTTGGTGATCTTTAAGAGGAGGTGTATATGGAGCAACCTCCTGATTTTGTTGCTTGGGGGAGATGGGGCGAGTTTATCGTTTTTAGAAATCTTTGTATGGTTTGAAACAGAGTTCTCGTGCTTGGTTTGGAAAATTTAGTCAAGTTATTGAAAAATTTAGTATGATGAAAAACAAGTCTGATCATTCTGTATTCTACAAGCAGTCAGGAGCGGGTATTATTCTGTTAGTTGTGTATGTGGATGATATTGTTATTACTGGAAGTGATACTACGAGAATTTCATCTCTCAAATCTTGCATTCTTAGTCAGTTTCATACAAAAAACTTAAGGATGCTAAAGTATTTCTTAGGTGTTGAAGTTATGAGAAGTAAAAAATGTATATTTCTATCTCAGAGAAAATATATTCTTGACTTATTAACTAAGATAGGAAAATTAGGGGCAAAACATTATAGTACTCCAATAACTCAAAATGTGGACCTCACAGTAGATGGATAACTATTTGAACATTCAGAGAGATATAGAAGGTTAGTTGGAAAGTTGAATTATCTTACTGTGACACGTCCAGATATTGCATATTCGGTTAGTGTTATTAGTCAGTTTATGTCATCTCCAACAGTTTATCATTGGGCAGCGTTAGAGTAAATTTTGTGTTACTTGAAGGGAGCACCCGGACGAGGTATCGTATATAAAAATCATGGGCACACTCATATTGAATGTTTTTCAGATTATGATTGGGTAGGTTCTAAAATAGATAGAAGGTCTACTTTAGGTTATTGTATTTTCGTTGGAGGAAATTTAGTTTCATGGAAGAGTAAAAAACAAAACGTTGTATCACGGTCCAGTGCAGAGTCAGAATATAGGAATATGATACAGTGTGAAATAATGTGGATATATCAACTATTAATTGAAGTAGGACTTAAAATTTTAGTACCAACAAAACTGTGGTGTGATAATCAAACTGCTATTCACATTGCATCAAATCCTGTGTTTCATGAGCGAACTAAACACATTGAAATTGATTGATATTTTGTTTGTGAAAAAATTAACGAGGCTTTATCACTACAGGATATGTAAAAACTGGAGAACAACTAGGGGGCATCTTCACAAAAGCTTTAAATGGGGTCCGGATTGATTAACTTTGTAACAAGTTGGGCATGATTAATATTTATGCCCCAACCTAAGGAGGAGTATTAGCTATAAATATATATCCTAATTTGTATTTTTTCTAAAATACAAATTACTTCCTAGAATAGAATCCTAATTTATTTCCTAAAATAGACCCCTAACTTTGTTTATAAATAGACCTATTTATTTCCTAGAATAGATTCTTAACTTTGTATATAAATAGGTCTTATATCTTGTAACTTTTGTGTATTAAGAATTCTCTTATTGTAACAAAACTATATATATGAGAAACCAAGCAAGTTGCATCTTGCTGTGATGAGCCCCACTTAAGCTTAAAGCTTGGTTGCTCGTGGGTGCTTAGCTCAATTTGGTGCTTTTAAGGTCAAATTATATTTGTTCCCTGCAATAGTTGAGAATCTTTTTTGTTTCGTATATTGGACATGGATAACTACAAAGCACATCGTGCCTGGTTATTGGTCCTCAAAAGAAATGCAATGTGCAAACTGTCCCCAGCTTGGTGTCCATCCCATGCCAAGACAATTCAGCTGCAGGAGAGGACCTGGTAAGCCTACTTGGAGGCAATATATGTGTTGTCGAGAAGTAGCCAATGATCTCGTTCTGAAGAGCTCATCTTATTGGTCTCCTCTGGTCTCAACAAAGTCGAGACAAGTGTCAGTCTCAACACGGAGGAAGACATACTAGTCTTGATCTGAACAAGTAGCGAAGATGTGACATGGGGAAGATGAGGGTGGTAGTATCATAGGTTTTTTTTAGTGTCGGTGGACTAGGAAATGATAGGTTTTGCTTATGCTGACTGGCACGAATGGTTTTCAAAACCATGTATAACTAATTAATTTTGATTATTATTTACTCCTATGAAGTCAAAAACTGCTATGCCTGAGTAACAAGTAAATTTAAGCCTTAGGAAACACGGAGATCAAACAAGTATTATCAAACTAAGTCTGCATTTGAGGTCATAAATAAAGTTTGTTATGAGTTCTTTTTTCTTTTCTCTTCATGGAAAAATATTATATGGATTCTTTTCTCAAATCACCCATATAATAATGTGTAGTTAACTTGTTGCGAAATAAGTTGATCAAAACCCCTAGAGAACTAAGAATCATGACTGTGAGTGTTTGTTTGTATTCATTTTAAGGGCTGTCATTCAAGTCATGCAGCCCTATGTACTGGGAGAGAATTTGGGGATGACGAAAAAAATTAGGGAAGATTTTAGGAAGAGAGGTGGTGAAATTGTTGCCTGTAGAACAAAGAGATGGAAGAATATGAGAAGTTAAATACATTTTTTTTCCTTCAAATCAATCTTTTGCCATAGTACTCAGAAACTGATAGAGATTCAAATGTTTGACAAGTCCCCATCTCTTTCTTTTCTTCTCCATTGGTGCCGAATTGCATAACATGAAGGTAAGACATTGACGCCATCTGTGATCCTTGATTTGGTGCTGCCCACATGAACCGAAGGCAAGCTGCATGTTCCAACAAAAGTGCTATTTGCAAGTGCCCACATGGCGCCAACAGCATGGCTAATGGTAGTGCATGGCTTTGCTGGTGTTGCCCAAAAGTAGAGCTCCATGGTGCACCAAATGAAATGGAAAAGAGGTGGGATGAATAGGTAAAATCATACTTGCATAGTTTGGGATTATAGTCTCCCTATTTTCTATTATACAAGCTAATATCTTTATGATGGTTTTCCATCCTCTCTTTCTTTTATTTCCTTCTTTCTTTCTAATCTTTTTGATTTCTGTCTTTCCTCCTAAGTCAACAAAGCTCAAGTCCTAGATGCAAAATATGATACACCTGCATTATAGAAGTTCTGCCAATTGTAAAACCTGAGAAAAAAAATGGAATATTCAGCTTCTAAGCAAATTTTAACATGCTTATTAATTTTATTCCTAATCCAAATTTATATTACCAAGTTGTTCATAGAGTCTTTCCAAATGCAGTAAATTCTGGTTAAGAGAAAATTGTCCTTTTTCATTGTTAAAATTTATAACCTCACTATCTTGTTTCACTGTTCCTCATTACACTAATGATTAGTTTTTATTTGCTTAATTAACTGCTGACATCTTTATATATGATTCATCTGGAAATTTGAATGTTTATGAGCACAAGCAGAAAATTGCCCTTTGTTATCCAACATGTTTAAATTTTTATTTGTTTTCCTAGCAAATAAGTACCTTAGCGGGTAATCAAGTTCCAAGTTATTCTGTATCTGAAGTTTTGTTCACTATGGCGATCATTGGAGCGGGGTTGCTTCTTTTTGCCTTGCTTATTGGGAATATGCAAAATTTTCTCCAGTCTCTTGGTAGAAGGTAAAAAGCCACCAATATTCCTGCTTTTTAATCAGTTCCAGAGTCTCTTATGGTTATTATTTTTAAGAGGCAAGTGTTTCCTAATTAACCTATTAATCTGCTTCTGTTTAGGAATATTTTTGTAGTAGATGATCATAATGTTTTTTGATCTTGTCCAATCATTGCGACAGTAGATGTTTCATTATGTATATATATAACAATGTCTTTTACATCTTCCCTATGATCGGTTGCAATATTCTCATTTATATTTCGCATTAAGATGTTTTTGTTCAATTATAAGGTCAGATTATTTAGTATTAGTTGCCAATGTCAAGATGTTCCTCTTTAGTATAATAACTTTTTCAGTCTTCATGTAGCATATGGGTGTCTCTATATGTGTTTTAAAATTTTTGTTTTCTAAAAATATACAGCGGAAATATAATAATTTTTTAAATTATTACAACATGTATCACACAAACCACAAGGATATACATGGGTAGATATAATCGTAGAAAAGCTTCGTTTAGACATTTATACTTATTGGATGATGTTTAACGGGAATGACATCAACTAGCAATCCTCAAGGATTGCCTCTATTCATATTCACGTCGAAATATCTTCAAGATGACTTCACAAAGTCATAAGTTTTGTCTTCGTTTTGGTACTAGTCAAAGGAAAGAGAATACACGATCCGAGAGAGGACTCACAGCTAGATTTGATGCCCGGTGACAAGGGCAACCAGGTAGCACCAAATCGAGATCACAATACCCCTTGGTTGTTGTACGGTGGCACAAAAGTGACTGGTGGCCAATGAAAAGCCGGCAGCGCCAACAGGGAGGGGGCAGCAACTCCTCAACTGTTGTCCGACAGCAAGCAGTTATTGTCCAGCGGCTGTGAAAGCCAGCGGCAGGGAGCAAGCAGCCGGGTGTTTGGCAGTAGCAGGTGGTCGGGGTTGGAAGGTCAATAGCAAGGCTGTCGGTATGGTTTGGCTGGGCGGTGGCAGCACAAAAGGGGGCAGACCCTTTTGTTTAGTCAGGCAACATGAGAGAGGGAGACGAGAAGAGAAAACCTAAAAAATCAATCTCTCTATTTTTCTTCTTTGGAGAGGTTTTTATAACCTCCATTAGGGTTTGATAAGCAAGATCAAACTCATACCCAATGAGCCAACCTGATCCACTATCATCAAGCTTGGTTCAAAACAAAACCAACTTGGTTCAAAACCAAACCAATTTTGGTTCATTACCAACAAATTTTGGTTCATAACTAAACTAAAATGGATCCAACTCACCTACAAGAAGCATATCCCCACCAGTGCTTCCGACCCAATAAATATCTTTCATATTTGCCCCTCGTTTGATCTTACCAGACTTAATCTTTCCATCTAAGTTTCTTATTCTCAAACTTGTTCTACATCTTTTGGATATACTCGTAGTGTGTGTGACTGAATAGATTCCCGATTATGTTGGTCATTCATAATTAACCATTAATTATGAATATATCATAAGTGACACCTAGTAGTACATCATGACCATCAATTGAGAGGAAAATTACAATTAATCCCAGAACCAATTCCGAACCTTTCAGTAGCTACACTCATCAGTGCACCAGTTTCTTTTACTCATCTTATACCCACTTAGTTTAGGACATACTCTATGTGTCAGCCCCCACTAGGCTGACTACGTTACACCTAGCCCAAGTATTAGTTCCTTGTCATGTGGATTCAAATTACTCATACACATGTCTAAGAACATCGTCCTCTTAACATGTTTTGTTGGATCGGTGCCGTCGATAGAGTGGGGGGTGAATATCGACCGTTAAATCTTTTCATGGAAAACTCGTAAACTTAAGAGTAGTCGTTCTGGATAGAGCGTTAGTAGCACAGCGGAAAATAAAACATAAAGAATAAAAGACACCACAGTGCACGCGGGATTTTTTACTTGATTCCCAACCCCCTGAGTCAGTACATCCAAGGCCTAAGCACGGGAACGCCCGCCCACTATTGGTCTCCTTTCCGGACTTTCCGGAGGCGGAGAAACCCGTCTTACAGTGCAGAAGTTACAATCAAAGATAGATAAAAATAAGTACGGAATTGTAAATTCAAATCGAACAAACAAGATCTGAAACTCGGCCGATCTGGATCTCCGAAGTGCCGCGCACTTCCTCCTGGAGCCTCTCGGTCGTAGAGTCTCGTCTTAAGCGCGTTGTTGTCACTTGGAAAGCTTAGAATCGTGTTTGGAAGTTGTATTTGAAGCTGAGGGGTCGAAGCCCCTTTTATAGGCTTCATACGGGCGCCTGTGTCAATGGGGGCGCCTACATGTGGCCTTTCCTGCGCGATCTCTTATCCGCAGGCCCGGTCAGCGCTTATCCTCTCCACAGGGGCGTCTGAGCTAATGGGGGCGCCCGTATGGTCCCGGGCGCCTGAATGGAAGTCTGTTCTGCCTTCTTCGACTAAGCCAATTTTTGCTTCTTTGAGTCAGGCGCCCGTATTGATGGGGGCGCCTGATTCCATTGGGGCGCCCCCATTGATGGGGGCGCCTGGTTTCCAGGCTTTCAGCAGTGTAGTGTGTTGTTTGCTTGCTTTGTCTTCCATTCTAGGTACCTGTAAGATATACAAATACAAAGCAAATATACACACAATCTTAATCTTAAGGACTTGGTTCTGACTTCGGATTTCCACAAAACCCTAGGTCGAACCGGCGCAAGTTCCCACCCCCGAGAACGCGCCTTTCACCTACTCCATCCAGGAGACGGTTGCCACCCAGTCCTTCGGGTGGACTTTTGCTTAGCCTCCGATACTCTCGGATCTCGAGACGTCCGAACCCTGACCCGTCTCTACTTCTGTCCTTAGTCATCGCTCAGCTAAGTTGCTCAATCCCTCGGACCAATACTTCGTGCCCAAACCCTAGGTCCAGGACTTCGGTGCCCAACCCTCGGCCACGTCTTCGTGCCCAATTCCTCGAACCAGGTCTTCGGTGCCCAACCCTCGGCCAGGACTTAGTGCCCAATTCCTCGAACCAAGTCTTAGTGCCCAACCCTCGGTCAGGTCTTAGGTGCCCAGCCCTCGGCTGGGACTTAGTGCCCAATCCATGATCAGGACTTAGTGCCCAATTCTTCGAACTAGGACTTCGTGCCTAGGTTAACTAGGACTTTGGTTCATTTTGTTACTCCTCTCTTAACTCCCCTTCCTTTGTTCAATGTATCACTGACTTAAGTATATTGTCAAACATTAAAACACTTAAAGGAGGACATCCCTGATGCAACTTGCACCAACATGTTTTGCTTTGGTCAAAGATTTACGAGTAATAATCCTTACAAAGGGCCTTAGGGTATACGTCTCTTTTATCAAAGGAGTGGTAAATCCTTTGTGGGATATTCAAACACTTTTGAACATGTTGACTGACTTATACCCAAACATTCCATATCTACATCTCCTAGGAGATGTCCTACTAAGATGTCAAAGTATAAAACTCTATAACCAAGGCGACTTGAATGTTTCATGTCTAAAGAAACTAGCACTCAAGATGCAAAGAGATCTTCATTGATATGTACAACAAGAAATCTATAGCATGTCACATCCGATAAACTAGTTACTCTTAACCAACATCTATATACTAACTCTCAACATCTCAATGTTTCAGGCAAGTGAGGATTAGCTGCTTGGATAAACCAAAGAGCATAACATATGTTAGTCTTCAGAAACGATGATGACCAGTCTCATCAATTCATCGACTAGGAAAGATTTTAATACGTACATAATTATACATGATGAAATATTTACTAATTGTGATCCAATCACAATTTCTCTCATGTTATACATTGTATTACGGACTTTATTAATTGAGTTTAAAATCAAATCATATACATGAGAATGTACACTTAAATAGCGAATTTATTTATCAAATAAATGATATAACTTTTAAGACGATTGCCTTAGAATATCTCTTAAACATAATATACTCCCACTTAACCTAATATCAATCGCCTTGGTTTCTAATACCAGAGGACTCGATATGACTCTCAAACATACTTTGTGGTAGAGACTTTGCCAAAGGAACCGTTAGATTCCTTTAAGTGAAAATTTTTTGAATTTGTATTTCTTTCCTATTTATGATCTCCCTGATCAAATGAGAGCGGCGAAGCACATGGTTAAATCGTTGATCAGACCTGGGTTCCTTGGCTTGTGTAATGACTCCATTGTTGTCGACTTATGCAATGACCCCATTGTTGCCGCAGTAAATTGGTAATGCTTTAACAATACTCGGAACTACTCCAAGTTCAGTGATGAACTTTTTGATCCAAATTGTTTCCTTTATTGCTTCAGAAGCTGCAATGTATTCCGCCTCAGTGATAGAATCAGTATAGTTTCATGTTTGGAGCTTTTCCAACTTATTGTGCCTCCATTTAAGGTGAATATGTATCCAGACTGGGACTTAGAGTCATCCTTGTTCATCTGGAGCTGACATCGGTGTACTCGTGTATAACCACATCACATTTTCTTAAGTACTTAAGGATTGTCTTAACAGACACCCAATGATCCATTCTTAGATCCGACTAATATTAGCCCGTGACACTCAGAGCATATGATGCATTAGGCCTAGTATATAACATAGCATACATGATCGATTCTATAGTTGACGCAGATGAGATCTGAGTTATGCATGCCCTCTTGTCTTGTGTGCTCGGGTACATAGACTTTGAAAGGTGAATCCCATATCTCATGAGAAGAAAACCTTTCTTGGATTCATCCATGCTAACCCATTTTAACACTATGTATGTATGTAGACTATGAAAGACTAAGCAGCATTCTCAATCTATCTGTATAGATCTTGATCCCAAGGATATAGGTGGTTTCTCCCATGTCTTTTATGGAGAATGTTTTGGACAATCAAAATTTAACTGACTGTAGACATGCACATTGTTTCCTATAAGCAATATGTCATCAACATATAACACTAGGAATATGACTGCACTCCCACTAACCTTCATATACACATAGGGTTCATTTGGATTTTGCAAGAAATCAAACTCTGTGATTACCTCATCAAAACGTATGTTTCAACTCTTGGATGCTTGCTTTAGCCTATAAATAGATCGTTGAGACTTGCATACCTTATTTTTATCAGTAAATGTGACATCCTCGGGTTGTATCATATACATATCCTCGAACAAATTTCCGTTAAGGAAAGTTGTTTTCATATCCATTTGTCATATCTGATAATCATGATAAACTGCTATGGCTAAGAGTATCCGAATGGATTTAAGCATGAGTACTGGTGAAAAGGTTTCGTCTTAATGAATATCATGTTTTTGATGATAGTCTTTCACTACCAATCTTGCTTTATAGATAATCAAATTACTATTCATGTCAATTATCTTTTTGAAAACTCACTTGCACCCAATAAGTGTTATACCTTCGGGCGGGTCCATCATGTTTCAAACTTGGTTTTCATATATGAAATTCATTATCGATTTCATGACTTCTAATCATGAATCCCTTTCTGAACTTTTCAAAACTTCATAATTAGTAGACTCCTCATCCTCAATGAGTAATACGTCTTTCAATTTACTTATTAGAAATTTATATTTCTTAAGAATTAGACGTGTCTTGCTAGATCTAGGAAGAGGTGATCTAATAACAAGTTATCTCATCCTCATGAGTAATCGACTATAGTTCCTGATTAGGTGTCCCTTCTGTATCTATTGGAGTCTCTTGAAGTACCCCAAGTTCAACCTCTCCCACTATTTTCCTATAGGAGAAACTCTTTCTATAGGAATACAACATATCTTGAAACAAACACATTTTGTTCCAAGGGAGAATAGAATTTGTAATCCGTTGATTCCTTACAGTAACCAATAAATAGATACTTATCAGATTTAGCATGTAGCTTATCTGATACAGTCCTTTTTCACATAAGCAAGACAACCTCATGTCTTCAAATAAGACAAATGAGGTTTCTTACCTGTTCATATCTCATATGAATAGTAAAGACCGTCTTAGTCAGGACTATGTTTAGCAAATAAATAGCATCTCGAGTGTGTAACCTCAAAGGGATTTGAGATGATTTCATGATTCAACATTGACGTCATCATGTTCAACATGATTCGGTTTCACCTTTCTGAAACGCCATTGTTGTAACAGACTCAAAAAACACTTGACCTTAAAAGAAATGCCAAAGGGATTTAAAAAAAATAGTCAGGCATTTCGATCTACAACAAAAACAAAAAAACAAAATGAAACTTTGTTTGTTTTTTTTTGACCATTCTCGTCGCAAGTGAGCATTTGGAGGAATATGATATAAACTTGATTGAAGTTCTAAGAAAATTCAAACATCAAACTTTACCCAAAATATAATTGGACTATTCAAAAGAAAATATAAGAAAAATATTAATAGGAATCCGGCTAGCAAAGAACTTGAATCTAATCCCTTTCTCCCAATAACATAAACAAAAGGCCATCGATTGTGCAATGCCTAGTACGAGCTTGCTCATCCATCAAGTTTCTCTGTCTGCTCATTACCTGCATCATATGGACCTAGTGAGTATAAAGACCAGCAAGTTCAAACGAATATAACTAGTAATGAATAAATATCCACATGCATTTCAATATACTTTCAAAAAAACTTACCCAAAGCATTTAACTTCAAACTGACGAACATAAACATAAACTTCAACATCGTATAGCTCTCATTTAAGTGAGTTCAGATCATTGTACGTGGCACCTTTACCTCAACTTCTGATTGTTTTGCCAAACTTTTTACCATAGTACTAGATTTGGTAGTGTTCACTGGTAACTTCTAAGTCGGATTCCACCGCCCCTCTTTTTCCTTTATTTTGTTAAGAATTTCTGTATCCTCTAAGACGAACTCCTTGCCCATAAAGATTGGCAAAGAAATCACTCTATCCTTCGTTTAATTGCATTTTAAGTGTATAGTCAACGATGATGACAGATGGAATTAACACTAAAATAATAAAATTAAAAAAAAACTACGTTACCTAATATGTAATAGTGCATCATTAACATTCAAGATAAAAAAAAGTTTGATAAACCATTCGCTCTTATCTCCCTCTTCGCCTCTCTTTGCCCGGGAGGACTGCTTAAATTTGTAACATAAAACAAAAAGAAGGAAAAGATAGAAACAAAATAAAACAAAACGAAGAAGAAAAATATAGAGAAAAAATAAAACAAAACAAAATTACAAAAAAATGGAACTCAAGAGGGTGCAATCATTTTCAATACTCGCACGGATGGATCTAATCCAGTAAATCATCGCATCAAACAAAAGAGAAACATAATCGTTAACGATAAAATATGCAACAAATGTTAAAACATATGTAATATGATCCATATAGTGTAGTAAATAAAGTTTGAAATCTTGCCTTAGCATAGAAGAACGAAAACATTTCTTCTATGAATTCCTTAACTTTTACTTGTAATATTTTTTTTAGAGATGGAATTGGCAAAAAGGGTCGGCAACTAAGAACCCTAGGCTAGAAGATAAAATTTCTTTTCCAAAAATCCTCTATTTAATTCGATTGAAACCCTAAAAATTTTATAAAAATTTAAAAAAGAATTTCCAAAAATATAAAGACAATGTTAGAAAAAATCATCACGTTACCCACCATGTGTATATATATATATGTATATATATATAGTGCAGTGGTGTGTAAGGCGTAGTCCATTGAGACAATATGTTAGTGAGATAATCATGAAACTCTTGGCTTAAGTATTCGCCACATCGATCTGATCGAAGTATTTCAATATTTTTTTTCAAGTTTCTCTACTTTGTCGGTATTCTTTGAACCTTTCAAAGGCCTCATACTTGTATCTCAACAAGACACTTACTCAAATGGTGAGTGATTATCGATAAAGGTAATGAAGTATTATAACCTCCTCGTGCATGAGTTGGCATAAGTTCACATATATCTGTATGTATAAGGCTCAGTACATATTCTCTCGTTCACCTTTTTCCTTAAAAGGTAGCTTAGTCATCTTGCCTTTTAAGCATAAAGCATACGTATCAAATGAATCTAATTTAAAAGATTATAAAATTCCAAACTTGTGCATTTTAGATATGCATTTCTTACTTATATGGCCAAGGCAACAATGCCACGTGTAGGAAATTAATTGATTATCTCGTTTAGCGCATTTGTTACTCGTTTCGATATTGAATACGTCATTGGATATATCTAACGCGTAGATGTCATTGCATAATATTCCAATTTCATAAAGAATATCATTCAAAATTATATAACAATAATTGCTATTAAAAGTCAAATGAAAGTCTTTTCTATTTAAGCAAGAAATAGAAGTAATGTTCTTTATTAACGAAGGAACATAATAATAATTATCCAATTTCAAAATTAGTCCACTAGTAAGTTCCTATGGCTATAGCTGCAACTTGCTTCATTGTCAACTCGCAAATTTGACTCTCCCTTGACCAGTCTTCTAGTGTTCCTTAGCCCTTATATGTCATTATATATATGTGAGACACACCATGTATCTAATACAAAACATAGTATGACATTCAATAACAAAGATATCTAAATCAGATAGGGCATCAGATGCCTACTTCACGACTCAAGATAAATTCTGTAGTTTCTTCTCTAATGTCTCATCTTGCCATAATGGTGACATAGAGTCTTTGCTGCCGGTTCTTCTTTTTTAGCCTTTTTCTTTCCTTTTGCTTGAGTTTTTTTCTTCCTCTTATAATCTTTCTTAGAAAAATTAAACATCACAACTTTCAGTTTCTTTTTAACTGATTGCTTACTATCTTAAGCATGTTGATCAACTCAGGAATTATGGATTCAAATTAGTTCATCCGATAGTTCATTACAAACTGTGAATGGCTATCAAGCAAATTATGTAAAATTAAGTCAATACTTAACTCATGATCCATAATAAATCCAAGTAATCCCAACAGCTTAATGCAATCATCCATCTTTTATACAAATTGCATTGCAGATAAACTCTTCTGCATCTTTGAGCAAAAGAGGAGCCTTGAGACTTTGAACCGTTCGAATCTTACTTGCTCATCAAACAATTCACGAAGATGAAAAATAATACTATAAGCATCCATATGCGCATGTTGTTTTTGTAGTTCATGAGACATCAAGGCTAGCATGATGCAGTCGTATGTGTCTGCTAGGCCAACATTTGGTTAGAAATTGCATTATCTGCCTGACTTGTGGGAAGATGCTCTTTAAGGATATAAGCGATCTTTTCAACCTTGAGAACAATTCTCAAGTTTTGAAGTCTATTCAAGAAATTCGGCCTGGTCAGTTTGTTTGTTTCTAAAATCTAACGCAAATTTATAGAACACCTTATTTTATTAATCTAGAAATACTAAATTGAGCATATAAGAAATATGAATTAACTATATAATGCAAATCATTCACATACATAAAAGGATATCTCACTTGCTTAACAAGTTTAAGAACCTTTACTTTGAATTCAGAAGATTGTATGTTGTCTCCAAGTGGTTGATATCTACTATAGAAAAGAACAACCTTAAAGTGAGTCCAACAAGTCATTCTTAGTTCTAGTGATAATATACCAATTATATATCATATATATAACTATCACATTATGCTATCAACAATTGATATTTGCATAAACATCGGGCTGTTAACTCATTAATATATATACATCATATGCATATCACCCAACTTCATCTCTTTCCACATTAGCCTTGAAGTGAATCCAACAAATTAATATTTCAAGTTAAAGTCAACCATTAATCATGAGACAATAGTCTGAACATGTCTAATTTCAAGTTAGGCTTGGAGTGAGTCTAACAACCCAAATATGAAATTAAACTCTAGTTTTTACCATATTAATAGAAGGTGTAAGCTTTAAAATTTGAAGAGGATTTTATTTTTGATTTTGGTCTCATCAACATGTTAAGAAAGTATACAAAATTGTAAAATATATATATCATATATTATGACATCTAGCATAACATAGATCATGGCATAAGTCATGACATAGTTGTCATAAATATGATAAAAATTTTGATTTTCATAAATCATAATTCCTTAATTAGATTAGAAAATAATTTTCAAAATTAATTCCATATCTTATTAGAAAATATTTTCAAATAAGAACGTTCCTTATTAAACTAAGAAGCAAATTCTTAAGTTGGATTTTTCCTAGAAAATTAGGAAATAATTTTCGAGATATATTAGGAAATAATTTCCATATCCGAAATTTTCTAATTTTCCACATTAAAATTTTATGACAACCTACGACATGCAAAACAAAGATCTACTATCTATATCGATACATAAGTCGGCTCTAATACCATTGTTGATGTCTCTATACGCGTTTTAAAATTTTTGTTTTAGAAAAACATAGGTGGAATCATAATAATTTCCTAAATTATTACAAGATGCATTTAACAAGTGTTTGGGTGGTGTAGTTGGTTATCACGCTAGTCTCACATAGTAAAAGTCCCCGGTTCGAACCCAGGCTCAGACAATAACATATAAAAAAAGTTAAGGGGGTGTTTGGTTTACTCCATTTTTTATTTTCATTTTCCAAAAATCATATTTTCTCATTTTCTGGAAAATGACTTTCTTTCATTTTCTAGTTTTTCAGAAAATGCTATATCTTTTTTTGGAAAACAAGGTTGGAAAATGCAAACCAAACACGTTTTCCAGAAAACCACATTTTCTACATAAAATGAAAATGAAAAACAAGCCTCCAAACGCACCCTAAATTTTTTTTTTGAGATGGTACGGATATGTACTTAGACGACCAATAGATGTCCTGTTAGGCGATGTGAAACTATGATACATACACACATTAAACAAGGGAGAAGGTCAAAAAAGACTTAGTTGGCAACAATAAAACCAGATAAATTTTATTTAAATATAGAGGATGATATAATAGGGGATAAAACCCAATGGCGTAGAAGAATCCATATAGCCGACCCCACTTAGTGGGATAAGACTTAGTTGTTGTTGTTGTTTATTACAAGATGCATTACACACAACCACAAGGATACACACATGTAGACATAATCGTAGAAAATCTTCGTTTAGAAATTTATACATGTTGGATGATGTTTAACAGGAACAACATCAATTAGTAATCTTTATAAGCATTGCCTCTATTTGTTTCCACATCGAGATATCTTCAAGATGGCTTCAAAAAGTTACAAGTTTCATCTTCGTTTGGTATTAGTCAAAGGAAAGAGATGACACGATTTGAGAGATGACACATGACACAATTTGATGCCCAGCGGCAAGGGCAACCCGACGGTAACAAATCAAGATCACATCACCCCTTGGCTACTGTCTAGCAGCACAAAGGTGATTGGCGGCCAATGAAAAACTGTCGGCACCAACAAGGAGGGTGTGGTAACTCCTCGACTGTTATCCAGCGGCACAGCAATTGTTGTCCAATGGCTGTGAAGGTCGGCAGTAGGAAGCAGGCGGTCAGGTGTTCGCCAACAGTAAGTGGCTAGGGCTGGAATGCCAACGATAGGGTTGCCGACGGGGTTTGGTTGCACGACAGTGGCACAAAAAGGGACAACCCCTTTTGTGCGGTTAACTACACAAGAGAGGGAGAGGAGGAGAAGAGAAAATTAAAAAAAAAAACAATCTCTCTATTTTTCTCCTCTAGAGGGGTTTTCATACAACTCCATCACGGTTTGATAAGCAAGATCAAACTCGTACCCAATAAGTCAACTTGATCCGCTATCATTAAGTTTGGTTCAGAACCAAACCAATTTTGGTTCATTATGAAACCAAACCAATTTTAGTTCATAACTAAACTAAAATGAATCCAATTGACCCCACCAATGCTTTCAGTCCAATAAATATTTTCCATATTTGCCCCTAGTCCGATCCTACCAGACTTAATCTTTTTCAATCTGAGAATCTTATTCTCAAACTTATTTTACATCTTTCAGATATACTCGTAGTGCTTGTGACTCAATAGGTTCCCGATTATGTTGACTATTCATAATTAACCATTAATTATAATTAAATCATGAGTGACACCTATTAGTACATCATAATCATCAATTGACCAAAAATCACAGTTGAACCCAAAACTAATTCCAAACCTTTCAGCAGTTATACTCATCAGTGTACCAGTTTCTTTCACTCGTATGGTTCAGAACATGGTCTATGTGTCAGTCCCTACTAGCTGATGACGTCATACCTAGCCCAAGTAATAGTTCCTTATCTTGTAGATTTAAATTACTCAAATATGTGTCTAAGAAGACCATCCTCTTGACATGTTGTGCTTTAGCTAAAGACTTACGAGTAATAATCTTGACAAGAGGTCTTGGGGTATATGTCTTTATCAAAAGTATAGTGAATTCTTTGTGGGTTTTTCAAACGCCTTCGAACATATTGACGTATACCCAATTATCTCATATCTACACCTCCTAGGAGATGTCATACTAAGTGTCAACATAGTAGTTAAAATCGCAATTTTAATCGTTAAATCTTACTATTTTACGATTTTTAACCCCGAACGATTTAAATCTTAGTTAAAATCGTATATTGTTAAAATTATTTTGAAGTCGCGATTTTAAGGGTTAAAATCACGATTTTATGATTTGGATGCGATTTTAACGATTCTGAAAAAATCCCTTTTTTCGTTGGATCCCGATCTATTTAAAAAAAATCCGGTTCTCTATTTTTTGTATGCCCTAATCGCATCTCGTCCCTCATCTTCGTGCGTCGTTGCATCTTCGACATCCCTAAGTTGCGCATCCCTGCTGCGGGACTTTGGCGTCCCTACTTTGGTGATGGTGATATGATGGATTTTGACGATGAAACTGGTGGAGAGGAAGATGAGGATCAAATGGTAGAACTGATTTTAATGTGTCATATTTTTTTAGATTTATAGATTAGGCATCTAGATTCTATAATTAGATGGTTGGTGGAACCTTTCTAATTGAAGTTATTATGTTTTTTTTCACTATTTGTGGCTATGAATGACATTGCTAATGTAATATTGATTATGAATATAAATTTATTTAGTTATTTAAAAGTTTTTTTTATTATTTAGGTTATTTTACGTGCATATATATGACTTTATAATTTTATATGCATATATATAGGATTTTTATAAAATCTTACAATACAATTTACGTTTTTAAGATTTACGATTTTAAGTACCCCTTCCGATTCAAGTTAAAATCCCGATTTTAACTACCTTGAGTGTCAAAGTATAAGCCTCCATGATCAAAGTGTATTGAATGCCTCAGGTCTAAGAAAACTTACTCGAGCTGCAATAAGATATTCATTGGCATGTATAAAACCACATGAAATCTCATAAAATGTCACATCTGATGAACTAGTTACGCTTAACTAGCATTCATCTATTAACTCTCAACATCCCAATGCTTTAGATTAGTGAGGACCGACTGCTTCGATAAAACTAAGGAACATAACATATGCTAGTTTTACAGTATCAATAATGTCAAGTCTCATCAATTCATCGACTAAGGAAGATTTCAATATGTATATAATTACATATGATAAGATACTAATTGTGATTAAATCACAATTTCTCTTATACTATGCATTATATTGTGGACTTTATTAATTGAGTTTAATATCAAATCATATACATAAAGAATATATACCTAAATAAAGAATTTATTTATCAAATAAATGATATAACTTTTAAGGAGATTGTCTTAGGATATCTTTCAAGCATAACATAGCAAGGGTTGGATGATATCACACAAGATTTATTAGAAGGAAAAATTAAATGGTTCTAGTGGAAGTTTCTGAGATTGCCACCTAGTGAATGTGCAACGTCCTGTAGAAATCTTGCTTGTTAGCTGTGGATTGTCACCTGCTCTTGACAACAGCTAGCCCATTATCAGCTTCTTTATGTCCTTGTTAAGTTTTGGAGGGGAACTTCAATTATGTCTAGTCCTTGTGGATGATGATGTCTTGCAACTTTCACATTTCAGAGAGTAATGAAATGGTTGAGTCATTACCAGATGGATGAATGTTTGAATGGTTAGCGAGATCATTGCTTGTGATTCAGCAACCTGGCATTTTCATTTTCCTTCAATCCTGTTTAAGTTATGAGGATTGCATAATCTAGTAGAAGTTTTTGTGTCTGATAGATAAATTTTAATTTTAGAGAAGCATTTGGTTTACAGAATCATAGATTTTAAACTAAAAACCAAGCAACAATTGTACTTTTTATACAAAGGCTTACATCTTTCCCTTTTGCTAATCAAGGAGACTAGACATGCAACTTCGACGACGTGATTTTGAACAATGGATGAGCCTTCGGCAATTACCTGAAGCATTAAGAAGGTTTGGGACTTGAATTCCTATTTTGTTACCAACTCTCAAATTTTGTATTTCTTTTTTTACGGATGTGTATTCACTTGGTTGTAATTTTTTTGCTTAATTTCTGTTATAAAGTAGATTCCTGTTTGTCTTTATGGTTGCATGTGACAGAAATAAAACAGAATTTCTGAAATATTTTTTTGTCTCATTTCAGTAAGAGAATTATAATATATAGACATCATGATTTTTCAAATCCCTTAATCCTAGGGTCTATTATAGGAAGAAATACAGGATTATCAAATCCCTTAATCCTAAGGTGTAATATAGACGAGAATACAGCAATAATTATAGTAAGAATATATACAACAATAATGAAGATCTTAGAGAGGTAATCAAGGGACATACAACTATAACAAAACTAAATAAGGAAAGAAGAATTTATTAACATTCCCCTTCAAATTGATGTAGATAAGTCTATCAGCATCAATTTACTACTGAGAAACTTGTGTAGTTGGCTTTTCAAATCTTTCGTAGACATCAGTTATTTGAAGACAGTAAGATGAGAAAAAGTGATAACATCTCGAATAAAGGCCTCCCTAATGCAATGACAGTTCACCTCGGTGTGCATTGTGTGTTCATGATATATTAGATTTGCAACTATTTGAATGCCACTAGTATTATCACCAACAATTTCTGAAAGAAGACCATGTATCCATACAATTTCAGAACAAGCTACAAATATGACTCAATACTCGGCCTTTTTGGAAGATTTAGACATCATGCTTCTGACACTTCCAAGAAATCAAGGCATCTCCAAGAAAATGCATCAGCCTGTTTTAGGCTTCTTAGTATCTAGACAGCCATCCCAATCTACATCACTACACGTAGTCAAATGAAGATCATATTTGGTAGGAAAACACAACCCACGAGTATATGACCCAATTAAATATTGAATAATGCGACGAACTGCAATAAGCTAAATATATGGATAGTATATGAGATATGATATTGAGCTTTGTGATTGTTAGGTAGATAAGACTACCAACAAGTTGCTTATATAAAAAAGGATTAGGCAAAGCTCGCCTTCATCTTTTCTATATTTCCGATTCACCTCCATTATTGGCATATCAACAATAGTAGCATCCTCAATGAGATCATGTATATATTTATGTTGATTTAAGAATAAACCTTGATCTCGAGAGTGAACATCCAATCCCAAAAAATGTGAGATGCCCAAAATCTTTCATTTTGAATCTATTATGCAACATATTTTGAAGCTTAGTAATCATTGTCATTACCAGTGATGATAATATCATCAACATATACTAAGAGAAAGGCCATAGTTGTGGTTGTCTTGTGAAAGAAAAGTGATGAATCATATTGACTTTGTGTGAAAGAGACGGTGAGAGTGTTGCAAAACTTCTTAAACTAAGCTTTAGGTGCTTGCTTCAACCTATACATAGAGCATCTTAGCTTGCAAATTTCATGAGTAGTTATCATTGACATACCGAGCGGAAGTTTCATGTAAACCTTTTCCTTAAGATCCTGATTTAAGGCATTTTTTACATTTAATGGATGTAATAGCATTAATGGTTTTCACTATGGTCATCTTAGTAACGGATGCGAATGTTTCTTTATTGTCGAAACCATATTCTTATTTATTGCCAAAAGTAACCAATTGAGCTTTGTATCTATCTAAAGACCTATCGGGCTTGAGTTTCACAATATAGACCCACATACTACCAATGGGCTTAACATTTGGAGGACAAGAAACAATGTCCCAAATATGATTTTCCTCAAGTGCTTGAAGTTCTGCTTCCATTGTTTGTTTCCCACACTCATGTTTCATAGCCTATTTAGAACAAGTGAGAATGAAAATAGAAGACAAAGTAATAGACATAGCCATAAGGGTTGAAAAATCACACGTTTCAGGAGGTTTGTGAGGTTTAGAGCTTCTTCGAAGAGGAGGTGGATCATTGGAAACAAGATCAGAAGTCACAGGAAGATGTGTAGGAGGATCAGATGTATGAAGAGTGCATCTACAATAAATATAACTTTAGGAAAATGTGGTAAAGCAGATAGAAAAGAGAATTCTGATGTCCCTTCTGTGCTAAAGAAGGGCTAATTAAAAAAAAATACATTCCAAGAGGCGCTAGTTCAATGGGCATTAGGATCACAGCAAAAAAAAAAAAATCCTTTTTGGGCATATCTTAAGCAAGCACACTTGACAGATTGGCAAGTAAGTTTATTTCTTTCATATGCAGGAAGGTGAACAAAAACAACACATCCAAAAATATAAAGACTGGAATAATTTGGTGCTTGCCTAACCAAACGAAAGGAGTGAGAATCATTGTTCAAGTTAGGAGATGATAATCTATTAATCAAATAAACAACAATAGACAAAACTTCACACCAAAAATGAGAAGGAATACAAGACTCAATTAGAAGTGCGAACAACATCAAGAAGATGATGATTCTTTCAACCATATCATTTTGTTGTGAAGTGAAAGAACAAGAATGATGTGATATGATCCCATTACTTTGTTACCGAAATCGACAATCACATGCCCAAGGTATGTGGTCGCGCGAGCTTTGCGGCCTCTGTGGAGGCGTCACGCGAGCTTCACGAGCCTCATGGAGGCGTTGCGAGAGCTTCGCAACCTTTGCCAGGTCTTGCCCGTGCCTTGTGGCTGTCGAGGAAGCATCACGCTTGCCTCATGGCCGCCATGGTGTTGTCAAGATGACCTCGCGATCGCTGTAGAGGCCACACGCAGTCCTCGAGACCACCGTGGAGGCGTTGCGCATGCCTCGCGACCATCACGGAGGTGCCATGCGGCCTCACAAACGCCATGGAAGCGTCATGCAGGCCTCATGGCAGTCGCAGAGGCGTTGCGCACGTGCATTGTGGTGGCCTCGCAATTGTTGTTGAGGCCATGCATGGGCCTTCGTCGCAGAGGCCACGCATTGGCCTTACGACCGCGTCGAAGGCCACGTGAGCCTCGTGTCGCCACAGATGCCACACGTGGACCTCTAGCGATACTGAGCAGGACGAAAAAGGTGGAACAATAAACTTAGCTTTTAATTGAAAAAAACTTAATTTAATAATTTTTGACATATCAAGTTCATACAATTGTTGGTTGAATTAAAGCAGATGGTCAGAAAGACTAAGTTATTCTTATCATCCTGTGTGACTCATTTGAAGGAGAAATATCCGAGGCTGCTTTAAAATTACTATACTCAAGGTAGCTACGATTGAGATCTTACCTGGGATCGGATGGGAGATGCAAAATCATAAAACATCGGATCGTAACACGGATCGTAAGATCTTACCAGATCCTATCAGAACTAACATACACAGATATATTTCATATAACATGATATAAATAAGTAAAAATAGTTACAGAAGCAGGCGAAGTAGAAGCAGACAGAGAGAAGAGAGAAAGGGGAGCGGCAGCGCGGTGTGCATGGGAAGCAAAAGAAGAGACCAAAGAGCAGTGGCGCGGTGCAGTGCGGTGGCGCGTTGAGGTGCGGCGGCGGCGTCAAGGTGCGGTGCAGTTCGAAGAGAGTGAAGGGGACCGATTGAGAATACTGGGGGTTGAGAATGGGGATAGATCTTACTTAGGGTGCTGGGGGCTGAGAATGGACCGTGTTTGGGACAGTTTGGGTCACGGATTTGGGCCAACTTCTTTGGGATCGTCTGGATCACCTATATCGCATGATTTCAACAATTCCACGATCTTGCCCGGCGATCTCACCGCGCGGCGGCGATGGCGAGTTGGAGCTAGGATCGGGATCGCTGGCATGGGTTACAAGCGTAGGATCGTGCGATCCCACGAGTAAAAACGGGATCCTAGCTACCTTGACTATACTAATAAGAATATTGTAGAATCTGGAAAGTGGAAACAACAGATACGAGATTCAAGAATGTTGGCATAGGTCTTTGAAGCCAACATATGGTGTGTCAAAATTATTTGCATTGTTTCTCACCACCACCAATAACAACAACAACCAAGTCTTATCCTACTATTTGCATTATTCCTCGCCGGTTGGAGGTAATTCTATATTTCATTGAAATGTGTAAACAGTAGAGCTGAGATGCATTATCACTACAACAATATATGGAGTGTAAATTTTTTTTGCATTATTCCTCACCAGTTGGCGGTGAGTCTACATTTCATTGAAATGTGTAAACATGATAGCTCAGATGCATTATCACTAGCTTCAGTGCAGTTGACAATTATAACTTTTAGTGGAAGAAGAGATGGGAGAAGGACCTAATGGTGTGTGTGAAAGAGAGAGATTCCTCAAGTTACAATTGCTTCCACATTCCATTGAATTGTTTAAACAGGCAAACACTGATGCATCATCACTAGTTAGAGCACTTGAAAATGACTCCTTGTGGACGGTGAGATAAGGGAAAGCCCTGAAGATGTGTGTGTGTATGTGGTTTTGTTCACGAAAGTATGCTACCGTGAAACTAGGATTGGTTGCCATAGTGATTCTTTCCACTGCCAGACTGGTATCTCTTTCCAACTCCAGTGGAAGAGCATGATCAAAGCCTAATGTAGCATGTTCTTAAAGCATTTCCCCTCACGGGAGTGCACAGTTGTAGTAAGTGTGGCATATTTCTACAATAGGGCAGAGATCAATTCTCGGTTGGTGCATGCCCTCGGGAAAAACTCTTCCCACCCCCTAACTACTTGGTGGTCAACTATTAGTTGATCCCATGATTTACCTCCTTTCACATGACCTGGGACGGACGGACTAGGAGGGGCACCTGGGCTTTTGCTACAATTAAAGCACTTCTTAGATGGATTCTTGATAAAGATTTTAACTAGAATCATGAATTTGTAGATGGATCTCTTTCCTAACAACTCACAGGAACAAGTGATTATCCATTCATTTAATAAATAGCACTATACTCAACCATGGGAGATAACTTTGAGAACCGAGAATTGATCTTTGCTATTTTTTGCCTTGAATATTCTTTGGTCAATTGATTGCTTCTTTATTCCATCTGTATTGAATCTTTGGCTTGACAGTTCCATTTCTCTGAATATTGCAGGAAAGTAAGAGAAGCTGAACAATTGACATGGGCGGCTTCTCAGGGCATTAACGAACAACAGTTACTAGAAAATCTGCCAGAGGGCATACTAAAAGAGATACATGGCCATTTCTTTGGGTTTCTCAATAAAATTAGAAATTTACTAGAGGTTAGTAAAAACTATAGTTGGTTAGCTTGCAACTAAAGAAAGTACATGCCACTCTTACTTTTATCTTCATGTCGATGGCTAAAAAAAAGTCTTTTCAATTATTCTCTACATTTAAATCTGTAAGCTGTGTTATTTTCATCATGAATCAAATTGCCAAACCTTATTGCTCCATAAACCACCGATATTTCCACTTCAAGTACTTGAGCAGGAGAATGAGGAACATGATTTGATTTCAGGTTCGCATTTTCACTCTAATGGATGAACCAATGTTAAATGCCATGTACGAGAAGTTGAAGTACAAGGTGTACATTAGAGGAAGTGACATCTTTAATATGGGAGGGCCAATTGAAAAGATGGTTTTCATAGTCCGTGGTAAATTGGAATGTATTGGAGCAGATGGAAACATACATCTCTTAGCAGAGGGTGATGTATGTGGCGAGGAGTTCCTTATGTGGCATCTTGCGCACACTTCAAATAGAGGTATTACCACTTCAAATTTTTATGTTGGGTATTATAAAAAAAATGATTAACTAGGTCAAGTAACGTGGAACCTAAGGCGACTGACCCGACCCCATGGAAGTTTCTCACCGGCTGCCAAAGTAAATCAGGAAGCGCCCTATTTAGAGAAAAAATTTCTACAAACTACACCATAGCCCCTGGGCTATGATGGATATTATAAGAAAATGATTAATGAGGTTGAGTAACGTTGAACCTCGGGTGACCGGTCCGGTCCCACGGAAGTTTCCCACCGACCACCAGGGTAAATAGGGAAGTTCTCGCGGGGCCAGCTCCACGGATGTTTCCCACCGGCCTCTATGGTAAATCGGGAAGTGTTGATCGTGGGCGGTCCTGAAGCCCAACGTTCCGAGGTTTGCGCCCCATTTGAAGGAAAAATTCTTGCAAAATACGTCGTAGCTGTGAATTAAACCGCGGATGCCTAGAATAACAACTAGTCGCCCTTCGACTGCACTATAGCTCCGGGGGCACTATGTTGAGTATTATAAAAATGTTGGACCAAGTAGCAAACGAACCTGGGGTGACCGGCCCGGTCCCATGGAAGTTTTCCACCAGTCGCCAGGATAAATCGGGAAGAGTTCGCGGTGGGCGGTCTAGAAGTCCAACGTCCTAGGGTTCGCGCCCAATTTGAAGGGAAAATTTCTATAAAATACGTCGTAGCTATGGATCGAACCGCATATGCCTGGGATAGCAACTGGTCGCCCTACCGCTGCACCATAGCCCCGGGGGTCTATGTTGGGTATTATAAAAATGATTAACGAGATTTTTTCAACCAACCTCGGACAACCGGCCCGGCCTATGTTGGGTATTATAGTTTCAATATGATGTGGTTTAATGGGTAGCATAGATGGTGCTTATAATGTTAGAAACTTTAACATTTTTTAGTAATAAACTTTATATATTGTGAGGGGAAAGCTAGTTTTTTTCCCCCCTCGAGGAACCCTAGGTAGCCCCTTCTACCTAAATGGGACTCACGTGTAAGATCTAGAACAGAGGGACATGAGTGAGGAGGCAACTCTAATATTACGTTGAGGGGAAAACATTATGTTTTGTAGTTAAACAGAAATTATTATATAGGGTACCCTCATTATATAGAAAGATAAATTCCTTAAAATTAAGGATGTGATAAGTATGAGCTAATTACAATCCATCATGTTCTTGGATTGTGCTTTGTTGCAGAGGGACGGAAAGTATTGCCGTTGTTGTCAACTAGAACTGTTAGATGTCTAACTAATGTTGAAGCTTTTGCACTCCATGCTGCTGATCTAGAAGCCACTACATTGTTCGCCCGGTTCAGGAGAAACCCAGGCATACGAGGAGCTTTTAGGTAATGTGCAATTTTTCTGGATACAGTGCATTTGATTTTGTAACATCATTCTGCATATTTGAGTCTACAAGACATCATGGTTCAAAAATGTTTCTTTTTGCTCTTGTTTTTTGGTGCTTTGAGAGTCATGAAAGCAGATTTTACCAGATAAAAGTGCTAGAATGAAGAACCATGTTTGGTAATCTTTGACAAGTGATAATGAATATAAGAATGTGTGTGATTCCATTCGATTCCAGTTTCAATAACCTCCATTTGTTTTGGAGATGAGGCTTGGTAGATTGGCATACACCATATTATATTAGATTTTGTAAAAGTATAGCATCTAAGATTGCCTAATGCCTTACTATTTCAATTTCAGGTATGAATCAGCCGATTGGAGAAACTGGGCTGCAAATTTTATTCAAGCGGCTTGGAGATACCGGCAGAAGCGTTTGAAGTGCGCTAGCATCGCAAACAATTTGTCTGCTAGCACTAGCATCGCAAACGAGTTGTCTGCTGATCATACAGCTCGACGCTGAGTATGGATGATCACCTTCAGCTGCAAATGATATACCTGTCATTTATGCCCATAATTATGCAATGCTTTTTGAAGCATGGCCTTCCACCTCCAAAATTTCCCTTGGAGTTATCTGCCTCATGGTCGATGTATTTATGTCTATCGCATGTGCCTTAATTAGGTTTAAACTTCCTTGTGGATCATTCTAAACCAGCAGAAAAATAATTGTCATGTAGCGACAATTCTAAGGATCAACGTGAGATTAAACATGTGACACTGGTTTAAACATTCAACAGGATAAGATTTGGAAGAAAACCCTTCCAAGTGCTGCGGCAGTTCCATCCTTCAGCTTTATCTCGCTCAATTCTGTTTTTTGGGAAGAAAATTTGATCTGGATGAACATAACTAAACTGAGTGTATCAAAGTCTGAAAGGAAAAACAAACTAGAGACGACGTTCTATGATCCCAAAACATACATGGAGAGTATGCTTTCTGGAAATAAAGATTAAATGCAAATCGACCACCAAAGAAATCACTAGTTTGTAAGGTGACAGGCTTAAACAAGGATAAAGTTTTACTGGTTGCGACATTCAACATATGTTTTGTGAAAGTCATAACAAGGCCGCTGTAGTAAAATTTATGAAGCAAACACTCATCATCATGCAATGGGTATCTCAGCAGGCACCAAAACGGCTGGTCTCACGTATTCCTCTTCATCCTTTGGTGGATGAATAGTGACAAGATCTGGAAGTGGAGTGGTTGGCCCTTGCTTCCCCTTTGGATCCCAGTCCAACATAATTTTGACCTTGATTCCAAGAACACCCTAAACATTTGGGGGAAACAAGATTTGATTAGGTGGACCAAGGGCACAAAAGATTTGATTAGCAGTATTGTTATTTGCTACTTGGTTTCAATGTTGAAGCTAAAAATCTTAGTAGTTTTGGTGGCGTGTAGAATAGAGTAGTGTATTTCAGATATTAACCTGTCTAAGGAGAACATGCCTCACTGCGGAGTCAATGTATTCCTTTACTGGCTGACCAGAAGAAATCATATATCCATCCTTGAACTTCATGGATTTAGCTCGCTGGGCCCTGAGCTTTCCACTTACTATTACCTGAAAGAAAATCGGGGATCAAAATACCACAACATTCATTGAACGGTCGAAGGATCTCTAGAATAAATTTATGTACCTCACATCCCTTTGCACCACTCTCCATGACAAACCTCAAGACACCATAACAGGCCCTAGAAAGCACAAGTGAATAACACATTACTTTTATGCTAAAAGATTATCAATGAGAAACACTGATTTCTGAAAGAGTGGTGAAAAATATTGATTAAAATTATTTAACTAGAAAGAGAGGTGGATTCAACTGCCTCTGAAACCAGCATAGGCAAGGCAAAATAACGAAATGAAGTCTCAACAGGATTCATAAAAGATTATGTCAAAATCTTGGACAACAGCAGTAGTCATATTGCCCATGAACCATCCCTTCAGAGGATGCAAAAATATTATTGGACAAGAAACCAACTAGAACCACCACGTAGCTGCCCTTAGATTTCCTGTATGTTGCCTAAAATACAAGCTATGCATTACCAGCAGTCTTACTAAGTTCTAACTTTCTAAGCTATCAAAGAATGTATTGCCAAATGACATAACAAGGAATACTTCAGAACTAGATCAGTAGACATACAGGGAACAGGATCTGATTGATGTATAACTAGAGATCAAGTCATAAAAACTAACATAAGAATGATAAATCATAAAATTGAAATACCAAAAAACCAACAAGAAATCATGTAAATCATGAGACATATGAATACTCAAAAAATAACATAGGAAATGTAAAAGATAATCATAAAAATAATTCTTAAAATACACAATCCAACATAAAAAAAACCTATCTGATTAATCAAGTTGAAACTACTATGTTGCTAAATGAATCATATTAAATGTTTCATAATAAATGATTCATATAACAAGAAATAAATTATTTCATTATATGGAAAGCAGATAGATGCTAAGAAAAGACCAAGTTTAACAAAAGGTAAAAACATCCAAGATGGCAAACTAGTTGGAAAGTGAACATATGATTATATAAGTACAAAATAATATTCAATACATAATGAATGAAGCATTAATATGTTGCCAATCGCTTTAGTCATGAGATCAAGAGATAGCATGACTACGTATGCATCAATGGCAATATCAATGTTGTCATCTTCCGACACAAAGTTGGCACACAAACAACCTATTTGCTGTAAGGATGACAAACATCACCAAACAAAATCCAACTAAGATAAATGCAATTTCTTACTCAAACTGGAAAAAATTTCAGGACACCAAACAATTTACAAAGTACACAAAATATGATTATAGGAGAAATTTAACAACGTTTGATTATTTAGTAGATCCATGGACATGTTGCCAGGAGCTTTTAATAATGAGATCAGGGCTTTCATAACATGATATCATAACCAGTAATCTCAAAATTGTCACCTGCTGATACTAAGTTGGTACTAAGTAGCCATGTCTTTATGGATACGACAAGAAGTTTTCTATGGACATTACGAGCATACAGACACATATCAACTTCGAAATAAACATTGAAGTTTTTTCAAAAAAAAAATAGTTACTTGTGGTTTACACAAAAGAAACAGCATATAAATGCAACCTAAATAACCTATGGCGAATGGAGTAGATCAGACTGAATATAAACGTGAATAGCTTGGACAAACTCTCAGGTAGAAGAAATGGCTTTCGACTAGAGTTTCCCATAATAATAAAATCTTGAAGTCTAATTAGGCACATAATATAGAATAGAGAACATTAAAAATACTACCATCGTCAAACATGGAGTGGAAACAAATGACAAATCAAATACCAACCTGCGAACAGCGAGGCCACCAAGAAGTTTGTAACGCAGCGATTCAGCTTGAGCAATGGCACAGAGCCCCCTATTGTTCACCTTCTCTGCGTAGAGCTCCACGCCGTTCTCAGGAAATTTGAATCTTTTCTGGACCACCGATGTCAACTCCCTAATTCTTCTGCCCTTCTCGCCTGAAGCACCAATCAAGAGGCAATCAAAAATTGCCCCATCTATAAACCGAGACAAACTCCAAAATCAGGAAGACAACTCACCAAGGACGTTCTGAGTGCGGGTCGCCCGGATAATGATCTCTGTTCGCATGGGCGTAACCCTAACCTCGACACCAGAATATCCATCCTCCGCGAGTTCTCTCGTCAGAACCTCGTTCAACTCGGCAAAGAACACTCCGTCCGCCACGAACTGTACGACGATAGAGAATCCACCAAACAAGCGATTTAAGGGTGAAGGACCGAAACGAAGTGGCGAAAAAAGGACATTCCGATTGGAGAAAGGCCAACCTTTCGCTTCTTACTCATTTGGGTCGCCATGGTTATCGCACTCGCGCCGCGCGTACTCTCTTCGATGAATGCTTCGCTCGTCTGGAAATCAAACCCTAGGAATTGGAAGAGATAATATTAAATAGGAGTTCGCGGAAGGATCGAACGGTCCGAAAGCGTCGACAATAAGATAGACGGTTCAAGTAGATGATGGGAGCTAAAGAAAAACAGAACCGTCAGATGAATGAAATGCGCCATCTTAATGAATCAGAGCCGTTATTTCGTACAAATTTCATTTTGCCCCACAGTTGGGGATCGATTTCAAAATGTCTCTATGGTTTTCGAAACACTGTTTTACCCCATAGATTCGATTTAGAAATCCTAAAAAAACGTCGTTCGAAATGCTCATGGTCTTTTTATAAATCAAATTACAGTTATTATGTATTAGCAATTCCAATTCATAATCTCCCCATCGCACAATAATAATTTTATAATTGTGCTAAAATTTTCTTTTTATATTTGTAAATTTAATATTTAATAAAAAACTTTCATAGAATAAAATCGATCATTCTAGAATTAATCAACTTAAATCTAATACATTTTCAAGGTGCCAATTAAAAAAAAACTTGAGTTCTTTTAAAATTTGACTATAGATTGATTTAACTTCGGTCTGCGTTGAAACAAAAATGATCATAACACTTCTGAAGAAACATTGAAATTTCAATTTGCCTGAAAGCATTTTTCAATCATAAGCATGAATTCAATATTTCCATGAAAAGAAAAAAACACTCACAATGCGGATACAAAAATACAAAGTGATCAATGATCAACATGAACTTCCAAACAAACTTAACAAGATTTGAAGAGGAAACAATGTCATTCTTTCTTAACCAGGATTTGGACAATTGTAAACACATCACCTACTAATAGTTCCTATCATACTTATAAGATTTCGTCAGTGACATAGCCACCAGTATCATCGAGGAGGACAAAGATGAATTACGTTCTGGCGACAGGCTCCAAAGCTTCAATCATCACCACGCTGTTTCCTCGAATAACCTACAAAAGGGTTTCCGATATCTTTGAACTGGGCATGGCTCAAAAATTCAATAGAATAATTTTGGCCAGAGGAACTCACCACCATGCCAATGTCATTCTTCTCATTGCCATTCATCTCCACTGTGTTTTCGATGACAAGGTTCATAAATTGGTCGAACCCACGAAGAGTCCCAACAACAACGCGATTTGCATTCAATTTTACTGAGACAGGAGTTCCGAGATGAGTGATATCAATGCATTCTTGATAGATAAAGCGAAGAATGCGACTACTGAGGATTACAACAGTGCATCACAAATGTCATGCTACAAGAATGAACAGCCTAAAACGAATACTATTATTTGCAATTAGTCTATTTAATACACATGCCGAATAGTCATATTGTCCACAAACAATTTTTCGGAACTTCAAAAAATTTTGAGATGGATCACCTTCCCACTTCAATCTTCACTCCAGAAAATTGTGTAATACAATATATCATTAGAAATTTGCTATCCACTACCCAATTCACGTGTCAATTGTCACTCTTACAATTTCTGAATCAGGAAATCTGCTGCACCTTCCAACACTTAGCATTTAATATGGATTGGCAATTTTCTTTTTTCTTTTCATTCTATCAATTCCTTGAGATCAGGATATTCCTATGAAAATGTAAATGGTAGTAAGGTATTTAACGCCTTATAAAATTATTCAACCTGGTCCTGATATCGAAAACGAAAAAATTGTCTGAGTGGCGAGTTGATCTTCGGAGGATAAATTCTCTAGTCCTCTATGCAAAAAATAAATACATACAAAATTATGCAAATTATAGATACATTATGTAAATGAGTCATGCCATAAAATTTTGAGAAAGAGTGAAAGAAAAAAAAATAATGAAGGAGACCACGGTGATCGAAAATCAATTTGGATTCATGTCTGGAAGGTGGACAATAGAAATTAACTAATTGAAAAGCATTAAGAAAAGAATCAAAAGTAAGACTTACACATGGTATTTGTCGACCTAGAAAAGACTTATGAATCCCGAAAGAAATTATATGGAGAATTCTCGAAATACGTAGTGTATATTGAAATAATTAAAGATATGTATAAGGATATAATGACTCTCCAGGCGAATTAACCCGAATAGGCTTTTATAAATCTTAATTAAATTATCCCAATAAATTATATAAAAAATATATTTAAAATTAATTTTTTTATAAATTTTATTAATTTATTTATATTCTATTAATTTTATATTTAAAATTAAAAATTTCTAATAAATTTTATTAATCATATAAATCATATTTATATTCATAATTTTATATTTAATATTAAAAAAATCTAATAAATTTGATTAATTCATATAAATTAGATTTATATTCTGATAATTTTGTTTTACATATTTATATTTTTTATTTATTGATTTTAGTGGTCTTAAGTCTTAATCATGTCAAATACAACAATTTCTTCAACTTGAAAGGATATTGCTTGGAGTTATGCAATATGTTCGAATCCTAAAAATCTAAATATTTTATATATAATTATATCTTAATTATTTTATATTATAATTTTTTCTTAGACTTGTTATTAATAATTCTAAAGTTCTTAAATTTATTTTTAAATCACTTTTCAGGTTATCATAATTACAATGATATGCAATCCATCTTCGACAGCATCAGTCACTCAATCCGAATCTGGAATTCTTAGAAGAAAGTCAAATGACATCGGATGGAGGTTTGGAATGTTGATTAATCCTAAGAACCTCGACAAAATTAAATACAAGTTGTGTGGAAAAACGATATCGGGAGAGTGTATAGGATAAAGGAGCACATAGGAAATAAATTGGAAATGTATATGGTTGTCGAAAAGCATCTCAAGAAAATAAAAATAACTGCAAACAGTCTATTTTAGAAGGGAAAAACAAAAAGAAGAACAAAATAATTGAAGAATAAAGTTGTAGAGCAGTGATGACTATTTCTCTAGACGAAGAAGAAGGTTCTGAAATTGAACGGATAGATCCATCTAAAAAACCTCTACCACTTAGCCCATGGATAGATATGCATGAGTAATTGCTCTAGAAAATGTAGGTCCAAGTGGGAGTAAAATGCTTGGCCAAAAACAATATAAATGAGGCTTTTTCAAAGAAAGAACTCAACATGTTCAATCATACGTTGGGAGATGGGTTTATGGAAATGGAATCTCATTCAATATTGTTGATAATGATAGCTTCAAGCAACTAACGGAGACAGTGGGTCAATTTGGACCAAGATTCAACCCTCCAACTCAATATCAACTTAGGGAGCTACTATTGAAAGCCGATGTTGAAAGAACAAAATAACTGCTGAAGAAACATGAAGAAAAATGGACAAAGAATGGGTGTTAGATCACGACAGATGCATGGAGTGATAGAAAAAGAAGCATCTTAAATTTGTGTGTTAATTGCAAGGAGGGTACTACATTTTCAGAGTCAATGAGTCTTCAGATAAGGCACTTGCAGCTGAACTTATTTTTGAGTATGTTGGCATGTGTGTTGAACAAGTAGGAGCTTAGAACATTGTTCAGATTGTAACAGACAATGTCACCAACAATATGACTACAGCTAAATTGATGATAGAAAAGCGACCTATGATCTTTTAGAGTTCATGTGCAACTCACAATCTCATGCTTAAAAGTATTGACAAGCTTCCATGATATAAAAAGGTTATTGAGCAATCCAAGTCTTTAACCATTTTCATTTATGCTCACCATAAGACTTTGTCATTGATGAGAAGTTTCACGAAGAAGAGAAACATAGTCCAACCAAGAGTTACTAGGTTTGCATCAAATTTCCTCACATTGCAAAGTTTGATTGAAAAAAAAAACAAGTTTAAGGTCATGTTTACAAGTGATATGTGGGAAAAATATAAATGGTCAAAAACAAAGGGAAATTGGCTTAGTCTACTGTGATGAGCATGAATTTTTGGAATGGTGTGACATTGTTTGAAAATATTTGTTCCTTTGGTAAGAGTTCTTCGATTAGTAGATGGAGATAGAAAGTAATCGATGGAATTTCTATATGGGGAGCTTCTTCAAACTAAAGAAGATATCAAGATGACCCTGAACAACGTGGAATCAAATTATTAACCTATGATAGTGATTATTGAGTCAAAAATAAAAGATAGACTTGATACATCATTGCATACCACTATCTTTTTATTGAATCCCTATTTTTACTATAAAGATAGTTCTGTTGCTATTTATAAGGAAGTTGTTATGGGGATTTTTAAATGCATGAAAATTTTGTATGTCAATGAGTTGAATCTATAAGATACAATTATTAACAAAGAATTTGCAAAATATAAAGACAAAACTAAGTTATTAGAAAAACATTGGTAGCAAAAGCATATGAAAAAAATGATGATACATTTGATCCATGTGCATGGTGGAGTGCATATGGTGCTCACACACTCAACTTGCTAAGAGTAGCATTGAGGATACTTTCATTAACTACAAGTTCATCTAAGTGTGAAAGAAATTGGAGTACACTTAAAGGAGTAAGCTTTAAACTTTAAGTCATTAATTAAAGTAAAATATTAATTTTTAAAGTTTATATTCATGCTACTAACTATAATATTTACTTTCTCTTTTTTTTTAGATTCATACAAAGAAAAAAAATAGGTTGGATGACAACAGGTTAAACAATCTAGTATTTATTCAATTTAATGCTAGATTGTTGAACGAACAAAAATGAGAAAAAGAAAGGAATGTCAATGTCCTTCTTGCACAAGATGCTTCAAATGCACAAGGTTGGATTTAGAGTTTCTCTTCTTTTTTTTTACTTTCTCTTTTTTTTTTTGATTTAGGGTTTTTTTTTGGATTCTGAATGGTGGGGAAGAAGATGAAGTTGAACTAGGTTCTAAGCTCACATGGCAAATGGTTGATAAAGCAAGTGGAGCAGATGAAAATCTACGACCCCGAAGAAACTCTAGAGGGAGAGAACTTCACGAGGATGATTTTGCATCCGAAGAAGCAAAGGAGGATCACAATGATGATATTGAGTTTGTGTCCGATGAAGAACAAGTTGTTGAAAATTATGGAGAACAAGTAGAATAAATATGTGATATTTTATTAGTGGTGTAATTTTGAAGTTTGAACTCATTTTAAATTTTATGTTATTGTGTTAGAATTATAGTATGTGATTTATTATGTAATTTATATTGATACCGTAGAATCAGCTAGTCCCCGCCTAGGTGGCCTAGGCGCTGGTCTGGCACCTTACTAGCGCCTAGCAAATTTTAGAACCTTAAATGTAATAAGACAACTATTAAGATAGGAGATGACAAGTTATCTATAACTGAAAGTATTAAATATTTAGGATCATTTTTGCAAATAATAGAGGAGTTGAGATAGGTGTCTTACATAGAATATAAACAGATTGAAATGGAGGAGAGTATTTCTTTCTGATTATAATGTACCTCTAAAACTTAAACAGAAGTTTTACAAAATGACAATTAAACATACTATGTTATATGAAGTTGCATGTTAGGCTATGACTCGAATACACAAGCAGAAGATGAGAGTCACGAAGATGAGGATGTTAAGATTAATGTGCGAGCATACGAGGAAGGATAAGAAAATAAATGAGAATATTAAAGAGAGAATTGAGATTGCGCCTATTGATAGAAAACTATAAGAGACATGTTTAAGATAATATAGACGTGTACCTAGATAACTAATAAATGCTACAATGTGAAACTACAACAAATACGCACATTAAACAAGAAAGAGAGACCAAAGAAAACTTAATTAGCAACGATAAAACAGAATAAACTTTATTTAATATCGATCATATATAGGAGATAGAGCTCAATGACATAAGAGGATTCATACAGATGGCCCCACCTAGTGAGATAAGGTTTGGTTGATGTTGTCACCATCAGTCAAATTCTTGATGAAATTAAAGAGAGTGTATCATCATTCATAACTTCTTTTTTGTTGATAGAAAAAAAATTACACCGTTATAGTCTTAAATCACAGAAAATTTATCATTGCTTGTACATTTATATTAAAAATGAAAAAATATCTGAGAGGGGAGATTAACTGTGGAGGATAAGAAATCTAGTCTTCTAAATAAAAATAAAGAAGACATACAAAATTAACCGAATTATAGATGCATTATGTTAATGAGTCATACCATGAAACTTTGAGAAACAGTGAAAGGAAAAAAATAATAATGAAGGAGACCATAGTGACCGAAAATCAATTTAGATTCATGCCTAGAAAGTGAACAATAGAAGTTAACTAATTGGAAAGTATCGAGAAAGAAGTAAAAGTAAGACTTATACATGGTATCGTCGACCTAGAAAAGGCTCATGAATCCGGAGAGAAATTAGGTGGAGAATTCTCGAAATGCATATCTTTTTAGATTAATCATGAATGAACTTACTGGACACATCCCAATATATTACCATAGAGCATATTATTTACAGATGATATTATTTTGGTAGATGAAACACATAGAAGAGTAAACGCTAAGCTCGAATTTTTCCGGGAAAAACTGAAAATGATGGTTTTAGGCTGAATAAAAATAATATATATAAAATGTAGTAAGACAACTATTAAGAGAGGAGATGACAAGTTACAGTAGGATCGTTTTTGTAAAAGATGGAGGAGTTGAAATAGGTGTCTTACATAGAATACAAGTTGGTTGAAATGGAAGAGTATTTCTTTATATTGTAAAGTACCTCTAAAATTTAAAGAAAGTTCTACAAAATGACAATGAAACCTGCTATATTATATGAAGTTGAATGTTAGAATATGAATCGAGCACACGAGTAAAAGATGACAGTCACAGATATTAGAATGTTAAGATGAATGTGTGAGCATATGAGAAAGAATAAGAAAAGAAATGAGAATATTAAAGAGAAAATTGAGATTGCATCTATTGATAAAAACTTTGAAAGACACGTTTAAGATAATACAAACATGTACTTAGATAACTAATAAATGCTCCAATTAGACGATACGAAACCAAAGAAGACTTGATTAGCAACAATAAAATGGGATAAAATTTATTTAAATACGATGATATAGTAGAGGATTCAGGATAGAGCTCAATGACATAAAAGGATTCATATAGATGACCCTATCTAGTGGGATAAGGCTTGGTTGTTGTTGTTGTCGTCTGTCAATTCCTTGATGAAATTAATGAGAGGAGTATCATCATTTATAACTCCCTTTTTGTCAATAGAAAAAAAAAATTACACCGTCAGTCTAAAATCACAGAATATTTATCATTGCTTGTACATTTAAATTGCACCTAAGCTAAGATGCTATGGTTCTTTTTTCTACAGTGTCATAGGTATTTTTCATTGTTATGATATAGAAACTATATGGTTTTGCTTCTATTGGCACTATTATTCATGACATTCTTACTAAGAAAAATATATGTTATCTTAATGCATTTAACACGTCAGGAATTTCTCAAAATATTAGGTTTCTCATGTCCATTTTATCCAATCATTTTAACCATTTATTAACTGATGCATCCCAGACTTCTCCCATGCATTTCGATTTCTAATTTAAGTTTGGAAAACACTCAACTATTCTCATTTGAATGGCTAGATGAGTCAAGACCCATATAAATATTGAAAAGAAATCGAAATCCTTCAGGTATCCATGATAAAAAAAACAAAACAAAATAAAAACAATGGCAGTCTCACTTTATCCACCTATGAAGAAGTCTAGCCTGATCAACTAGAACCACAAGACCAAATATGACTAGCATTTTGAATGAGCAACAACTACAGGTTATATTAACAAGAGAGGACATACATTTGGTATGAGGATAATCATGCTTTGTCATGCAGAGTAACTGCAAAACAATAGCCGAATTTTTTATCATCAAAATGTGATTCAAAACTCAATGACACAGTCAAAGAGTTGAGTTTACCTATTCTAAGCATATGGTAAATAAAGACAACCATAAGCATATTGATGCAATCAAGCACTCGTATGAAATGTTTAATGACCAAAATAAGCAAGAAGTTGTTCGGTGTCTACTTTCCACTTGAGTGAATGCTCAAAACCAGAAACAAGGTTATAGTTCTCCTATCTCCTAATTGTTCATCCATATAGACTGTCTACAATATTACTTTCCAGCAGTAATGTGCCTATAAACGAACTGTTTAAACTCGTCGTTTAACAATAGCAACTCGAGAGTTCAAAATTTCGTAAAAAGGCCATGAAATCAAATCCCAAAAAGTTATGATTTCTCGTAAGAAAAGAGCATGATAGAACTAAAACCAAAGTATTATGCCATAAAAGAACTCACTTTGAAGCTTCTTGTCCATGTACCTGAAGAAGCAACGCGGGTATCGGTAGTTAGAATCAAACTTAAACTCGAAATGAAGAAAAGATTGGAAAGAAGCGAAGACATAGAAAATCTACCAAAGAAAAGACGATCAACTCACTTCTTAAGATCCGGAGGTTGGCCCGATCGGCTCATGATGACAAGGAGCGAGAAGCAATCGACGAGCAAAACCCTAGCTGCTGTCCTTAGCGTGGTGAGCAAAATAAAGAGAAGGTATTTTATGATTTGGCCCTGAAATTAACTCGATTTTCAATTTGGCGACAATTTGTTTCATTTTCTCAGTTTCAGGAGGTTGTTTGCTAAATTGAATTATAAAATCTGTAAATTGTCTTTAAATCCCTAATTGAATCTTAAATTTTATTCTCAATCCCTATGTCAGAAAAAGTTCATTTCCACTTCTTACATGCAAAGTTTCATTTGCTTCAACTCTCTAATAAATATTGTTTTACCTAATTACCCTTATTATTTTTAGATACAAAAAGTCTAAAATGAGATATAATTCATTCTAAATTCAGTATCATATAATTAAAATCTAGTATATTTTTTATCAAATTAAGCACCACACTTTTTATACGTATAACAAGTCCAGAAGTATAATTTTTCTTAAATTCAGTATATTTCAATTAGAATTTAGTATATGCTCTATCAAATTGAGCACAATTCTTTTTCCACCGGACCAATTGATTAGGAGTTCATACCTAATTGTTCTTATCTTTTTTAGGTATAAAAATTCGAAAATGAGGTATAGTTCCTCCTAAATTCAGTATCATATAATTAAAATATAGTATATTTTCTATCAAATTAAGTCCACGCTTTTTATACGTATAAAAAGTCCAGGAAGAAGTATAATTCTTCCTAAATTCAGTATATTTTAATTAGAATTTAGTATATGTTCTATCAAATTGAGCACAATTCTTTTTCCACCGGACCAATTGATTAGGAGTTCATACCTAATTGCCCTTATTATTTTTAAATACAAAAGGTCCAAAATGAGGTATAGTTCGTCCTAAATTCAGTATTATATAATTAAAATCTTGTATATTTTCTATCAAATTAAGTACCACACTTTTTATACATATAAAAAGTTCAAAAATAAGTATAATTCTTCCTAAATTCAGTATATTTCAATTAGAATTTAGTATATGTTCTATCAAATTGAGCATAATTCTTTTTCCACCGGACCAATGGATTAGGTGTTCATACCAATTGATTAGCTTAGGATAAATTGATTAGATCATACTTAATTTGATATAAAATATACTGAATTTTAGTTAAATAATGCTGAATTTAGAAATAATTATACTTGATTTCAGACTTTGTACCTAAAAAAATTGAGGGGTAATTCGGTAAATCTGTAGTTGAAATATATGAAATATTGTATGTAGGGAGTAGAAACAAATTTTTTCTGACGCAGTGTGTGAGGAGAAAGTTGAGTTTGCATACAGGGAGTTTAGGATAATTTCTCCTTATAAAATTATATCAACTATTTTAAAATTAAAAGATAAATTTTAAAATTTTAATGCATTAACTAAATCATCAATTAAACAATAAATAAATAAATAAATGCTCAATCAATTTAAAAATATTATTTATCTAAATTTATAAGATTAAAAATCAACTCTTCTTATGAATCTATAAAATATCAACTATTATTTATCTATAAATGCTCGTACAACTTAAATGACAGACGTGCACATGAATATAAATATAAAGAGAGAATTTGAATATAAACATGCATTTGGTTAACATTTTTTTTTTTTTTTTTGAAGGAATGAAAAGAACCATTTATATAAACAGGCTGTATGATAAAAGTTCTTAAGAGGTTTCTAATTTTAGCTTATTTACGATTTTCTAAGAAAAAATGAAAGTGTTAATCGATGAAAGTCAGAATTAATTTCAAAAATGAAATATACGATTCGCGTAAATGAATATAAACTATTAATTTGCTCAAAATCGATTACGAGTGAATGAGAAATTAAGGGGGCGTTTGGTAGACTTATTTTCCATTTTCATTTTCGATAGAAAATGCGATTTTCTGAAAAACGTGTTTGGTTTGTATTTTCCAGTCTTATTTTCTAGAAAAAAATATAGCGTTTTCTGGAAAACTAGAGAATGAAAGAAAGTCATTTTCCAGAAAATGTGATTTTCTGGAAAATAAAAATAAAAAATGGAGCAAACCAAACGCCCTTGTTTAATGTCAGCCCAAAATTAACATAGAAGAAAGTAGATGGAGTAGTTTCGCATCTGAAAATTCCAAAGGTGTTTGTTTCCTTATATGTGTTTCTGTGTTAATTGAGTTAGAAAAAACACACACACAGGTGTCATCTTCTCACATGCGAGTAAGTGCTCGCACCTGCGAGCTCGCCACCCGCCACGTGCGCACGCGCACAATTGCCTATGTGGCATTTGGGTGGGCAAAGAGAGATGACTGGATTGCTAACTGGGCGAACAAATAGCAACCATTGGATCGAAGAAGGGTGCTAGATCGCAAGTGACACGATCTGGAGTGTTGATCGCGAAGAGTCATGATCTAACCCTTGGTGATTAGACTTGATTTGAAACGACAGATCGAATCTGACGGCTGAGATCAAAGGGCTATCTGAAGGGTTACAACCCTCCAGATCGAACGACCCAGATCAATCCTAAATCGAAGGTCATAGCCACTCACTAAAGGGTACATCAACTCTTTCCTTGTATAAATAGAATCCCTTAGATGCTGAAAACATTCATTCAATTATCCAGAGTTCAAAAAACATACATCTCATCTTCTACATCCAGAGTCCAAAAAGTCTACGAGAAGGTTCGCTAGTCTCAAAATTTGAAGTGTTCCTATTTCAAGACATCGTCGTTGTATCTTGGGAAACGAATTGCTGCTATCAGTGAGCACCTGTAACGGAATAATATCATTTTACGGAAAATGTCGCATACTAACCTCGACGATATTATATCAGTTTGTATCCTCTCCAACAGTAACCCATATACCTCACAGTAGGTTAAAAGCTCTAAGACTTTGTTAATTTCTATTAAACTCTCCTAAATCTTTTAATTAAAAAAAACACATAACCGTTTTCATTTAACATTGTGGTAAAAATTGAATTAGTATAGAGCTAACTTTGTAATATTATCTCAAATTGGGAGTACCACTCATTGGTTATCACACCAAAAGAGAGAAAGGGCATATACAATAGAAAATTTTTAAAAGAGATTTGTGAAATTAAAAAGTTGACGAAAAAAACTCTTAACTATTATGGATGTAAAATTTAAGATTTATAGTTTAAGAACAGTAGTAAAATTTTAAACATGTTCTTTTATATCAAAATTAATAATATGGGTGAGATTAGTAATTAATGATGAACAAGAAAGTTGATAGTGTAAAGTCCAAAAAAAAAATTATAGAGAAGTTTTTTTTTTGTTATATAAAGAATGATAGATTTTTATATTTCTGATATAAGATATGTTAGAGCCTATAAAAATCTCATATAGAACTCTAACAATTAAAGATGCCCTAAGAAGGCTAGATGTTTAAGAGGATAAAGCTCGAATTCCACTAAGGACAAATGTCCTAGAAGTTAATTTTTAAGTGTGCATAAGCCCTGTGTTCCTAATTTATCCAATAGACGTACTAAAGGAAGCTAAGGGGGGAGAAGGTCGTCTGTCTAATAAAAACAATACTTTTGTAAATAAATTTGTCAAAAAAACAAGTACATCTTGATAGGCTCGAAACACTTTTTCAATTGATCAAAATATAAAGTAAAACTATCAGATTTGATCACTAAAGAATCTCATGAATCATTCAAAATGACAAATGATGGCATGTCCAAAGAATTCTAGAAAAATTAATTGCCTAAACCCAACAAAAGCAATAAGAGTGGTACTGAATATGGGGTGCTATCAAGGAAGCTGAGGCTTTCAAACTGTAGCTTGCTCAAAGCAACAAGGATAAAGATTGCATCCCTACTGTAATCACTAAGATTGACAACTAGCTCATCAAAGAGGTGATAAGTCGCAACAATATAAAAGACAGAAGCATAACACTTTGTTCGACAGATACGTTGATTGAACCTTACCAACTGTATAAAGTTGAAAATAAAAAAATCAAATTGATTCCTCTGTTGTGATGATTTAATAAAAAATAAAAAGCATGTGAAATGCTTGCAATAGATTTATTTAAACTTAAAATTAACTAATATGTCAGGCAAAGTCCAAGACCATAGTGGAAAAAACCACCGACTAAGTTCAGGGAATCCTCCAAGCATAAAATAGTGACAAGGATCCATCAACCCAGAAAGATTCTTGATTGATACATACATGTAGGAAAATGGGTTCCAACTTGAAATGAAGCATGCTAAAAAAGAAAAAGGCAGTACAATTAACTCATCTGAGTCTCAAGAATAGTAGCTAATGATTGTACATGAATATGTCATTGAGTTGAACGTGGCATAAAGTTGAGTCCTAGTACCCATACATCCAAAAGTTTTCTAGCTACTGATGTGTAAATGAATATGGCATGGAGTTGAATGTGACATAAAGTTAAGTCCTACTACCAATACATCCAAAAGTTTTCCTAAGTTTATGCTTTTGCAATTATTCACTGTCGGAACCATAATGCAATAGAACAGATATTGCTACGGAGAATGGCAAGAGTTCCTCTCTCTCTCTCTGTCTCTCTCTCTCTCTCTCTCTCTCTCTCTCTCTTATCAATTGGGGAGTTGAAGCTTGATGACACCAGCAACAGAGAAGTAATATAATGAACGTACCAAACTCTTTGTTAACTCTGGGATTGTTACCATCTTACTGTTCTGACACATTGCACGACACATATTACTCCAGAAGAGAGAGTATTATATCATGCTGTCTTTGTTTAAAAGAAAATCATCTCTTCATTTAGCAGTGACATTAGTAGCATTGAAGGATCAGTGAGAATGGTAGGTGCAAAGGAATGAAGTAAGCACATGGTGGTGATTATGATCCACTTATATAATATCAACCTTTGTGATGTTGAACGGGGTGATCATTTTTCTATTGAAGTAGCCGCCTCTAAAGGTGATCTTATTTTAGCACATCCTGAACTGGTCACAAAATTCTTATCAGCCATCATATAATACCTCTGTCGAGGTCACCCTTTAAATATGTAGGGCACGTGATATGCATTTGCATGCTGCTCTATAAGAATGTTTACTAACTACTCAGAGTGTGTGTACTCAGATTGATCAGAGGTCATTTCAGTTTCCTTCAAACATGGGCAGCAAAAACCCCAAGCAAGGTTTTAACAAAGTGTCCTGGAGCGCTGCCGAAGACAAGATCCTAGCAGAGCATGTCCGAACTCATGGAGAAGGAAGGTGGGGGAGGGTTCCCAAAAGAACAGGTCAAATAAAAGTTCATTCCTGCAATAAGTTTCTTACCAGCTAGAGATTTGCCAAGTAATTAAGCTCTGTTGGGTGTTGCTTTAGGCCTAAATCGATGCCCGAGGAGTTGCCGGCTTCGCTGGCTGAATTATCTACGGCCGGACATCAAGAGGGGAAACATATCCGAAGAAGAAGAGGATCTTATCATCAGGCTCCATAATCTTTTGGGAAACAGGTTGTTTAAACTCCTTGTTCAGAAGGAAGAGTTTTGATTTCATACTGATGTTTGCTTGTGCTAAACTTGCAGGTGGTCTCTGATAGCTGGAAGATTACCCGGTCGAACAGACAACGAAATCAAGAATTACTGGAACACAGTCTTGAAGAAGAAGAAGAATAAGCTAAAGGTTCACTTAGTTGAATCCATGCATTCCAATGGAGATGGAGAACAGAAGTGCAAGAGTAAAAAGGAGATTGGAAGTCCTGAATTTGAGCGTCCAACGGTCTTCAATGAGTCATTTGCATGTAATGAGCATGAAGAAGCATGGTTAAATGCAGGACAGATATTTGATGCTTCTTTCTTCCCACTTGAAGATAGTTATACATTTGACCAATTGATGGGTTCGGATATCAAGCAGATTGGATCAAGTTATGTTCTAGACATTGATGACTTGAAGAAAGACCAAAGAATTTGGGGAAGTGCTTATTCTCCCATGTCTTTTGATGATAGTTGGTTATTTAACAAGGGAATATCAGACAATTGGTTGGGAGAGAACAGCATGGAGTCATACATTCTTCCACTCTGAGACAGATGACTGAGTCATTGCCTCACAAGGTTTGGTCAGTCATCTGTTCCTCTTAAAATTGTCAGATGTTGAAGTAGTTTAATGCGTATAATTTCCTTAGATTCAGTTTCTAATAAAAGTGTCCTCAAATCACTTGAACTGCGCTATGCACTTGTTGTTCAGGAACATGTAAAGTTGTGTCATCTCCATTTTCTTGAACTAAAAATGACACAAAAGAAAGGAATATTGCCTGACCTTGAAAACTTCCGATGCACACAAAACCAATATCAGACAAAACAAGAAGTTATGTTTGCTGAAGCAACCAAACAAAAGTCTTAGCTATAGCAATAATATAGGTTTCACTATCAAGCACCAAATTATATATTTTATGGTATAGTGAGCTAAGAAAAATGCTTCACTTCCATCTCATACTTGACAACTAACTGCAAACCAATCCACCTATTCTATTCATTTTGTTAGTTATATATCTTTTGCATCACTATGTTATATTCAGTCATAAGTCATCCAAAGACATTTTCAATTAATAAGACTTTAGTTTAACATAGTGAAAACAATTGAATTGGTCTACATATATTTAGTATGATAGCAATTAACCTCTTTACATAAATTAGTATGAAACTCAAATTCACAATTCATTAATCAACAATGGTGTGTGATGTAGGGATATAAACAGGATTGTACGATCGTTGCATGTGAGAAGGGGTGAATCATGTGTCTTTTAAAAACAAATTCGCTTTTTCGGATTTATAGAACTTGAGTGCGCAGCGGAAAATAAAACGAAGAAAACACAAGTCAAAACACGGTTCGATTTTTACTTGGTTCAGAGCTTTTGACGACTCCTACTCCAAGGCCCATGTCCATTGGACCTTTCAATTCACTAAACACGCAACCAATAAACTCCTGGTAGAGTAGTCGAATACATAAAGGATACCTAGACTGTCCTTACACAATTATATAAAAGTAAGTACAATAAAATATTTTGTTACCCAACACTTCAGAGAATTTTGATCGGGTTCGAGTGTTGGTGTCGGTCCTCCGACAGCGGTCAATTGTAGACGAGTAGTAATAGGGCTGCAGCACGAGGATGCAGTAGCAAAAGGCTTAGAGTAGCTTGAATAATCGTTGTCTTGGAAGCTTGCTCTCGTTAGCCTTTTATAGGACATCTGAGGCACCTCATATCTTAAAACTTTATTAGATCCGAAGCCTGTGTAGTTTATCCTCGGAAAGGCGCCTTCCATGCAAATTGAGACGCCTCAATTCCCAACTGAGGCGCATTGGCTTCAAACTGAGGCACCACCAACTGCTAAAACTGTATCTTCAACGTTTACTCCGCGGAGACGTCCTCAGTTAGCTGAGGTGCCTTGGCTCCTGATCCTGTCGACAAGCGAAGATCGGTTCTCACTCGGATGACTCGGTCTGACCAAGACGACCCGGTCTGCTGTAACTCAGGGGGTCGGACTCGGGCTGAATAGGAGTAAGGCTCAAGTCACTCGACTCGGACCAAAATGGGGCTCACAAAGTAGTGGCGTGGTTGCAAAATGACAGCGATCCCCTTTTTGGAGCCCCAAGGGGGGTTTATATAGGGGGAGGAAAGCCCTCTGCCATGTCAGAGATGTCCTGTCTCATTAAGGATGAGTCAGTTGTCAGACTGAACCCGTGACAGCTTTGGTGGCCCTATGAGGCTGACATAGCCGCCTGACACCCTGTCTACACTGCCTCTTCTGATTCACATTAACATCCGGCGGCTCTGTCAGGTAATGATTATGTCCGAGGTCTGACAGCTTGTCCCTGCAAAGGTGGCCCTATAATTGTTTGGTCGGATTGCCCCCAACTGATAGTCCGAATTGGTCGGGTAAGTCTGGATCCTGAGCCTACACTCATGGAGCGAACTCAGGGTGCTCGGCTAGGGGTCCCCTGACCTCGGGTGACCGACCCCGAGTGCCCGACCTCGGGTGACCGACCCCGAGTGCCCGACCTCGGGTGACCGACCCCGAGTGCCCGACCTCGGGTGACCGACCCTGGGTGCCGGACCTCGGGTGTCCACCCCCGAGTGCCCGACCTCGGGTGACCGACCCCGAGTGCCCGACCTCGGGTGACCGACCCCGAGTGCCCGACCTCGGGTGACTGACCCCGAGTTCCGAACCTCGGGTGACCGACCCCGAGTGCCCGACCTCGGGTGACCGCCCCCGAGTGCCTGAACCTGAACCGGGGCCTTATCTACCCGACCTTCGCTCTTCTGGTTAGTCATCAAGCCAGGCCCATGAGCCCGAGAGCGACCTGGCTTGACTTCCCCTAATTCGGGCCACGCTAGATCGAACCCGACCGGGCCTCCGACCTTCCTAAAAAACCATCCGTCTGGATCACAAGCCTCCCCCTTAAGTCTAGTCGAAGGATGCACTCAGTCCGACTGACTAGGCTCCCGGCCTGGTCGGTCCGATCTCCTTCCCGCCTTCCCATGCATCGCATCATACTCCTAATCTGCCTCCTTAAATGCCAGATCCCCCATCAAATCGCCCATTAATGCGAGACCACGTGTCACTTCCCGACTGGAAGCCTCTGGCACCGAGGCATCATCGGTATGGCTCGTGCGGCGTCCAGGTGAAGCTTCGAGACCTAGGGAATGACAGGGATCAGGCGGCTGGGATCCGAGCCCGCCATTCTCCTCTCCTTCATCCAACGGTCCCCATTGTTTGACCCGCAGTATAAATAGCCTTCCCTTCTCATTTCACCCTTTTTTTACCTTGACCTCTACGTCTCCTCCTGCTTCCGTCCGACCTCTGCCGCCCAACCTCCTTAGCTCCGGCGATCAGTGTTTCCGGTGAACCTCGTCCTTAGGTATTCCCTTTCTTTGCCGAGTCTTTGCTTCGTATTTCCTGACCTTACCTTGATGGTCGAGTCATCCGTCCCGCCCGAGCCGTGGTATTTAACCACTCGTTCATCACTAAACCTAGGTCAGTTAGAGACCTTACGTATAGACTATCAAATACCGGAAGACCATTTGATGGCTCTTCCTGATCGTCGGGGTCGGCCCCACGAACCTCCCTTAACCTATTTCACCGTCTTCTCCGACCAACTGTTGGTCGGATTGCGTTTTCCCCTTCATCCATTCTTCCGTGAGGTCTGTCGATATTTCCAGGTGTCTTTGTCCCAATTGGCCGCCAACTCAATTAGGATCCTGTGCGGCACAGTGATCCTTTTCACTGCCCATGAAGTCCCTCTGGAGCCCCAAGTGTTTAATTATTTCTACTACCTTAAGAAGCAAGAGCCCGGGAACTTTTATTTCCAAGCCCGTATCAAGTCGGCCTTTCTGGAGAAAGTCCCTTCATCCAACAAAGGTTGGAAATCCCACTTCTTCTACATTAAGTCAACCCCAACCCCGAACTGGCCCACCGAGTGGGTAGAAGACCTTCCTAACCAACCTCCACTGCCCAAAAATCTCCGCTCGGATCCAGGCTACCAATTTGCCTTCTCAAAGCTCGGGGGAGTCCGCTACCACGCGGGCAAACTACTGATCGAGGGCATGTTGTATCTCTTTTGGCTGAGTCAGATCCCGGCGGAATTACCCGACACTCTCGGTAAGTTTTTATTCGGTTTGTAGGCTTGTTAATGCTAACTAAAACTCTCTCCCTGTTGCAGCCGAAACCATGTATAGCGCCCTGGTCGGTGACGTTTTGGCTCTGGAAGAAGAAGCCATGGAGGCTTTAGCTGCCAAGCTGGCTGCCGATCGGGCTGTACCGCCCTTAAGCGCTACCTCGGTTCCCGCGCGACCCGAAGCCGGGGAGGAAGGTTCGACGGATGACCTCCCAGTCGGGGGGCTCGGAAGCGACTCCTCACGTGATGAATGAGGAATAGGCCGATCAAGTGGAAGGAGAAGAAGAAGAAGACCCTGAACAGGCAGCGGCCGAGGGCCTGGTGAGGAAGCGCCGCCGGGTAACTCCTTTCCTGAGTACGTCTTCGACTCAGGGACCAGCTCCCGGAGGTCGGGCTGCAGCGACCTCACGCCCCGATCGCCCCTCGCCCAGCACTCGGGCTTTGGTTTCCAGTTCGGCTCCCCCTCGGCCCAGCACACGGGACTCGACTCCGAGCACCCCTCGCTCGGGAGTCCTGGAGCCTTCTTCATCAGCACACCGCTCGGGAGTCTCGACCTCAGGCACTGCCCCTTCCCCTCAGGTACCTCTTACGGATGTAGCGAACGTCGAAGCAGTAGAGGCCCTTTTGTCAATGCAATCGCCTCCCCGAACGGCGATGGATATCCAGCTCCCCTCGGCGACTTCCCTGATTCAGATAGTCCAACCCCAGCCGATTAACCTGCACGGTCGGTTAGTTGCCAGCTGGGACCAAGGAAGGGCCCTGACTACTGATACAAACCCCATGAGTTTAGCCGATAGTTTCTTCATGGAAGCCACTCAGGTGTTCTCTCCATTTTCTTATCTGCTTCCATTTTCATTCACACTAATAGTATTTTCCTTATGGTGTAGCATTGGGCGATGAGCCATTCGGTCTCCCGAGCTTTGATTACAAACATCCGAGAGCGACGAGCGGCTGAAATGAGAGTTAAGGAGCTAGAAACCAAGTTAGCTCACTGTGCCCTCCCCTGGGTGACGAGGGCTTAGATCGTCTGCGCTCAGAGATAACCGCGTTAAGGCTACAGCTGTCGGATGCAGAGGCCAAATCGGAAGAAGAACACCACGCGATGGCCAACGCTCTTTTGGAAATAGACCGGCTATCTAATCGGTTGGCCCATGCAGAGGGGTAAAAGAAGATCGTTCAGACTCGTTATACTCGGGCCCGTTCCGACCTGGACAAGAAAACCGCGGATGCTAAGGGTCTCCAACAAAAATTGAAGGAATTGGTTGAGGCCCATCATCGGACTCAGCTCGCTCTGACAAATAAGGAGGCTGAGCTGGCTGCCCAACAGGAGGCTTTCCAAGGTCTTGAGGCTCAATTGGTAAGTAAAGAGAAGCAGCTAGCAGCCCAGGAGACTTCTAGTCAAGGTAAGGACTCGGAAATTGCTTGGCTAAAGAAGGAGATGAATGACTATCAGTTGGGCGAGTCGACAAGGATTGAAGCAGCCCGTCTGGCCTACATCTGGTCCGACCCTTTCCTTGATCAAGTGGCTGCGCGTACCGGCGGCATGATCATGTACGGCGTGAAGGGCGTCATTCAACAGCTGACAGAAGCCGGCCATCTTCCTGCAGATCTTCCGCCCAATGCTGTGAAGCTGACTCGGATTAAAGCCATGATTCCAGAGGATGCTTTTCCCCCATTTACTTAGATTGGGCTTCTATCTTTTACCGTTTTGTTATGACTCGACCTGAAGGCCTTATAGTTTTTGCAATGATCTTGTTTTCCTTGACTCGGCCTTCGGGGCCCAATTTTGTGATGGCCCCGGGCCTTATTTTAGTTATGTTGACTCTTTATGCCTCCATCCTTCTTGTCTTATTACTGTACTCGCTCGTTTACGATGCATGAGATTTTTACTAAGTATTGTTCGCTCGGCGTGTTCGACTTACTCTGTGAAGGACGACGTTTAAAACACGCAGCAAATTTCCACTAAGTGTTGATTGCTCAGGATACTTACGTCATTCACCCGAGTTTGATTCTTTAGGTCGATCAGAAAATTTTGCTAAGTGTCAGACGCTCGGGACATTTGCGCTATTAGCCATTCAATCGGGTCGGTACCCGGACTCGGGAATGCTGCTTGGTCGGGTCGACACCCTGACTCGACGATGATGCTCGGTCGGGTCGGCACCCTGACTCGGCGATGTTGCTTGGTTGGGTCGGCACCCTGACTCGGCGATGTTGTCCGGTCGGGTCGGCACCCTGACTCGGCGATGTTGCCCGGTCGGGTCGGCACCCTGACTCGGTGATGTAGCCCGGTCGGATCGACACCCTGACTCGGCGATGTTGCCCGGTTGAGTCGGCACCCTGACTCGGCGTTCCTGCTTATTTCCATCTGGCTAACCTTCGTGGCGAAGCCGAGTTGACTTGTGTGCTTATGTTGATCGCCTTAGCCTTACCAGGTTGACCAACTACTCATTTTGCCTATCGGAACGTGGGAAGCCACGCCCAAGCGGTAGACATTGTGGAAAAGTGTTGATTCATACTTCCCTTGAGCAAGAGTCTGGACACCGTCTGACTTACCCTGACCGAGCGTGGAACGCCATGCCCGACCGGGCCCGACTGAACGTGGAACGCCACGCCCGATCGGTGCCGAGTCCGGTGGGTGCGTGGGAGCATGCCTACTTATAACTTGCCTTAGCAAGAGTTTGGACACCGTCCAGCTTACCCTGACCGAGCGTGGACTGTCACGCCCGACCGGGCCCGACCGAACGTGGAACGCCACGCCCGATCGGCGCCGAGTCCGGTGGGTGCGTGGGAACATGCCCACTTATAACTTGCCTTAATAAGAGTCTGGACACCGTCTGACTTACCCTGACCGAGCGTGGAACGCCACGCCCGACCGGGCCCGATCGAACGTGGAACGCCACGCCCGATCGGCGCCGAGTCCGGTGGGTGCGTGGGAGCATGCCCACTTATAACTTGCCTTAGCAAGAGTCTGGACACCGTCCGGCTTACCCTGACCGAGCGTGGACTGCCACGCCCGATCGGCGCCGAGTCCGGTGGGTGCGTGGGAGCGTGCCCACTTATAACTTGCAAAAGCAAGAGACTGGACACCGTCTGGCTTACCCTGCCGAACGTGGAGCGCCACGCCCGACCGGGCCCGACCGAACGTGGAGCGCCACGCTCGGCCGGCACCGAGTCCGGTGGGTGCGTGGGAGCATGCCCACTTATAACCTGCAAGAGCTGCCTTTCAGATGCCTTGAGTTTCACTATCATCTTCACGTGATACAATTACAAGGGTCACTCAACTCAACTTTCTTCACGATACAATTTTAAGTGTGTTGCACTCCAAGGCCTTCTCAGCGTCTTTCCTTGAGCATCTTGCAAATAATAGGCTCCCGACCCCAACTTCTCGATCACTAGGAAGAGTTCTCCCCATTGGGGGCTTCAGCTTGCTCACCTCCCCGACCGGTTTGACTCTCTTCCATACACGGTCGCCGACCTGGAAGCTCTAGGGTATGACCTCTGGATTGTATTTTCGCTGCATCCTTTGCCGGTAAGCAGTTGTTTGGACCGATGCCCGATCCTGAATTTCCTCTATCAAATTTAGCTCTAGACGTCTCTTTGCCTGCCACAACAGCAAATTCGACCTCGTCCTCTTAGATCAGCGAGGAACTCCGACAACTCACGATCGCCGAGCCTGCGAAGGAGCAGGCTCCTTCACTGGTGGTGCCTCCAATCGTCGAGCAAAGGCTCGAGGTGTCCAGATCTGTCGGATTTCGGCCCTGCCGGAAGGAAGTGCTTCGTTAGAGCTAATCATTTCCTAGTCGAGATTGCTGACAATACTCTTTTCCACTATGATGTGAGCATATCGCCAGAATCAGTATCTAGAGTCACTAATAGGAAAATTATCTCCGAGCCGACCAATGCTTTTTCCTTTTAAGACAAAGGAGTTCTGTCGAACCAGCGCTGAGTGGGCCCTGCCAGGGTGGTCAGGAACGCTCGACACTTGATACCCTCCATGTATTGATACAACAAAGCTGTATTCTCAAACATCATCAGGTGTTCCTCTGGATCTGTAGCTCCTTCATATTCTGGAATGGACAAGAGCCGGAAATGCTTGGGGACTGGCTCTTGCAGAACTTGTCTGGAGAAGGGAAACCCGGAATGGTCAGCTGATGCTTGGCTGATAGGGGTCTTCCCTTTGTTGATTCTTGCTTGGCTGGAAAAGACTTCCACTGGGTCGGACTGTCCTGCCTCCTCTGCAAGGCCGAATAGCGCTCGGTGAAAATGGGGGTTGTCCCCATAGCGAGTTCCTCCTTCAGTGTCGACTCGAGCTGTGGGCTCGACTGGACCTTCCTGAGTGGGGTTGGCGGCCAATCTCTACTCTGCTGCCAACTTCTGAGCTCTGGCGGTTATCAGCAACTCGAGGTCTTCTTGCGAAAGTGTCACGGTCACCCGGTTGGAGTCACTCATCTTCGGCTTTCGATCAGGCGGATTCCCACAGACGATGCCAAATTTGATCCTGTCGACTAGCGAAGACCGGTTCTTGTTGGGACCCGGTGCATGTTGATAAGGATACGGGTTCGTAAATTTTAAAATATTTACGTGCAGCGGAAGAATTAGCATAAATAATTTCTCAAATTATTTTAACCATGTATCTAGCATGCGACTTTATGATGTGTGGACATGATCATAAATTAAAATTTTACGAAAAGTAAACTAATTTACTTAGTACCTAGCGTAACTCGAAGTAAGGGACGAGATCCAACCGTAGCGTCTCTTGGAAGCTCCGCCTCTATTCGCGTCCACGCCGAGTTCTCTTCGGGATGACTTCGCAAAGCCACGAGTTTTGTGCCGACGAGAACTACTAGATTCTCCAAAGACACAACTATAATATCAAGAGAGAGATATGGAAACTAACCACCAAGTAACGGAATCAAGATTCTGTGAAGGGAGGAAGGAGACGGGACCCGCTTCGTCTTGGTGGCGGCTCACGGCTAGGGAAGGTGGCGCCGGCCCTAGAGGGAGAAAGTGGCGCCGGCCCTAGAGAGAGAAGGTGGGCACCGGCCCTAGAGAGAGAGAGAGAGAATAAGGGAGAGAGAGAGAGCTTCTTAATATCTTGATTAATTAGAATTCAAGGTTTGCCTTTGGTTCCTTTATATAGTAGCCTCTCCATTGCCAAGTCTCCCTTTTAACGGAATTAACGGAATAAATTTTCATAAGAAATTTATCTTATAAATTTTCTTATGAATTATTCCGTTATGCCAAGTTTTATTATAACTAACTTTATAATAAAACAAATACATCTCTCCTTTTAATTATGGAATAAAATTTGTATAAAATTTTCTTTTTATGGAAAAATCAATTCATAATTGATTTTATAAATTAAAATTAAATCAATTCATGGTTCATTTTAATTTCCATAAAAAGAATAAATTTCTACAATTTTCTTTATATAAATTTCTTTATATAAATCTCTTTATATAAATTAATTTATTTATCCATAATTTTATAAAACAAATCGCGCTTGATTTATTTTATAATTTAAACCAAATTAATTGGTTTCTCTCCTTGTGGTGGCCGGCCAAACCAAAGAGGGTGGGCACCCTCTTTGGCCGGCCACACCAAGCCAAAACCTTCGTGAATTAAACTCATTTAATTTGCTCAATAAGCCTTCAAAAGACTTAGCCATTTTAAGCTTCCGTTGCGCCTCTGATTAATTCAGATTTGACTTATTTCTCTTGATTGGAAAATCCAATTTTCAACTCGTTTTAAATCCCTCGGATTACTCGTAGTGCGTGTGACTAAATAGGCTTTCGATTTATGTTGGCCGTCTATAATTAACCAATTATAGAACGATCATGAGTGGCACCTAGTAGTACATCATGACCCCCAATTAATCGAAAGATCAACGGTTGACCTCAGAAATAATTCTGAAACCCTTCAGCAGCTTTAATGAATCGTGCCTCATTCCCTTCACCATCTTATACCCACTTGGTTCAGGACATGGTCTGTGTGTGTCAGTCCCCACTAGGCTGACTATGTCACACCTAGCCCAAGTAATGTTCTCTCGTCCTTTGGATTTCTAATTACTCACATGTATTTAAGAGACTCATACTCTAAAGATGTCATGCTCTGGCCAGAGGCTTTGAGTAACAATCCGATGATAGGCCTTGGGTATACATCTCCTCGCAAGGAGTGGTGAATCCTTTGTAGGCTGTTCAAACATCTTCGGGCACTTCGGCTTATACCCAACCATCCTGGGTCCACACCTCCTTGGAGATGCTTGCTTAAGATGTTAAAGTATAAGTTTCCATGACCAAGATGACTTGAACACCGTAAGTCAAAGGAACATCGCACTTAAGCTGCAGTAAGAACTTCACTGACATGTCTATATATAGATTACCATATGAAGTTTTACAGTCAGTCACTCCAATGAACTAGTTCCCTTAACTAGCATTCATGTTTATCTCCGGACATCCCAATGTCACCAGCCAGTGAGAATCAGCTGATTAGAGAATAACCCATGCTAGTCTCAACAGAATTGACAGTGTCCGTATTTATCAATTCATCGACTAGGGATATTTTCAATACTTCACAATTGCACATGTAGAGATAATCACTAGTTGTGATTCCATCACAAATTCTCTCATGCTGTGAATTGTATTGCGGACATTCAGTAAATGAGTTTAAGATCCCAATCAAATACACAAACATGTATACTCAAATAGTGAATTTTCATTTATTAAAGTAAATGATTACAATCATAAGGCGATTGCCTTAGGACACTTCTCTCATATTACTAACAGTTCTCACTCGGATGACTCGGTCTGACCAAGATGACCCGGTCTGCTGTAGCACGGGAGGTCGGGTCGGGCTTAATCAAGGATCAAATATCAGTAACTCGGATCGGACAAAACTGGGAGCATAAAGTGGAGTTCGAGGTTGCAAAATGGCAGCAGCCCCCTTTCTGGAGTCCCAAGGGGGGTTTATATAGGAGGAGGAAAACCCTTTGCTGTGTCAGAGATGTCATGTCTCATTTAAGGGATAATCAGCTGGCAGACTGAACTCGTGGTAGCTTTATTACCCCTGTGAGACTGTCACAGCAGCCTGACATCCTGCTTAAACTGTCACTTCTAAGGCTCATTAATGCTGATCAGCCCTGTCAGGCGGCTCTGTCAGGTGATGATTATGTCAGAGGTCTATTGCGTCATTACTTACAGAGGAGGTCTTACAGTTGTTCGGTCAGCATGCCTTAACTCGTAGTTCCTGTCGGTCGAATAAATCTGGAGTAGGAGTCAACCAATGTGGGGCAAGACTTCGAATGTCCTACCCCGAACGACCTCGAATGACCTCGGGTGTCCGACCCTGAGTGACTGACCTCGAATGACCTCAGGTGTCCAACCCCGAGTGACTGACCTTGGATGACCTCGGATGACCTCGGGTGTCCGACCCCGAGTGACTGACCTCGGATGACCTCGGATGTTCGACCCCGAGTGACTGACCTCGGATGACCTCGGGTGTCCGACCCCGAGTGACTGACCTCGGATGACCTCGGGTGTCCGACCCCGAGTGACTGACCTCGGATGACCTCGGGTGACCTCGAATGACCTCGGGTGTCCGCGGATGACCTCGGGTGTCCGACCCCGAGTGACTGACCTCGGATGACCTCGGATGACCTCGGGTGACCTCGGGTGTCCGACCCCGAGTGACCCCTGGTCGATCTTCGGGTCGGGCCCGTAAACCTAAGAATGAATCGGTTTGACTCTCCCTGATTTGGGCCATGTTAGCTCGAATCCGATCGGGCTCCTAATCTGATCCAAAAACTTACCCGACCGGATCAGTAGCAAATCGAGATATTTGGCAGTTGATATTTGATTTTTAATTCTTATTAGATTAAAAAACATGATTATATCTTATTTTAAATATGTAGAAAGAAGTCTTACAGTAGTTGCAGAAATATGATAAATATAGGTAGATACACAAAGCAGATTATGGTGCTTTCCTTACAAGGTTGACATCCACAACGAGGAGTAAACTACAGGAACTAAATGAAGATCTATTTAGAAAATGTAGATATATCATTTTCCCAATTAATGATAGATGACATTGGTATTTATTGGGTTTTAATCCATCTGAAGGGAAATTCAGATTGTGGAATTCAAATGTTGATTCATTTGCATTTGGGACTGCTAAAGTTTATGTGAGTTCGACAATATTTTACTCCAATATGTCTTAACAGATCACAATATTAAAGCATTTACTTTTTTACAGGCAAAGTGTTTGGCTGGATGCATTTTGCATCTTCAAGCATTTGTCATAGGTAGTGAAGAGGTGCTGAAAGAACATTGTAGTTATCAAGGCGCTACCCTGGATTGTGGTGTCTACATTTGTCTGTGGGTGGAGTGTCTCTTTTATAACACTGATGATATCTGGAGTTTTCAAAATCATGTCAAGATAGACGCTTATCGGGCCCGGGTTGCTTCAAATATATTATCAGATGAGAATGGATTGTTAAAAAATGTATTTGACTAAGTTGTAAAGCAATGTTGGTATTTGACTAAGATGTAAAGCATCTGAAGATAGACACTTATCTGCTTTTTATGCACAAGTAGATGTATTTGAGTTTCAAATTTGCCTATTTGTGGATCCAAATTCAGATGTAAAGAAATGTTGATTTTTATTCTGTAGTAATGATAGATTTCTGATACAGTTATGTTAAGCAATGTATTCTGTTAGTTATGATAGATAGATGTTGGTTTTTACAGGTTTGTAGCAATATTGGTTTTTATTCTGTAGTAATGACATACTTATGCCTTAGTTATGTAAAGCAATATATTCTGTTAGTAATGACAGATAGATGTTGGTTTTTGTTTTGTGGCAATGTTGGTTTTTATTCTGTAAGCACAATTGACAACTGCCTCTCTCTTTAGTGTGTCAATTGCCACTAATCAAATTTGACAATTTAGTATTGGTTTTTACTCTGTTGCAATGTAAATTCAAGTATATGTCTGTGCAAATTGAGTATACATGTCCACAAATTGAATATTAAGGTACCAACCTCCCTCTTTAGTTATCAACTGCTCAAAAAATCAAGTACAATTGATTCAGAATCAAGTATGTATTCTAGAGAACGAGGTACTAATCTCAAAAATTCAGGTACATATTTCATTGATCATTGATAATATAATATGGATTAAGGTTAATGACACTACTGTTCTAATAAGTGTTTGACATAAATGATTAGGGTACATCATCTAGATTATTAGTTACGAAATATCCAAATTTGTGTATGTGTCTGAGCAAATTGAGTATACATGTCCACAAATTGAGTATTAATGTACGAGCCTTCCTCTTTATATGTCAACTGCTCAAAAAAATCAAGTACAATTGGTTCAGAATCAGGTATATATTCAAGAGAATGAGATACTTTTTTCAAAAAATCAGGTATATATTTCATGGATCATTAATAATATAATATGGATTAAGGTTAATGACATTACTGCTCTAATAAGTGCTTGATATAAATGATTAGGGTATATCATCCAGATTATTAGAAATACGAAATATCCAAATTTGAGTATGTGTTTGAGCAAATTGAGTATACATGCCCACAAATTTAGTATTAAGGTACGAGCCTCCCTCTTTAGTTGTCAGCTGCTCAAAAAATCAAGTTTAATTGGCTCAGAATCAGGTATATATTTAAGAGAATAAGATACTATTTTCAAAAAATCAAGTATATATTTCATTGATCATCGATAATATAATACGGATTATGGTTAATGACAGTACTGCTCTAATAAGTGCTTGACATAAATTATTAGGGTACATCATCCAGATTATTAGGTATGAAAATACATAATAGAGCTTTATTGTTATCATGACTATAGACAACCTAGTATGAGAGTCAATATCTTAGAATTAGAAGAGAAAAATACATCTATCTGTATTTGACATTACTTTATGTGGTATACACTTACAATCAAATCCTAGAAGAGGTTGGTGTAGGTGAGTTTTTTTTCGACATATTTTCTTGTTTCAATGATAATATGATATGAATTAAGGTTAATTGGTTGACATAATTGATGAGGGTACATCATCCAGATTATTAGGTACGAAATATCCAAATTCAAGTATGTGTCTGAGCAAATTGAGTATACTTGGCCACAATTTGAGTATTCAGGTACGAGTTTCCCTCTTCAGTTGTCAATTGCTCAAAAAATAAGTACAATTGATTTAGAATAAAGTATATATTCAAGAGAATAAGATACTATTTTCAAAAAATCAGGTACATATTTCATTGATCATTGATAATATAATATGGATTAAGGTTAATGATACTACTGCTCTAATAAGTGCTTGACATAAATGATTAGGGTACATCATCCAGATTATTAGGTACGAAATATCCAAATTCAAGTATGTGTCTGAGCAAATTGAGTATATTTGACCACAATTTGAGTATTTAGGTATGAAACTCCCTCTTTAGTTCTCAATAGCTCAAAAAATTAAGTACAATTGATTCAGAATCAAGTATATATTCAAGAGAATGAGGTACTATTCTCAAATTTACAGGTACATTGGGACGCAAGTTATGCATTAATTAGTGTTGGTGTGATGTTTGGGACATATTTCCTTGTTTCATTGATAATATAATATGGATTAAAGTTAATGACATTACTGCTCTAATAAGTGCTTGACATAATTGATTATGGTACATCAACCGCATTATTAGGTACGAAATATCCAAATTCAGGTATGTGTCTGAGCAAATTGAGTATACTTGGCCTTAATTTGACTATTTAGGTACGAGACTCACTCTTTAGTTCTCAATGGCTCAAAAAATCAAGTACAATTGACTCAGAATCAGGTATATATTCAAGAGAATGAGGTACAAAATATTCAAATTCAAGTATGTGTTTGAGCAAAATTGAGTATACTTGGCTCAGAATCAAGTATACTTAATTGGGACGCAAGTTATTTTGATTAGGGTACATATCCAATTGACTCAGATTCAAGTATATATTTCCACGAATAAGGTATTTGAACTTACAGGTACATTGGGACGCAAGTTATGCATTAATTAGTATGAGTGACTTTGTTTTGGGACATTTGACCACTTGTTATTGGGGATATTATGACACTAACACATGATACAAACTCACAAACTATAAACACAACCATATGTTTCCACTCCACAACATCAACTTCAGACAAACTAATTCTTGTACAAAACAGAACTATCAAACATAACATATACCTTATTTATCAAAATTTATACTTAAGTTTCTGGCAGAATTTGTCTATGAAACTCACAAATTCAACCAAAGTAAATTGAACATATTGCAATGTTACTTAACAAAGTTCATAAACATAATAATAACTGACACATGGTACAAAGTCACATAAACTATAAACATAAGTTTCCACTCCACAACTATATACTATAACAACTACACATCAACTTCAGACAAACTAATTCTTGTACAAAAAAACAAAACAATCACAAATTTGTACTCAAGTTTCTAGCAGAATTAATCCATGAAACTCACAAATTCAACCAAACTAAATTGAACATATTGCAAAGTACCTAACAAAGTTCATAAACATACTAATAACTGACACATGATACAAAGTCACATAAACCATAGATACAACCATTAGTTTCCACCACACAACCATAGTGCACAATAATAATTGACACATGATACACAGTTCATAAACATATTGCACAATTTTTTCAACAACAGAATCATCAAAGGTGTTGCCATTCAACCAGAACCAATACATAAATCACCAATGTTGCCACTCAAACATGTCTGCTTTCTCGAACGTATGCCCCTGCTTGATTTCCCTTCTAGTAATCTCTTTTTCTTGCAGAAGTGTATATCAAAAAGTATCAGACTACCCATACAAATTATACAGTATGATTGCAAAAATAAACCAAGTGTTTACAAACAAATCAAACATACATAATTTTGAGAATAATAGCTAGTTTATAGCTTCTTTGCAGCTGCGCCTGTTGTGGTCTTTCTTATGACAACGACTACACTTTGACACACGTGTTTCAACTTGTGATGGTATTCTCTTAGTCCTCCTACGACCTGGCTGACTGCGAACATCTGGAGCATTGATTACATTTCCTTTATCAAGATTTGACTCATTAATGTCAAAAGTTAGGATTGGATTAATAATTTCTTTGTATGCTTGGCGATACATTCCAATCTTGAAATATTGATTATAGAATTCATACAACGACTTCGACTCAATAGCAGCTCAAGCATGCTTGCATGGAAGCTTATTGATCTGCCAAGCTCTGCATGAACAACTTTTATCAATTAAATCAACAGCAAAGGATTTTTCCCTATCAACTACCTCAAACCTCTAATTACATGACCGATGCACTCTCAAATTTCGGGATTCAAGATAAACACTAGCAATAGCCTTCTCCTTTTTGGAACTTAATTCCTTAACCATCGCCATTGTTGATTCACGTCGCCGATGCATTATGTTCATGATTTGTGTGCGTATGTGATCCACCATAGCCACAATAGGGAAATAACGAGCTGGTTTAACCCAATTATTCCAACACTCGGCCATGTTATTATTCATAACACTCCATCTATCACCAAGAAATAAAGTATTTTTCCAACTTTGTGGCTGGGAATGTACAATAAATCCTATGGTTGTTCATGCTCCTGCAAAGATGGAGCATATGCAACTTTCTTGAATACCGAAAATCAGTGTTTTTTGTTATGTTTTGGATAACTTTGCAATACCTATAATGAGAAAAAAAATCTTTTTTTATTCAAAACATGTATTAAAGAAAACTTCAAATTCAAATTCAAAACAAAACTAGGGTTTTAATTACGTGCTTCACAAAATTATCCACTAAATGCCTCAAACAATACGCATGGTGACTACCCACAAATAGTTGCTCAACTGCCTTCATAATCCCAGGGTGTCTATCGGAGAAAAATATGAACTTATTGAATGAAATACTTTGATATGAAAGTAGGACACTTCTTAAAAGATAACAAAACTATTCTCAATTATCATTATTCTCTGCATCCACTACCGAATAAACAATTGTGAAAAGATCATCGTTGGCACCTTCGACACAGCAATTAGAATACCACCTTTATATTTATTCTTTATATGAGTCCCATCCAAAAAAATCAACGGCCTACAACTAGTAACAAAACCAACTGCACATGCATGAAAACAAATGAATAGCCGTTTAAATTTATTAGTTACGGGATCAACCTCACACTCAGTAATACTGTCAGGATTTGTTTCTCGAATAGCATGACAATACCATCTTAACCTATCATAGCATCTCATCTCTGATTCTCTATACCATGAATATCATGCATCGCTAATTCCTTGCCTTTCCATACTTTGCGATAGTCTAACTCTACCTCATAATCTCTTTGCAAATCTTTTTGAACTGTACAAGGGCGATAAGATGACTCCTCTCAATTTATCTTTCACCACATTAGCGATCCAAGTTGCATCAGCTTTAGGATGCCCACTAGTACGTAGATTATTCTCACCACATATATGCTGCAGGTTACATTTTCGGATCCCAAATATACTATCTGCTTTATATTTTGAAGCATAAATTATCCATTCACAACTCCTTTCGTTACAAATAGCAATAACATTCTCGTTGTCATTTTTTCTATATAAAAATGAGCGTCTTGTAGCAATAACATAGTTTTTAACACATCTTCTAAAATCAACAGTGATCTTGTCGACAAGTGAAGATCGGTTCTCACCTGGCTGACTCGGTCTAACCAAGACGACCCAGTCTGCTATAGCACGGGGGGTTGGGCTCGGGCTTAACCACGGGTCAGATACCACTCACTCGGGTCGAACCAAAACGGAGCACTCAAAGTGGAGTTGAGGTTGCAAATGACAACAATCTCCTCTTTGGAGCCCCAAGGGGGGTTAATATAGGGGATGGAAAGCTCTCTGCCATGTCAGAACTGTCCTGTTTCATTAAAGATGGGTCAGTAGGCAGACTGGGCCAATGACAGCTTTAGTTGCCCTGTGAGACTGCCACAGCCACCTGACAACCTGTCTAAACTACCTCCGCCGATCCTCGTTAATATTTGGCGTCTCTGTCAGGTAATAATTATGTCAGAGGTTTGACACATTATTACTGTGGAGGTGACTCTTTAATCGCCCATGTTCATTCGGTCGGCTCATCTCAACTTACAGTTTGGGTTGGTTGGATAAGCCTAGATCCTGAGCCATTTTCGTTCACGGGGTGGCCTCAGGGCGTTCGGCTGGAGACACCCTACCCGAGTGACCGACCTCGGGTGGCTGACCTCGGAGGACCGACCCCGAGTGACCGACCTCGGGTGACCGGGCCCGAGTGGCCGACCTCGGGTGATCGGTCCCGAGTGGCCGACCCCGAGTATCCGACCTAGGGTGACCGTCCCCGAGTGGCCGAGGCCTAACTAGGGCCCTACGTGTCTCGACCTCTATTCTTCCTGCCCAGATTCATATCCGGCTCATTGGACCGAGGTCAACCCGACCCAACCTTCTTTGACCCAGGCCGGATCCGACCGGGCCCTTGAACCCCTTTGAAAACTACTCGCCCGGATCACAAGCCTCCCCTTCAAGTCTAGTCGAACGAGGCATACAGTCCGATTGACTAGGCTCCTCGCCCGGTCGGTTGAATCCCTCTTCGTATTCCTGGGTGTTACTTCGCGCTTAAGATCTCCAGCCCTAAATGCCGAATCCTCTCTCAAATCAGTTATTAATGCGATGCCACGTGTCATCCCCCGACTGGGAGCCTCTGGCACCGATGCGTCATCAGCATGGCTCGTGTGGCGGCAGAGGGAAGCTTCGAGGCCTCGGGAAAGGGCGGGAGATTAACGACCCGGATCAGATCCTGCCTTTTTCCCCCTCCGCATCCAACGACCCTCATTGCCTTCGACGCAGTATAAATAGGTTTCCCCTCTTATTTTACCCTTCTCCACTTCATCTCTTGATTTTACCTCTTCTCTTGTCCAACCTCCGCCGCCTGACCCCCGTGAGCTCCGACGATTAGTGTTTCCGACGATCCTAATCCCTAGGTATTCCTTTCCTCTCCTGAGTCTTTTCCTCTTATTTCCCGAGCCTGACTTGGTGGCTGAGTCATCCTCCTCAGTCGAGCCATGGTATCTGACTACCCGTTCGACCTTAACCATGGGTCACCTAGAGACCCTACAGATCGACTACTAAATTCCCGAAAATCATCTCTTGACCCTTCCCGCTCGTCGAGACCGACCCCATCAATCTCCCATGGGCTATTTCGCCATTTTTTCAGATCAGTTATTGGTCGGGTTGCGCTTCCCTTTACATCCATTCTTCCATGAGGTCTGTCGGTATTTTCAAGTGTCCCTGTCCCAACTACCCCCAAACTCTATTAGGATCCTATGCGGTACGGTGATTATTTTCACAACCTTTGAGATCCCCCTTGACCCTCGGGTGTTTCATTGTTTTTATTATCTCAAAAAACAAGAGCCTGGGAATTTCTATTTTCAAGCTCGGATCAAGTTTGCTTTCCTAGAGAAAGTCCCCTCTTCCAACAAAGGTTGGAAGTCTCATTTCTTTTACATTCAATCTGCCCCGCCTCCGACCTGGCCCACCGAGTGGGTAGAAGACCTGCCTACCCAGCCCCCGATGCCCAAGAACAAGTTGGGTATTCTGGACCGATCTATGATCATATTAGGCTTATATTGAATTAAACAAGTTAAAATGCATCATACTATTAGAAAACCTCTGGAAGTGATAACATTAACCACAACTATTTTTTTTAAAATACTATCGTTGTACTAGATACAAAATCTATAGATCCATTTCTTTTGCTTACAAAATATATACTTCAAGCAGAATATTTCTGCATACATATACCAGTAACTCAAGAACTTAGGGTTGGCGGCATTCTATAACTCCTTCGATAATGACCAAGTTGTTTGCAGCGGTTGCATTTCAGTTTTACCTTCCCATTGTGTCTCGACTCAAGTCTATGCCTTTTTTCGCCTATCGGGCTGCATAAGGTTACAGGAATATAAAACTATAATGTTGTTTACGCCCCTAGGCCAAAACTCCTTGCTTCGACAAGGGTAAATACGATTTATGTAAATGACATTCCAATTTTATGGATAAAAATAATGCTTACAATATGAGAGTGTATCTATGTTCTGGTGAATGATGACGACAATAATATGTGAGCAAGGGAGTCCTGAATTTTGAAACTCCCCACAATGAATATTTTTTTTTTTTCCAAATCAACAATGTATGAAGCGTCTCATGTCTCTACTTTCATTTTTGATTGAGAGTACGGGTGAACCTTATATACTCTAGCTTTCTCTTTCCTTGAATCCATTTCTTTTGTAGCATGAGATGTCAAAGCAACATATCATTTTGAGACTTCCTCTCTACGGTTAAAGAACCATCGAGCTTCTTTTTTTCTTGTATTATCAATTAACCTATTTATGGGAAGTTAATGTGTATTTTTGAACAAAGCATTTAATCACTACACAATTAGTGGTTAGCATTCTGTATCTTCTTCTAGTAAAGTGTGCATTAGCCTACCTTTTAGGATCAATGTTCTGAAGTCACTTATATTCATCTAGATGTTTTTCAAGCATTGACTGCATTATGAGATCATATTGGAGTGTTGTGTTTGCTCATGTTGCTACCAAAAACAAACCTAAAGCTGCTCTACTTCCAGTATCCATTACCATATTACAAGATATGTGGTGGCAACAAAAAACATAATGGGCGGTTGTGTCTAACTGCTGATATAATCCCACGATGTCTATCTGATACTATGGTCATTGACTATGCATCAACAACAAAGAACTTCTTTGTATGCTCCAAAAACTACTCCCATGTAGACCCACATTCAGCTTCAGCGATTCCAAAGGCAACTAGGAGAACATTACCATTGCCATCGATCGCTGCAGGGATCAATAATACACCCGGATACTTCTTTCTTAGATGTGCGACATAAATTCCGATAAGTTTACGCAAATAAGACTTGAACACTCTTCGATAAGCACCAAAACTACAAAGACACGGTTGGAACTCATTGCAACCATTCCTGTATAGTGTCACATAAATTTTAGGATTCCTAGCTCTTAACTCACGCATATATTATGAAAGATCTTTATATGCCTTATCATAATTATAACAACCTTTTTCAACGCTTTCTCCCTGGCTATGTATGCTTTTCTGTATGATATGGTCACTCCAAACCTAGCTTTTATATCTGATATAATCATATTTGATTTGTATTGTTCATTATAAAGAAATTATTCTTCAACCAAAGACGTTACAAATGACGAAGAACATGCATGATTATCAACACTTTCCCTAACAGTTTCACATTGGTGTTCCTTTACATATTTTATAACAGTGAACTCTACTTCCTCTAGACAACTACTCTCCATGTATATGGTTGGTTGAAGCACACTGCTTTAACTCTATTTTTTCGGGTGTCAACTGGGTTATATCTCATATGCTTAACCATGACATGTTTCACAAGTGCATTCTTGAATTCTTGTCTAGATAGAAAAATCTGTCCCACAAAAAAAACATACTCATCTCTTGTCTCTGCCTCTCCAATTGGCCCAGTTAGCAATTGAGAATTCAAAATATAAGGATTATCACTTAATGGAAACTCCTCTAAGTCACTGTACTGATCTAGGAAAATTCATATTGCTAAATTTGCATATCATCAACTTGGAATTCTAGTACACTTGTACTGGGTTATAATTCATCTGCATTTTGGATTTCATGATCTTCCTCTTCACTCCAGGTTGCCTCATAGTATTTAACAAGTCTTATAAAAGAATTCAGACACTCATTTACAAAATTACTTACTTTTTCGTTTAGATCAAATGTCAAATTCCTTATAATTCTATTACCAGTATACTCGGAAGACAATGGAATATTGGTACGAATATTTCTGCTCCATTCTGCCTGACAACATTATCATCAAGTGTATTTCATATCTCTGAGAGAATTTCGTTAACAATAATCATCCCTGAAAAATAAATTACAATTAAATTTGCAATGTTTCAAATTCATAATCAAGTGTTTCAGTAATTCAAAAAATAAAAAAATATCGATACAGATCCAATATCAGGCCCTCCTGGGCCTGATATGGTATGATATCATGCCCTCCTCGGGCCTGATATTATTCGATATCAGGCCCACGGTGGTCCTGATATAAGATGATATCATCCCGAGGAGGGCCTGATATCGAATGATATCAGGCACGAGGGGGGCCTGATATGGTATGATAGCAGGCCCGAGGTTGTATTCAAGCATAAATTTATCGTAAGGTTAAACAAATTCTGTGAACCCTATTTATGTAATACATGACACTGTTAGAGTTCTTCTCTAAACTAAAATTTAGTAAGAAGAGTTGATCATGTACAAAACTAGTCTGATACATATCATAGCAGATCATGTTTTAGCTGAAATAAATCATTTAAGAACCCTTATATTATTTCATTTCACCGTATACACAATTTTAAGTAGATAAATCATACGTACATTACTAAATATTTTTCTTCCTTCTACCAAACATACTATTGCTTGAAGTTTCTCGTTCAACACCTATCTTCCTTAACGATTATTTGAAGTTGATTCTTTGAAGTCACCTTTAGAACACATTCCCACTTTCAACTCCCTCTTTTGCAATTGCAGCAAAATACAATAAAAGGTTCATGATGAGTCAAGTTGTGCAAGGTAAAAAGAGATATATAGGGTGAGAAAAAGGAGAATACTGTATTCGAACCACCTCTCTTATTTTAAAATCAAAACTCTAAAAAAGTAGTTCGGATGTCTCGGAAATCTAACTACGAAAGTAAGTTGTTGGCCAGGAGGGGTATAAGAGAAAGAAGATATTTTTTGATGCGCCTTTTGATAAAAACTAAACCTCAGAATGTTTTTTGATAATTATAATTTCTCACATGCACCGTTTGGTAAAATATTGTTCAAGCAAAGCTCGAGTCGCCAAGGAAGACCATTAAAGATCATTCAAGGATAAAGAATATATAAAAATTATTTCGACAAAGTGGATGTGTATCCCCCCCCCCTCTCTCTCTCTCTCACATATAAACAGGGCATAATAACATGGAGTGCGACAAGGAGCTATCCACTGCTGCAACCATCGCGAGAGAAATTATGGAAGATTAACGAGGTTAATTAAGTAATGTCGAATCTTGAATGATCAGTTGTTAATATAAATCGAGAAATATTCGTGACGGACAGTCTAAGTCCATCATCTCATGGTTCGTGCTCCATTTGAAAAAAAAAATTATAAAATAAACCATAATTAAGGATCGAATCATATACATGAGATGAGATGACAATTAATTATATTACTCCTACACCAAAGCTCGGGGACGCGAGAGAAATTATGGAGGGGTTTAGGTGTGAACTTCTCTTCCAGCATCTACCAGATTGATTTATCTGAACCTTTTATCAGGGGGTAATTTAGTCAATTGATTGATGAACGGAAACCCTAGATACACATGTTGAGCAAATAAGTGGGTTCGCTTTAAAAGAGGAGAGGAAATTGAGATCGGCGAGGATGCAGATCTTTGTGAAGACCCCGGAAGTTTATTCACCTCTAGGTATTTTTCACAAACAAGCTTAAGATCAGAGTTTAGGAAGAAGAGGCTTGGAGTTGCTCAAGCGTGCTTCAACCTCTAGCACTCGAAGTCTATTTATAGCACGAGAAGGTTATGAAATAATTGAAGCGGGTACTGTTTATTGCCCTATCGCCCTTCAATCAGTCACCCTTTGTCGGCCATAATTGACTTTACAATACACAAACCTTACTTTACAGCTATAGGCACACAAACATTACTTTACAGCTAGAAAAATGCTCCATTATTAAAGCTTTTTATAACTGGTGTTGCTTTGGATTTTGGAAAGTGGGCCCATCATGGCTTCAAGGGGGTATCATTCTGATTTCCCATCCTATTTGTTGGATACATTGCATCTCTATAAACAGATCACGCCTGCTTTCTTTTACTGTATCCAGATTCCTTTTCCAGTAGTTTTGATCTCCTCCGGCCATGTGTCGACGATGATTGAAATCATACTCTTTCATCTGTATAATGAGCTCCAATTCACGAAGCTTTTCCAATACACCATTCATAGCTTCATCCTCAATTCTTGCCATTCGATGCCTTTTGTCATGTTCCTCCTTTAAAAATATCTTAATTGATGTGTCATTAATAAGGTCTTCATATTTTGGGAGGAGGGGATATCTTCCTGAAGAGGATGGTTCATCATTAGTAAGAACAACAACTGCTTCATCTTCAATTATTAACCTTGAGAGGGTGTCGGCGAATATATTCATCTTGCCATCAATATGTTCAAAATGGATCTTAATTCCAGTTTCAGTGATAAAATCTGTAAAGGCTATCCATCGAACCCTTGATGGCTTATTCCTAGCCGTTTTGTTATGAAAACTTATGATTGCTTGACAATCAGTGCGGAGAATTATCTCTTCTTTGTCCAGGAAGTGAATTTTTTAAGGCGCTCATAGTTTCCATAGTCGCATAAATCTTTGCATCAATGGTAGATTTAACTGTAGGGAATTTACCATGTGCATAAGCGCATACCTTCTCAGAATTTCTGGGATCGTATTTGGATTTCTTCCACTTGCATACGCTCCCCCGTCCAGTCATAGAACCATTTGTTTCCAGAATAATATAAGCATTATCCGGGGGAATTTTTAAATCTGGCAACTGTTGGACTTGGGCTTTTATTTGTTTTACCAAGGCCCAATCTGAATCCTTCATACGCTTGTCTCCATGAGGGGAAGTTTTTTCATATAAAAGGCCTAATTTTGAAGATAAATTAGGAATATAAGTCCTGGCGTAATTTAGAATACCAAGCCAAGATCTTAGGCCCTTCTTCTCCTTGAGCTGATCTTCTTCGAATTCAGTGATCTTCTTGATTATATGGGGTTGTAGTCTTAACCTTCCTTCCCCAATTTCAGCTCCGAGGAATTTCTTTTTGGGACTCGAATTTTATACATTGTTGGAGATAAAACAAGCCATTCTTTTCACATATCTCGAGCATGATTTCAAGATGCTTTATATGAACCTTTTCTGTTTCAGAGAATACTAAAATGTCATCAATATAACATGCAATGAATTCTTCAGTACCTTTAAAACATGCATCCATCTTGCATTGGAATGCTGCAGGCGCGTTCTTCAAGCCGAAGGGCATTACAAGCCACTCATATAAGCCAGATGGACATATAAAGGCCGTCCATTCTATAGAGCTAGGGTCCATAGCAATCTGATGAAAACCGGATTTGGGATCAAATTTAGAATAAATCTTTGAACATCCATCCTTCTTCAGGATTGTATTGATTCCGGGTAAACTGTACTGATCCTTGTATGTATTATCATTTAGGGTCTTGTAATTGAATATCATTCGTTCCTTCTCTTTGACATCCTTGCCTGTTTTTGGATCAATACTGGTACCAGATAGCACTATTATTGCCATGGTTTTGTGTATGCTTTTGCTGGGCCTTATAATCTGTAGCTTTAGTGAGGCATCAATATGTTTTGCAAATATTGCCTTCATATTTGGAGTTACATGAGACAACGGTTTATCCTGGATAGTAATATCTAGATTGATAATATCTATTTTGCAATGTTTACCGTTTTTGACCTAGTGTTGTAGAGGATTTTCCCCTTCATATCCCTGTTCTTTCAATCTACTCAGCAGATTCTTATGCTTTTCAAAAATATGATTATTTGAAGGATAATTGGTGAAGAATACCTATTCTTGGATTTCCAAATATTCTTGTTCTTCTAGTCCCAGTTCTTCCAAAGCGTATGCTGATGCTTGGTTTGTTGCAATGGTTGTGATATTCTTGTAAAATGTTACAAGATTTCCTTTTATACGAATTCCTTCCTGCATGTTTCATATGAAATTGCATCCCAATACCATCTGGATGCCTTCCCCCAAAATCATATCAAAGGAATAAGTAAATGGAGTGCGAAATTTATTTTCACCTATTACCATTTGTCCTCCTTTCTGCTTCCAATTGGCTGCTTGTTTAGAATTAACTCCATTAATTGTAACTGTGTAGGAGTTTTCTTCAAGTGCCTTATTAGGAATAGATTTTTGGTCAATACAACAGGTGGTTGCTCCTGTGTCAATAATAGCATTAACAGTAAATGGAGCTACTTCTGGAATTTCAAATTTTACCACAGTATTATACAGCCTGTTGATGGTTCGTTTTTGATGATACTAATTTTCTGATGCTTTAGACACCATATATTCTTCAAGAAAAGTTATCCTCTCCTTTCCTTTGTCCTTCTTTAGGAGTTCAGTTAAGTCTTCTATCAGATCATCTTCCAATTCCTTTTCTTGAGTTTCATATCTTTTTCTGAGTTGTATATTTTCAGCCTAGAATCTCTGATTTTCTGATTTTCTGATTGAAGAAATGTAATATAATTCAGAAGTTCAGAAATTAAATTATTATCTTCATATGATTTTGGTGGAGATGGTGCAATTTCCACCTGGACTTTGAAATAGTATCCGGCACACATGATGCAGACTGTTAGCGAGCATTCTGGGCAATGTATTCTTCCTCTTTTACTTGTCCTCATGTCGCACATCCTGCAATGAATTAAAGGGGTGCTTACCTCTTGATTGTGTTGCCATGCATGGATACATTCATATTGTTCTTGGGGTAAGTCAATCTGGATTTGCCATCCACCAGTTTCTCCGATGAGGACAAACATTTCTTCTTCTGATGGGAGAATACTTGTGGCAGTATTACAATACTGTTCTATTTCCAATTCTCCTTTGGAAATGCTACAAATAGCTTCAGAGTCTGTGTCATCTGGATCTATTGAAAGAACATCATAACCTTCTGGTAACTCTAATTCTTGTAGCATAGCTACTCTTTCCTTGTTACCATACTTGTTGCGACATTGCTTTGCGAAATGTCCTTCCTCTCCACAGATGTAACACTTGCACTTCTTGACTCGAGCTCGGTCATTCTGGTACTTCTTTTTGATAACCCGCACGTGGGTTTTGTTGGGAACGAGATGACTATAAAGGGGGGGTGAATATAGACAATCGCTTGCCCTTTTAAAACTTATCACCATTTCTGCAACTCAAATATCAGTAGCACAGCGGAAAGAATAGAAAACAGAGTATGCAGAAAAAAACGAAACGAAAGCAAAACAAACACAACTAGCAAGATCGCTAACAAGGAGGGTTTACAAGGTTCGGGGATAACTTGCCCCTACTCCTTGGCGTGCCCTTGAGGTGGGCGATCCCTTGATCGTCGGCAGATCAAGCCCCGGTTAACACCGGATATGAAGCAACCTCCTTCTCGGTGGAGAAACCTCTCCACAGTGTGTTTCACACAATGATATATAATGAGCACAATGAAACAACAACAAGAAAGTCTTACTCAAACACTTAGAGAGGACACAACACAGCAAGCTTCCCTGAGCTCCACCCAGTGGCGATCTCACGCAGACCCCTCTGCTTCGTGTCTTCCCACTGTCGGACTCCAAGCTTCTTGTTTTCTCCTTCAAGCGCTCAAGTATGATGATTGCTCCTCAATAGCTTGCTTAGAATGATTGAAGAACTCAAGAACAGCAAGCTTCTCGCTCAGGAACTCAAGAGCACGAAGAACTTCAGCAAGTATGAACCGTAAGTCGTGCTGAACTCCACTCTCGCGTTCCTTTTTGTTTCTCCGCCAAGCGACAGGTGACAACATCTCTGTAGCTCCCAGCTACTCATCTGCCAACGCCAGCCTCTACTGAGCTATCTCTGGACTCACTGAGCTCCTCAGCCAAGCTCCAGTCTTAGCTCCAGTCCGCAGCTCGCCGTTGCAACCTGAGATGGGAAAAGGGACAAACCTGCTCCAAGGAAAGCACGCCTTGACTTCTCCTTGAGTGTTTGAGTCCTCCTCTGTCACCTGAAACTCAATCAGAGCATTAGAGCAGAAGATCAAGCAACATATCAACATACATCAGCAAATCAGATTCGGTCAGACGCTCTGACCACGTCTGTCAGTGAAATTTGAATTAAAGTGATCGGTCACCGGACCATCCAGAGTGTGTGGATCGATCACCAGATCGATCCACTGCTTTGCTAGGATTCCCAGCTCTCGCAGCTATACACTCCTGATCGGTCACCAGACCGATCAGGGTGAAGCCTGATCGGTCACCAGACCGATCAGATTGGATCCTGATCGGTCACCCAGACCGATCAGGGCAGATGAACAGTAACTTTTTAATCAAATCCAAGATCCCTGATCGGTCACCAGACCGATCCAAGACTTTGATCAGCAAGGGAACTCACTCACCGTTTGCTTCCTGATCGGTCACCAGACCGATCAGAAGCAAGACAGCAAGGAAGCAGCCTGCTCCCTGATCGGTCACCGGTCCGATCAGGAGCCACACAGTAGATTCCCAATCTCACTGTGCGCTTCCTGATCGGTCACCAGTCCGATCAGACATAGCTGGATCGATCACCAGACCGATCCACTAAGGAGCAGCGTGCCAATGTCCTTGATCGGTCACTAGACCGATCCAGTGACTCAACCCTAGCCCTCCAAGCTAGGAATTCATCCACCTTAGCCCTCCAAGCTAAGGATTTTTCCATCTAACTCTCCAAGTTGAGAATTTGCATCTAACCCTCCAAGTTAGGACTTTTCACCTAGCCCTCCAAGCTAGGACTTTTCACCTAGCCCTCCAAGCTAGGACTTTTCACCCAACTCTTCCGAGTTAGAACATCATCCAACCTAGCCCTCCAAGCTAGGCACCTGACCCTCCAAGCCAGGACTTTTTCACCTAATTCTCCAGGATGGGAATTTGCACCTAACCCTCCAGGTTAGGACTTTTCACCTAGCCCTCCAAGCTAGGACTTTTTACCCAACCCTTCCGAATTAGGACTTTTCCAACACCTAACCTCCCAGGTTAGGATTTTCCACACCTAACCCTCCAGGTCAAGATTTTCCAACACCTAGCCCTCCAGGCTAGGATTTTCCACATCATGCCTAATCCTCGATCAGGACTTAATCACAATCATCATAATTCATCACACCTAACCTCCCAGGTTAGGATTTTCCAAATCATAATCATCCTCCTAACTTAAAATTGTCGTCAACACCAAAACAACAATCAGGGCCAGACTGCATCAACAATCTCCCCCTTTTTGTTGTTTGGCAACCCGATTTTAAGTTTAAGGATTCTCAATCAATATTCCAACTTTAGAATCATAGGGGAATCCAGATCCTCCCCCTACAACATGGTCATGCTAAACTTAACCAATCCACACTCTCCCCCTTTGTCGAACACCGAAAAGGAGCTAGAGGGGCTGTTAAGTTTAAAATGAACTCCCCCTCAATCCTAGAGGTATCCCAACTCATCAAAAATGTGATAGTTTGTGGAATTGGCATACGAACACATGTGAACAATTATAGCAAGACATAGCAATCACATGCATCATATGAGTATGAAATATAGACTCCCAAAGCATGCCATAATATTCATAAGTATCAACAAAACATGGCAATGTAAGCATGAATATGGCAATCGAACAATCATGCAGATAGCAAGTACATAATCAGTCATGGCATCAACAATAATAGATAAGCATGGCAGATAAAAATATATAGATCAAGGCATGAAAGCATCCAAGCAAGTAGCAAAATAAGTGTGACTCAAGGTCACACCAACAAAGTCAGAGGGCATACAGCCCAAAAGTCATAGTCAAATACATAGGCGAAACAGCAGGTATCCGAAATCAAGAATCAGCAGGAGGGTCGTCATCGTGCATAAGGTCGTCCATCGAGACATCATGAGCAGCAACAACTGGTGCACTCTCGGCATGACCCGCTAGCGGCAGCTCCCTCGCTTGGTTGCGATCCATCCACTGTAGCCCCTCGGTCCCGAGAGCAATGCCGGACTGAGCAAGCATACGACGATCCAGGCGACAGTCTTGTCGATTCATCGGCACGAGTCGGCCCTGTGAGACGTCGATGCCAACTGACTCTAGCCAGGCAGTGATGATGTGGCCGAAAGGCATGTGGATCGTCTGACCAGACCGCAGACCATGAACAATGATGGAGGAATAGATGGACGGTGCTATGTCAAAATCGAACTGCAGATGCATCCCGTAAAGCATCAGGCAATGAGATGTAAGGATCGCATCAAGATGCTTGGACGTAGTTGGAAGAAGACAATTTGCGATAATTTGAAACAGAATATAATCGATGGGAGATAGATGAAGAGCAGAGAATGTGGGAAAGTTATAGATATCCGCACCAAAACCCCGTGGCCTGGGGTGGCTAGAAAATGTTCATATATGGAGTCCGGAGTGATTCCAGTAAAAGGAGCAGGAAGAGGAACAGGATGATATGGATAAAGTGATAAATCGTTCTTAGAGCGACGACAACCCAAAAACATAGTGAAGGATGATAGGGTAAAGTCAAGATCGACACCCATGACACGGGTCCGCCATCCCGTGCCCTCCCCATTGGCCAGATTATTGTAGAATTCAGAGATCAAGTCAACATTGATCGGCCTTTCTAAGAAAAGGATATTTTGAAGCCCATAGTACTCAATGATTCCTTTTATCGTAGAGCAATGTTCATAAACGAAGGTTCGGTCCACTGATCGACATGGCATTAGTTCGAAGTTGTGCCAATGAAAATCTAGGGCATAGAGAATGTTCTGAAATCTAGGATGCGGGGGAGATGGAGGCCTTTGAGAGGATGAAGAGGTTCTCTCTCTAGAACTCCCCTCTGATATCTCCTTGCCCTTGGATGATTGTCTAAAGAATTCAATCAATATTGTAAGATGGACATAGATTGAATCATGCATGAGTTGATCATGAGTTGAGACCCAATCAAAAGATAGAAAATTTTGGTCAAATGATGAGGAAGAGGGTCACGGCAAAGGCAAAAACAGAATTCAGTTAGCTTCACAAATATATATTTCATGATCTTTTTGAAAACGAAAGATGAAGCCAAACACTTACTTCGGTGCCATTGAAGCGTTTGAGCGAGGGAGGAAGAAGTCGGTTCCTCACGATTGAGAGAGGCTTGCTCACTGAGAACTCTCGGACGCAGAGAGGAAGAGGAGATCTCGCCCGAAAAATACCAGTAGAAATCTCTACTTCGCACGCGCGCGAGGAAGGGAGACGCAGAAACTCTCTTACTCACACAAGGTTGCACAGACGGGATGGTTTCGGCGCTAGGGTTTGAAAAAACGAAAGTTTAAAGAGAGTTAATCGGTTGGTGGATCGGTCCACCAACCAAAATTTAATACGGTTGATCGGATCACCGTTCGATCAGATCGCGTCCGGACCGATCAGGATACATCCTGATCGGACTGGAATGGTCCTGATCGGTCGGGTGACCGATCAGACGCGATCCTGATCGATCGGGTGACCGATCAGGATCCGATCAGTAGGTTCCGGGGAGAAAATTCTGAGCTCCCTGATCGGTCTGTGGACCGATCCCCACAGGGTGCCAGATCGGTCTGGAGACCGATCCAGGCTAGCTCAGACACTTAGTCAGATTTTGAGAGATTACGGCTTGCCTCGCAGATCGGTCTGTGGACCGAACACCACAGAAAGGGGTCAGATCGGTCCGGGGACCGATCAGCCCGATGCCTGATCGGTCCGGTGACCGATCAGGGTTCCTGATACGACCTGAAATGTTTAGTTTCAGAATTTCTGAAATCTCCAAATGATCTTTGATGGATTTTGTCTAACTTGGACAGGTCCTTATGACTAAAATTGATTCTTGAACAAGAATCTAAAGTCCTTATAGATTCAACAAACACTTTGACCCATCTAAATGGAATCAAACTCAACCATCAATCAATCAAGCAAATTCAAACAAGTTTTTATTCCACCTCCAAGTTTCCAATCAAGTTGACTTGATTGGAATGTCCAAGTATGATCATGGAGCCATATACACATATGTTATGCAATGGTTTTCCCCATACTTGGTCACCACCGTGATTATTATCTCGTCAACTCAATTTCTCAAGTGATGCAATGACATTTTGAGAAATTGAGTTAAACCTAACATCTCACCCCATATCTAGCAAACAAAAACGTTTTGGTAACCCTTATAGTTTGTGTGAGATGTTCCCAAAGTTACCCAATTGTTCCCTAACAATTTGAAATAATCATGAAGGATTTTGACCACAATTTGAACATCATGAGGCGCGACACATTCCCAACTCCCGTCTTAGGAAACTAAATTCACTCTCGGGAAGTGGTTTAGTGAAAATGTCAGCTAGGTTTGACTTTGACTCTACATGTGAGAGTATGATGTTCCCCCTAGCTACATGATCTCTAATGAAGTGGTGTCTTACCTCAATATGTTTTGTCCTAGAATGATGGACCGGATTCTTAGTCAAGTTAATCGTGCTAATGTTATCACATAACACTTGCACACCCTTGTAACTCAATCCATAGTCCTCTAAGGTGTGAATCATCCACAACAATTGCGAGATACTCTCTCCCATGGCGATATATTCTGCCTCGGTAGTGGAAGAGCAACACAGTGTTGCTTTCCGACTCGACCAACTTACTAAGGACGATCCTAGGAATTGGCAGCCCCCACTAGTGCTTTTCCGGTCCA
>JAGFNQ010000524.1:249321-264010 GCA_024364735.1 Boesenbergia rotunda
TAGAGAACTCATGTCTATAACCCTTATCTTGACAAAATTCTAGAAACCTTTGGTTTTGAAATTCACCTCCATGATCACTTCTTATTGTCTTAATTGTTGATGATTTCTCATTTTCAACCCTTCTACAAAAAGAAATGAAAATATCTACGGTTTGATCCTTATGTTTTAAAAAAGTAAGTCCAAGTATATCTAGTAAAATCATCAATGATAACAAAGCAATATCTACTTCCATTCAATGATATGATGGTACTACAATCAAATAGATCCATGTGAAGTAAATCTAAAGCATTGGAAGTACTTACAGTGCTTTTACCTTTATGTGCAGATTTTGTTTGCTTACCCATTTGACACGCATCACATAATTTATCTTTTTCATACTTGATGCTTGGTAAGCCTCGCACTAGTCCCTTGTTGGCCAACTTCCGGATGTTCTTCATGTTCACATGTGCTAGCCTCCGGTGCCAAAGTGTGGACTCTTCTTCTTTTGACATGAAACACTTAGCAAGAGCATTAGTAGCACTTTTAAAAGAAACTTGATAAATATTGTCTACTCTTGCTCCTACTAGTACCGTGTCCAAAGTGTCATTCTGTCTAACTAGACATTGACTTGGTTGGAAGTCAATTGTGTAACCCGTGTCACACAATTGACTGACACTTAGGAGATTAAACTTTATCCCCTTGACTAGAAGGACATTTGATATTCTAAAACATTCGGATATTTGAATGTCTCCTATTCCTATGACCCTAAGACTACCATTGTTACCAAATGATACATTACCTCTACTCTTCTTGTGAAATGTGGTAAACAACGATCTATCCCCGGTCATGTGTTTGGAGCATCCACTATCAACAAACCAAGTTGATAGATGCTCCCCCTCAATCATAACCTACACAATTCGAAAAATAGAAGTCTTAGGTACCCAAACCTTGGGACCTAACGCATCAACTAAACATGACTTAGGCACCCATGCCTTGACAACTTTCTTTTGAGTCTTGGGTGTCCTAGATTGTCTCATGTCAGTCCTAGACATGAGAGATACAAATGAGGGTTCTTTATGGCGGTAACCAATACCGGCCCTATTGTAAACCGCTCTTTGGACATTTAAAATCATATCTAAGGTCTTAGAGCTATTTGAGAATTTCCCAAGAATATTCTTGAGCTTCTCAACTTCACTCTTCAAAGATTGGTTTTCCTCTACTAACCCATTATCATGCATATCACTGATTTCCTCAACCTTAGAGGATTTCAGGCTTACAATCTCATGTTTCAAAGATTTAATTTCATCTTCTAGTAGTTCAACATGCAAGTCATCAATGTTATCATCCCTAGAAGCTTTCAATTGATCAATCTCTAATTGCAATGCTTTAACTTTGTTTTTGGATTTCTTAAGCATACTAGTTAAACATGCAATTGCTCTATAACATTTTTCAAGCTCGGGAGAAGTTACCTCTTCATCATCCGAAGATGACGAAGCCGCGTTTGAGGAGCTTGAAGTTTCTTCACTGCTCTCCTCTCCAAAGCCATGAGAGCCACTTGCCTTGTGCTCTTCTCCTCCTTCTCATCATCGGATGAACTAGAAGATGACTCATCCCAAGAAGCCTTCAAGGCTTTCTTCTTCTTCTTGGATTTCTCTTCTTTTCTTTTGGGTTTCTCCTCCTTTTTAAGCTTCGGACATTCATTCTTGAAATGTCCTCTCCTACTACACTCAAAGCAAGATGCATTATTCTTATCAAGCTTGAATTCACTAGTGTTACCTTTCCTTTTGAACCGTCGGTCTCTTCGCATCATCCTTCGCACGAAGTTCGCCATCTCGGATGAAGAAGAGCCACTGCCATCTTCCTCTGAGTTTGACTCGGATTCGGAGGAGGATGAAGATGATGAGATCTCTTTCTCCTTCTTCTTCTCCTTCTTCTTCTTGATGGTCTGGTCCCCTGCAACTAAGGCAATCCCCTTCTCCTTGGGGCCTTTGTTAGCCATTTCATGCAATTCCATCTCACAAAATAAATCATCTAATTTTACAGTAGATAAATCCTTGGATACTTTGTAGGCATCCACCATGGATGACCACAAAGCATTCTTTGGAAATGCTTTCAAAACATACCTCACAAGGTCGCAATTCTCGACCTTTCCATCAATTGAATGAAGTCCATTAAGAACTTCCTTGAACCGGCTATGGAGCTCACTTACCGACTCATTCTCCTTCATGGAGAGATTTTGAAGCTGATTGAGGAACAAGTCCCTCTTTGCAATCCTCGAGTCTCGGGTGCCTTCATGGAGCTCTATGAGTTTGTTCCACAAATCTTTTGCACTCGTGAAGGGACCAACCTTGATGAGTTGGTCTTTGTTCATGCCGCATTGTATAGTGACAACCGCCTTAGCGTCAGCTTCACTTTTCCTTGTTTGGTCGGCAGTCCACCGCGAAGATTCGAGTTCCTTACCTTCATCATCCTTAGGAGGGATGAATCCTTCCTTCACCGCGAACCACGTATGGATATCCATCTTCAAATAGTATTCCATTTTTGATCTCCAATATTGGAAGTCGGCGCCATCAAAGAATGGAGGTCGGGTGGTGGAGAAGCCTTCTCTCAAAGCCATCTTGTTGAAAACTCTCGGTTGTTAATCCGTGTATAGAGCCCCTTGCTCTGATACTACTTGTTGGGAACGAGATGGCTATAGAGGGGGGGTGAATATAGACAATCGCTTGCCCCTTTAAAACTTATCACGATTTCTGCAACTCAAATATCAGTAGCACAGCGGAAAGAATAGAAAACAGAGTATGCGAAAAAAAAACGAAACGAATGCAAAACAAACACAACTAGCAAGATCGCTAACAAGGAGGGTTTACAAGGTTCGGGGATAACTTGCCCCTACTCCTTGGCGTGCCCTTGAGGTGGGCGATCCCTTGATCGTCGGCAGATCAAGCCCCGGTTAACACCGGATATGAAGCAACCTCCTTCTCGGTGGAGAAACCTCTCCACAGCGTGTTTCACACAATGATATATAATGAGCACAATGAAACAACAACAAGAAAGTCTTACTCAAACACTTAGAGAGGACAAAACACAGCAAGCTTCCCTGAGCTCCACCCAGTGGCGATCTCACGCAGACCCCGTCTGCTTCGTGTCTTCCCACTGTCGGACTCCAAGCTTCTTGTTTTCTCCTTCAAGCGCTCAAGTATGATGATTGCTCCTCAATAGCTTGCTTAGAATGATTGAAGAACTCAAGAACAGCAAGCTTCTCGCTCAGGAACTCAAGAGCACGAAGAACTTCAGCAAGTATGAACCGTAAGTCGTGCTGAACTCCACTCTCGCGTTCCTTTTTGTTTCTCCAGCAAGCGACAGGTGACAACATCTCTGTAGCTCCCAGCTACTCATCTGCCAACGCCAGCCTCTACTGAGCTATCTCTGGACTCACTGAGCTCCTCAGCCAAGCTCCAGTCTTAGCTCCAGTCCGCAGCTCGCCGTTGCAACCTGAGATGGGAAAAGGGACAAACCTGCTCCAAGGAAAGCACGCCTTGACTTCTCCTTGAGTGTTTGAGTCCTCCTCTGTCACCTGAAACTCAATCAGAGCATTAGAGCAGAAGATCAAGCAACATATCAACATACATCAACAAATCGGATTCGGTCAGACGCTCTGACCACGTCTGTCAGTGAAATTTGAATTAAAGTGATCGGTCACCGGACCGATCCAGAGTGTGTGGATCGATCACCAGATCGATCCACTGCTTTGCTGGGATTCCCAGCTCTCGCAGCTATACACTCCTGATCCGTCACCAGACCGATCAGGGTGAAGCCTGATCGGTCACCAGACCGATCAGATTGGATCCTGATCGGTCACCCAGACCGATCAGGGCAGATGAACAGTAACCTTTTAATCAAATCCAAGATCCCTGATCGGTCACCGGACCGATCCAAGACTTTGATCAGCAAGGGAACTCACTCACGGTTTGCTCCCTGATCGGTCACCAGACCGATCAGAAGCAAGACAGCAAGGAAGCAGCCTGCTCCTTGATCGGTCACCGGTCCGATCAGGAGCCACACAGTAGATTCCCAATCTCACTGTGCACTCCCTGATCGGTCACCAGTCCGATCAGACATAGCTGGATCGGTCACCAGACCGATCCACTAAGGAGCAGCATGCCAATGTCCCTGATCGGTCACCAGACCGATCCAGTGACTCAACCTTAGCCCTCCAAGCTAGGACTTTTCACCCAACTCTTCCGAGTTAGAACATCATCCAACCTAGCCCTCCAAGCTAGGCACCTGACCCTCCAAGCCAGGACTTTTTCACCTAATTCTCCAGGATGGGAATTTGCACCTAACCCTCCAGGTTAGGACTTTTCACCTAGCCCTCCAAGCTAGGACTTTTCACCCAACCCTTCCGAATTAGGACTTTTCCAACACCTAACCTCCCAGGTTAGGATTTTCCACACCTAACCCTCCAGGTCATGATTTTCCAACACCTAGCCCTCCAGGCTAGGATTTTCCACATCATACCTAATCCTCGATCAGGACTTAATCACAATCATCATAATTCATCACACCTAACCTCCCAGGTTAGGATTTTCCAAATCATAATCATCCTCCTAACTTAAAATCGTCGTCAACACCAAAACAACAATCAGGGCCAGACTGCATCAACAGGGATGTCCGGAGATAAACATAGATGCTAGTTAAGGAAACTAGTTCATTGGAGTGACTAGCTGTAAAATTTCATATGGAATCTATATATAGAAATGTCAATGAAGTTCTTACTCCGGCTTAAGTGCGATGTTCCTTTAACTTGCGGTGTTCAAGTCATCTTGGTCATGGAGACTTATACTTTAACATCTTAAGCAAGCATCTCCAAGGAGGTGTGGACCCAGGATGATTGGGTATAAGCCGAAGTGCCCGAAGATGTTTGAACAGCCTACAAAGGATTCACCACTCCTTGCGAGGAGATGTATACCCAGGCCTATCGTCGGATTGTTACTCAAAGCCTCTGGCCAGAGCATATCATGTTTAGAGTGCGAGTCTCTAAAATACATGAGAGTAATTAGAAATCCAAAGGACGAGAAAGATACTACTTGGGCTAGGTGTGACGTAGTCAGTCTAGTGGGGACTGACACAAACAGACCATGTCCTGAACCAAGTGGGTATAAGATGGTGAAGGGAATGAGGCACGATTCATTAGAGCTGCTGAAGGGTTTCAGAATTACTTCTGAGGTCAACCGTTGATCTTTCGATTAATTGGGGGTCATGATGTACTACTAGGTGCCACTCATGATCGTTCTATAATTAGTTGATTATAGACAGCCAACATAAATCGAAAGCCTATTTAGTCACACGCACTACGAGTAATCCGAGGGATTTAAAACGAGTTGAAAATTAGATTTTCCAATCAAGAGAAATAAGTCGAATCTGAGTTAATCAGAGGCGCAACGGAAACTTAAAATGGCTAAGACTTTTGAAGGCTTATTAGCCGAATTAAATGAGTTTAATTCGCAATCGGTTCGGCTTGGTTTGGCCGGCCAAAGAGGGTGCCAAACCCCTTGGGTTGGCCGGCCACATTAAAGGGAAGAAACCAATTTAATTAGTTTAATTAATAAAATAAATCTAGCGCGATTTGTTTTATAAATTATGGATAAATAAATTTATGTAAAGAAATTTATATAAATAAATTTATAAAAATTTATTCTTTTTATGGAAATTAAAATGATCTATGAAATGGTTTATTTTAATTTTATAAAATCAATTATGAATTGATTTTTCCATAATAAGAAAGTTTATAAATTTCTTATAAAATTTATTCCATAATTAAAAAGAGAGAAGGATTTGTTTTATGGATAAATAAATTTGTATAAAGAAATTTATATAAATAAATTTATAGAAATTTATTCTTTTTATGGAAATTAAAATGATCCATGGAATGGTTTATTTTAATTTTATAAAATCAATTATGAATTGATTTTTCCATAATAAGAAAGTTTATAAATTTCTTATAAAATTTATTCCATAATAAAAGGAGAAGAAGTATTTGTTTTATTATAAAGTTAGTTATAATAAAACTTGGTTTAAACGGAATAATTCAAAAGAGAATTTATAGGATAAATTTCTTATGATAACTAATTCCGTTAATTCCGTTAAAAGAGAGATTTGGCGAGGGAGAGGCTACTATATAAAGGAACCAAAGGCAAGCCTTGAATTCCTAATTGATATAGAGCTATCAAGAGATAATTCTCTCCCTCTCTCTCTTATTCTCTTCTCCCTCTCTTCCCCTTAGGGCCGGCGCCCTCCTTAAGGATTAGGGCCAGCTCCCCTTGTTAAATCCGACAATTTTGACGCGATCTAGAAAATTTTTCGGAAATTTTACCGGAAAAGACTTATGGTTTTCTAGACCTAAACTGAAATTAGAGGATTAAATTTCTTTGAAACTTAAGTTTGGAGGGCTTAAGTGTGATTAAACTCAGACCTAAGGGTGCATATCTAAATAGGTAAAGAAAGAGGGCTAAATTACAAATGTAGCCTCACTTATAACCCCCCTTTCCTCTTCCCTTCATTCGCATTCATTCCCTGCGCGTGCCCTAGCAAACCATTGCGCCGCCCCTTTCTTCTCGCTCGACGACGCCGACGTCGTTTCCCTCAGCGAGTGGCCAACGACAAGCTCTCTACTCCACGCGAGGCCGACGATGCCATCCCTATGCATCTACTCCGCCCCGTCTACTCATCGGATCGAGGGCATACAGTTGGAGTCGAGATGAGAGACCGCGGGGTGAACCGCGGATTCTGTTGCCTCCTACAAGAAACTCCCAGTGAGGGGTCATCGCCGGAGTTAGCCAACGAAGCTACGACCTTCGGTCACCATGGAGGTAAGCCCGAGTCCGTCAAGTCTTGACTCGTCTCCTGGGATTGATCTCGATATGGTGTTTTGATTTCATTGTTGATTTGATTAGGAATCGCTATGACCCTCTCCAACTGAGATTGGGATTTCAAACCCCTTGGAACAGATCTAGGGTTCACAGGAGGAGTCGATGTTGTCGTGGGTTAGTTCTGGAATTTGCTGAGCGAATTGGTTATGTGAGCTTCACTGCTTGGTGGAGTTGTTTTCCGCTTGCTGTGAAGAGTGGCAGTTGGAGCTGAATTAGAGGTAATGTGTTTGAATTGGTTTTGATGATCTGTGTTATGGGTAATTCATCTTGGAATTGATTCACAAGTTGGAATTGAGGGTTAGTAGGTTAACCAATTGGTCAATTAGGTTAATGACTTGATTAATGGCCGTTTTGAGTTTGGTTTCCCTAACCTAGGCTTTGGATGAAATTGTGTTTGGTTGTTTGTCTTGAAATCTTTTGTGCGTGAATGATGTTGGATGCCTTTGGGCAGGTTCAAGGTTCTGGAAATCTGGGGAGTTCTTGCATGAGCAATTGACTTGAGTGGATTTCCAGGGAATACCGTGAGGTATGTTGCATAGGTAATAAGTTTCTATGATTTTGTTGTCTGTGAGCTAGAATGACAGTGTGGGTGGTTGCTATGTTCATAGTGGTTCTTCAATACCACAAATTGTAGTGGAAATGTTAGTTGGAGTGGGTGTTCATGGGTGCGATCAGGTATTGCTACTATTTTGTATTATAGATCAGTGTTTTGTATGTTGATTGTGGAAGGAATTATGGATTGGTTAGCTCGATTAATCAGGTGGAGAAGTCTCTGATCTTGATTGCTCAGATTCAGGCTTGGATAGCAAATCTTGTTGTAGATCCTGTTTTGAATGTTATCTTAGAGCTGTTGATTGGATTTGGATGAATCTTGTTCTGGTATTTGTTAATATTGGAATATGATATGATTTCATTCTGATTTCGGATCTGATTTTCTGGAGGGATGGATTAGTGTGACCCATAGCAATTTAGTATGAGTGGCTCTTGATCTTTGACCTGCTGTGGGTTGGTTTTGGGATTTCATTTGAATGGTTTCCCTTGTTTTGGATGAGGTTATTGTGTTCTATTGATCAGATTTTGGTGTCCTTATTATGGTTCTATTTTCTGGAATTTAGCCGTGAGCTTTTAATCATGTTATTGGGATGTTTAATCTTGGTGGAAATCCTATTGGGAGTTGATATTGGCTTGTTGTTTAGATCTTGTGATTGCTTGATTATGATGAGAGTTGTGTTTTGATATAGACCCTGGATAGAAGTTTGGTCTCTTGGCTATTTTGTAAGAGTATGTCTTGTTGGATTTGAATTAGTTAAATCCTCAAGGTGGCGGATCTGTCTTGTTTGGAAGGGTAATTAGGAATCTTTCATTTAATTAGAAGTAATTAAATGGAAAGAAAATGATTAGGTAAACCCTAATATGGTTTAGGGATTTTCTGGCAAGTTGCTATTCTATTTTGTAATAGCTATTAAAAATGTCCTTTGATACAGGGCAATGATTTGGACTGTTGAGTTACGGAGTATCAGACGGGAGGTTCTCTGCGTATACAGACTTCTACTTTGAGGCGGGTACCCTTTGACTTATCTTTAAGATATTGTCATCTTATTATGCATAGACTGTTATAGATAGCAGTAAGATCATACGCTATCCCTGTTTATTATGCCTGTTCTGGATACTTGTTATTTATCCCTGGTTATTATGCCTGTTCTGGATACTTGTTGGTTATCCCTGTTTATTATGTCTGTCCTGGATACCTGTGGTTTATCCCTGAGTTATTATGCTGTTAGTTCCATACAGTATCAGGTAGTGTCATATCTATATGTATGCTTAGAGATCGTGATGTATCTCCTACCTTTGACCTTGAGGGATCTGTAGTTTTCGGCCAGTATACCTTGTAGGTTAACTGTATTTCCTGTTATAGGATTTCAGACTGAGACCTAGTATACTGAGGACTTGGGAGGGAAGTATGTGTATCTATCATACACCATCCTTGCATTGTTGCATGCCGGCGATCAGCGACTCCCTTGTGGTTGAGCCTATCATCTTCCGGTACATGATATGCACACACGGCCACTCATGGGTTAGTGGATACCGTTGGGTGTGTGCATTTGCTCTGTACTGCTCCGCTCGACCGCTCAGGGGTAGTGGTTTCGGAGCATGGTAGCAGGCGGAGATCCCTTCTCTTCCCATAGACCAGAGGAGATGAGAGCGACGCTCCCTCATATATACATGAGGTAGGGGGCGGTCCCCCGCCAGCATCCTGTCCACTCGGTCACTCAGGAGCAGTGATAGCAGGGTGCGTACAGTGTCACAGCTCTACCCACTCGACCGACACAGTATCGCCTGTCTCGGTGGCTTGACTGGAGTTAGGGGGTGACCATGGCATTACACCATATGCATATTTTGCATCGTGCATTATTTGCTGCACTTGATTGCTGCACTTATTTGACATGCATATTCTGGAGACTTGTTATCTGAGATTATATGTCTATTGATATTCCCTTGGTACTCATTACCCTCTTTTCAGGTTAGATGGATTCGGGTATGTATCTACCTCAGTATTTTCAGTACCAGTATTTCCCTATTGTTGATATGAGACTGTATTAGCGGAACTCTTATTGTATTATAACTTTCTATGCATAACTGTTGGGTATTCGCTGAGCTATGGACTCACCCCGTTGCCATACATTTTATTTCAGGTTGATGCCTGCCAGGAGATCCCTAGTAGCCAGTCCCCAGCTCCAGAGGAGCTCTGTTTGGTTTTACTTTACGTTGTTTCGTTTATGGACCCTGTAGTATTTCCTATGCTTCCGTTGTTATGTTTTGAACATGTATTCACGTTTTATTCGATGGTATTGTACTTTTGAGTCCTATGTTGGACTTCGTGGGGTTTCGGTTTTGTTCCTGCCCCCTGGCAGCTCAGGTGAGTTCGGATTTTGGTTTTCGACGTTATAGTCATATATGCAGTTATGTCTGTGTGGATTTGAGGCCTGAGGCCCTTTAAACTGCGTGGTTGTGCTATATATATTGTATACAGGTTGTGTGTATGTGTAAATTGTCCGCCGGACAGGGGAGGTGCTGTCCGATTTTATATGGGATCAGCGGCTCCTGGGTCTCGGGGCATGACACCCCTTGTCCAAGTTAGGGCCGGCGCACCCTCATCCCTCCAAGTGGTTGGCGTGAGCAAGGATCACCAAGGAGAAGCCAAACAAGAAGAAGAAGAAGCGGATCACATCTCCCTCCTTCTCGGAATTTTGATTCCGTTAACTTGTTGAGAACTCGGCGTGGACGCGAATAGAGGCGGAGCTTCCAAGGGACGCTACGGTTGGATCTCGTCCCTTACTTCGAGTTACGAGAGGTATAATGTAAATTAGTTTACTTTTTCCGTAAAGTTTTATTTTATGATTATGTCCACACACCATAAGGTTGCATGCTAGATACGTGGTTGAAATAATTTAGGAAATTATTTTATGCTAATTCTTCCGCTGCACGTAAAAATTTAAAATTTTACGAACCCGTATCCTTGTCGACATGCACCCGGTCCCTACAGTGGTATCAGAGCCGGTTAGTGTTCGACATAATCATATAATTGTTTTGTGGAAAACTTTGTCATGATCTCAATTTCGGAAAAATTTTTCAATTATGGAAACTTTCAAATTATAATAAATTTTAGATTTAGGAATTTCAAAGTTTGGAAATCCTCATGAAATTTCGCAAACGTTTGAAATTTTCTAGTTTCTGAAATTTTATAATAATTGTGAAAATTTCCCATCTTTGGAAACTTTCCAATTTTGAAAATTTTTCTATTTTAGAAATTTTCTAATTTTGGAAATATGTAAGTTTTCTTTGTACCAGAAACTTACAATTATTCTGAAAACCTATTTATGAAATCTCGTAATTTTGGGCACTTTCTTCTAAGAAAGTCTAGACAAATTCATGGACAGTTAATTGACAATTAGATTTGAATTGGTTTTTAAATTGACAACAAAATTCTTTATTTTGGATTGAGCCTCGGGGAGGCGTCCAATTTAAAGTTAGTTGTTGTAATTTAATTTCCCAATTTTAATTGAAATTGTCATGTTTGATTTGGATTGAGCCTCGGGGAGACGTCCAATTGGATTTACAATAAATTACTTTTCTTTGGGTATCTGAGCCTCGGGGAGCCACCCTTAGAAAACAATTTGTTGTAATTAATTAAATCCATGAATAAAATATGTTTAAAGAGGTGATGCTCTTACATATTGTTGTCTCCAAAATTAATTAGGAAAATGGTTTCCTATAGAGTTTTCTTTAATGAGATTTTCATGAAAATAATATGTAGTTGAATTAAGGGATTTGTCTCTTAATTTAATAAGATTTGATTTAGAGAAATCAAAGTCTTGAACATATTATTTCCGAAATAAATTATGACAATTTAGGAAATTGTTTCCCAAAACAATTCCTTTAATTAAGTATGAAATTGAAATTAGGAAATCTGGTTCCTAATTCAATTAATGAGACTTGATAACTTAAGTCACTTACATACTTTATTAAGGAAATCGTTAGTCATAACATAATTCTATGTCGTGAATGTGCTTAGAAAAGAAAGGATGAGACCCAAAACCCCTTACAAAAATATTAAGGCCAACACCTTCCATTAATATGGTTAGAATCGGAGTTTTGTTTCTCGTTTGGGTTGATGGACACATCCATGCCCGACTTGAACCTCAACATGTTCAAACCATGGAATTAGTTTATGAAAAATATAGTTGGAGTCAGAGGTCAATCATTAGTTTTGGTTGTTGGACACATCCAAGCCTGACTAAGCGGTTAAATGAGCTCCAACCATATTAAAACTATTTCTTGATTAATGGGTCAGCCTTAAGCTTGGAGCATTGATTTGTTGTGCCACAGCCAAGGTCGATGTAAAGAGAGGTGCAGTTGGGTGCTATGTATAATGTTGCATACTTGTTAATGAGTTAACAACCCAATGATTTATGCAAACATTCAATTAGTTGATAGCATAAAGTGATAGTTACATATATGTGATATGTAATCGGTATAATTACCTACCTTCATAGCTAAGAATAACTTGATGGCCACAGCCATGGTTGTTCTTATCTATGGTTGGATATCAACCTATTTGGAGATGTTCCTACGATCTCCCGAATTGATAAAAAGGGTTACTCAATTCGAAAAATAAATAGGATTTAATTAATGTATATTGATACATTCTTTATCATTCTTCTCACATAAGCTCAATTTGTATTTCTAGGATAATCACTCGATCATGTCTTCTCTGAATTTGCGTTCCATTTTGGACACCAATAAACTGACTAGGCCAAACTTCATGGACTGGCTTCGAAACCTGAGGATAGTCCTCAAGGTAGAGAAGCTTGCTTATGTTCTTGAAGATCAACTTCCCAACTGACCTCCTGAAAATGCAACTCCAGACCAGTTTCCTGAGTTGCTCAACCTGCTGAAGACTGTAGAGCCTTCTGTGAAGCAGGATCAAAAGACGGTACTGTTAGTTGGTTCCTCGAAGAAAGGTTCTAAGAGGAAGGCCAAAGAACAGAATAAGGGAAAGAAGAAAAAGGCCAAAAAGACTGAAAATACCCTAAAAGGCACTTGCCATCACTGTGGCAAGGAGGGTCACGGGCGAAGAAACTGCAAGGTTTATCTTGAGTCCTTGAAAGAGAAGGCATCCGATGCCCCATCCTCTTCAAGTATCTTCATTATTGAATGTCACTCTATTTCCTCAAACACCTGGGTACTTGATACTGGGTGTAGCTCACATATATGTAATGACATACATGGGTTAAGGAATAGAAGGAGACTCGTCAAGGGAGAAGCGAATTTGCAAGTTGGAAACGGAGCAAAGATTGCTGCTGTTGCCATCGGAACATATTTGCTAAAGCTCCCTACAGGACGTGTCTTAGAATTGGATAATTGTTATTTTGTTCCTTCGTTAATAAAGAACATTGTATCTATTTCATGTTTGAATGAAAAGGGTTATCATTTAACTTTTAGTAACAATTATTGTTACATAACTTTAAATGGCGTTCTTTATGGGAATTGAACTTTATGCAATGGTATCTACACGTTAGATTTATCCAGTGACGTTTTCAATATCGAAGTTAGCAATAAACGTGCTCGAATAGATAATCGAATAGACTTCTACACTTGGCATTGCCGTCTTGGCCATGTAAGTAAGAAACGCATGACCGAATTACACCGATGTGGAATTTTGGAATCATTTGAACCCGGTTCATTTGATACATGCGAATCATGCTTAAAAGGCAAGATGACCAAATTACCCTTTTCCGGAAAAGGTAATCCAGTACGAGAATTGTTTGGTCTAATACATACTGATGTATGTGGACCAATGTCAACTCTTGCACAACGAGGCTATAGCTACTTCATCACCTTTATCGATGATCACTCACGATTCGGGTATGTGTTCTTGATGAAACACAAACCTGAAGCTTTTGAGAAATTCAAAGAGTTCAGAAATGAAGTAGAGAAACAGCTTGGCAAAAGTATTAAGATACTTCGATCCGATCGGGGTGGTGAATACTTAAGTCAAGAATTTCAAGATTATCTTAGGGGCAATGGGATATTGTCCCAATGGACTCCGTCGTATACACCACAGCATAATGGTGTATCTGAGAGGCGCAACCGAACCTTGATGGACATGGTTAGGTCGATGATGAATCATGCAACTCTTCCAAAATCCTTTTGGGGCTATGCACTTAAGACAGCTGTTTACTTGCTAAACAGAGTCCCGACCAAGGTAGTCTCTACTACTCCATATGAGACATGGAATAGTAAGAAACCCCACTTAACTCACCTTAAGATATGGGGTTGTCCTGCTTATGTGAAGCGGATTGTATCAGACAAATTGGATGCTAAGTCTGATAAATGTCTATTTATTGGATACCCTAAGGAAACGAAGGGTTACCAATTCTATCATCCCTTGGAACAAAAGGTGTTTGTTTCAAGGCATGTTGTATTTCTAGAAAAAGAATTTCTTTTACAAGAAAACAGTGGGAGTGGCATTGAACTTGATGAAGTTCAAGAAACTCCAATAGACATTACGGAGACACCTAGTCTAGACCCACAACTAATAACTCATAATGATGAGCTATCAGTTGAACCTAAGACTACACCACCTCTTCGTAGATCTGATAGGACACGCAATATTCCAGAGAGATATGGATTTCTCATAAGTGAATCGAACGACGATGAACCTATCAGTTATGAAGATGTTCTAAAAAGTTCAGAAAGGGACAAATGGCTTGAGGCCATGAAGTCGGAAATGGATTCCATGTACGAAAACCAAGTATGGGACTTGGTTAACCCACCTGAACGGATTAAGCCCATAGGGTGCAAGTGGGTTTTCAAGAAGAAAACCGACATGGAAGGTAATGTAGTTACCTTTAAGGCTAGATTAGTGGCAAAAGGATATCGTCAGAAACAAGGAATTGATTATGACGAAACCTATTCGCCAGTATCTATGCTTAAATCCATTCGGATGCTCCTAGCCATAGCAGCTCATTATGATTATGAGATATGGCAAATGGATGTGAAAACAGCTTTCCTTAACGGAAACCTGCTTGAGGATGTATACATGATACAACCTGAAGGTTTCACATCGGTTGATAAAACCAAAGTATGCAAGCTTCGACGATCCATATATGGACTGAAGCAAGCATCTAGGAGCTGGAACATCCGTTTTGATGAGACAATCAAAGAGTTTGATTTCTCACAAAATCCTGACGAACCTTGTGTGTACAAGAAGGTTAGTG
>JAGFNQ010000526.1:0-70912 GCA_024364735.1 Boesenbergia rotunda
AAGGGCTTGCCTTTGGTTCCTTTATTAGTAGCATCTTTGCCAAGTCTCCCTCTTAACGGAATTAACGGAATTAGTTATCATAAGAATTTTATCTTATAAAATTTCTTATGACTTATTCCGTTAAGCTTAGTCTTATTATAACTAATTTATAATAAAACAAATTCTTCTTCTCTTTAAATTTATGGAATAAATTTTATAAGAAATTTATAAACTCTCTTATTATGAAAAAATCAATTCTTAATTGATTTTATAAAATTAAAATAAACCAATTCATGGATTATTTTAACTTCCATAAAAAGAATAAATTTCTACAAATTTATTTATATAAATTTCTTTATACAAATTTATTTATCCATAATTTATAAAACAAATCACACTAGATTTATTTTATTAATTAAACCAAATAAATTGATTTAATTCCCTTTAATGGCCGGCCACCACAAGGAGGGTTAGCACCCTCTTTGGCCGGCCAAACCAACCCAAACCGGTCGCGAATAAAACCCATTTAATTCGCCCAAAAAGCCTTCAAAAGACATAGCCATTTTTAGCTTCCATTGCGCCTCTGATTAACTCAGATTCGACTTATTTCTCTTGATCGAAAAATCCAATTTTCAACTCGTTTTAAATCCCTCTGATTACTCGTAGTGCGTGTGACTAAATAGGCTTTCGATTTATGTTGGCCGTCTATAATTAACCCATTAATTATAGAACGATCATGAGTGGCACCTAGTAGTACATCATGATCCCCAATTAATCGAAAGATCAACGGTTTGACCTCAGAAGAAATTATTCTGAAACCCTTCAGTAGCTCTAATGAATCGTGCCCCATTCCCTTCACCACCTTATACCCACTTGGTTCAGGACACGGTCTATGGTGTCAGTCCCCACTAGGCTGACTACGTCACACCTAGCCCAAGTAGTGTCTTTCTTGTCCTTTGGATTTCTAATTACTCTCATGTATTTAAGAGACTCGCACTCTAAACATGATATACTCTAGCCAGAGGTTTTGAGTAACAATCCGACGATAGGCCTGGGTATACAACTCCTCGCAAGGAGTGGTGAATCCTTTGTAGGCTGTTCAAACATCTTCGGGCACCTCGGCTTATACCCAATCATCCTGGGTCCACACCTCCTTGGAGATGCATGCTTAAGATGATAAAGTATAAGTCTCCATGACCAAGATGACTTGAACACCGCAAGTCAAAGGAACATCGCACTTAAGCCGCAGCAAGAACTTCATTGACATATCTACATGTAGATTCCCATATGAAGTCTTACAGCTAGTCACTCCAATGAACTAGTTCCCTTAACTAGCATCCATGTTTATCTCCAGACATCCCAATGTCACCAGCCAGTGAGAATCAGCTGATTAGAGAATAACTCATGCTAGTCTCAACAGAATTGATAGTGTCCGTATTTATCAATTCATCGACTAGGGATAATTTCAATACTTCACAATTGCACACTAGAGATAATCACTAGTTGTGATCCCATCACAAATTCTCTTATGCTGTAAGTTGTATTGCGGACATTCAGTAGATGAGTTTAAGATCCCAATCAAATACACAAAACATGTATACTCAAATAGTGAATTATCATTTATTAATATAAATGTTTACATCATAAGGCGATTGCCTTAGGACACTTCTCTCATATCACTAACAAACTCCCACTTGGCCTAATGCCAATCGCTATGGTATCCAATACCACAGGCTCTAACATGACCCTCAAACTTGTTTTGAGGCAAGGCCTTAGTTAAAGGATCCGCTAAATTCCTTTCAGTGGGAATTTTCTCAATTTGTATGTCATTCCTACTTATAATCTCTCTGATCAGATGATAGCGGCGAAGAACGTGTTTGGATCACTGATGAGACCTTGGTTCCTTTGCTTGTGCAATAGCTCCATTGTTGTCGCAGTAAACCGGCACTGCTTCATCAATGGTTGGAACCTCATCAAGTTTTGAGACAAACTTCTTGATCCAAACCGCTTCCGTGGTATAATCCGCTACGGTGTCTTGTTTGGAACTTTTCCAACTTACTGCGCCTCCATTCAAAGTAAATACGTATCCAGACTGTGATTTGGAGTCATCCTTATCTGTCTGGAAAGTGGTATCTGTATACCCACGTATTACCATATCTCCTTCTCCATATATTAGGAACACATCCTTAGTTCTTCTTAAGTACTTAAGGATTGTCTTGACAGCCACCCAATGATCCATTCCTGGATCCGACTGGTATCTGCTTGTGACGCTCAAAGCATATGATACATCGGGCCTAGTACATAACATAGCATACATGATAGATCCTATTGTGGATGCATAGGGAATCTTATTCATCCAAATCCTCTCGTTTTCTGTGCGCGGACACATAGACTTTGAAAGGTTGATCCCATGCCTGATGGGAAGGTAACCTTTCTTGGATTCCAACATGCTAAACCCTTTTAGCACTCGGTCTATATATGTAGACTGCGAAAGACCAAGCAACCGTTTTGATCTTTCTCTATAGATTCTAATCCCAAGGATATAGGTTGCTTCTCCCAGGTCTTTCATGGAGAAAGTTTTGGACAACCAAATTTTAACTGTCTGTAAAACTGATATATCGTTTCCTATAAGTAAAATGTCATCGACATATAATACTAGGAATACGACTGCACTCCCACTAACCTTCTTGTACACACAAGGTTCGTCAGGATTTTGTGAGAAATCAAACTCTTTGATTGTCTCATCAAAACGGATGTTCCAGCTCCTAGATGCTTGCTTTAGTCCATATATGGATCGTCGAAGCTTGCAAACTTTGGTTTTATCAACCGATGTGAAACCTTCAGGTTGTATCATGTATACATCCTCAAGCAGGTTTCCGTTAAGGAAAGCTGTTTTCACATCCATTTGCCATATCTCATAATCATAATGAGTTGCTATGGCTAGGATCATCCGAATGGATTTAAGCATAATTTCCTTCCATGTCGGTTTTCTTCTTGAAAACCCACTTGCACCCTATGAGCTTAATCCCTTCAGGTGGGTTAACCAAGTCCCATACTTGATTTTCGTACATGGAATCCATTTCCGACTTCATGACCTCAAGTCATTTGTCCCTTTCTGAACTTTTCAGAACATCTTTATAACTGATAGGTTCATCATCGCTTATGAGTAACACGTCGTTCGATTCACTTACGAGAAATCCGTATCTCTCTGGAATATTGCGTGCCCTATCAGATCTACGAATAGGTGGTGTAGTTTTAGGTTGAACTGATAGCTCATCATTATGAGGTATTGGTTGTGGGTTTAGACTAGGTGTCTCTGTGATGTCTATTGGAGTTTCTTGAACTTCATCAAGTTCAATGCCACTCCCACTGTTTTCTTATAAAAGAAACTCTTTCTCCAGAAATACAGCATGCCTTGAAACAAACACCTTTTGTTCCAAGGGATGATAGAATTGGTAACCCTTCGTTTCCTTAGGGTATCCAATAAATAGACATTTATCAGACTTAGCATCCAATTTGTCTGATACCGTCTGCTTTACATAAGCGGGACAACCCCATATCTTAAGGTGAGTTAAGTGAGGTTTCTTACTATTCCATATCTCATATGGAGTAGTAGAGACTACCTTGGTCGAGACTCTGTTTAGCAAGTAAACAGCTGTCTTTAGTGCATAGCCCCAAAAGGATTTTGGAAGAGTTGCATGATTCATCATTGACCTAACCATGTCCATCAAGGTTCGGTTGCGCCTCTCAGATACACCATTATGCTGTGGTGTATACGACGGAGTCCATTGGGACAATATTCCATTGTCCCTAAGATAATCTTGAAACTCTTGACTTAAGTATTCACCACCCCGATCGGATCGAAGTATTTTAATACTTTTGCCAAGTTGTTTCTCTACTTCATTTCTGAACTCTTTGAATTTCTCAAAGGCTTCAGATTTGTGTTTCATCAAGAACACATACCCGAATCGTGAGTGATCATCGATAAAGGTTATGAAGTAGCTATAGCCTCCTTGTGCAAGAGTTGACATTGGTCCACATACATCAGTATGTATTAGACCAAGCAAATCTCCCACTGGATTACCTTTTCCAGAAAAGGGTAATTTGGTCATCTTGCCTTTTAAGCATGATTCGCATGTATCAAATGAACCGGGTTCAAATGATTCCAGAATTCCACATCGGTGTAATTCGGTCATGCGTTTCTTACTTACATGGCCAAGACGGCAATGCCAAGTGTAGGAGTCTTTTCGATTATCTATTCTAGCATGTTTGTTGCTAACTTCGATATTGAAAATGTCATTGGATAAATCTAACGTGTAGATGCCATTGCACAAAGTTCTATTCCCATAAAGAACGCTATTTAAAGTTATGTAACAACAATTGTTACTAAAAGTTAAATGATAACCCTTTTCATTCAAACATGAAATAGATACAATGTTCTTTATTAACGAAGGAACGAAATAACAATTATCCAATTCTAAGACACGTCCAGTGGGGAGCTTCAGCAAATAAGTTCCAATGGCAACAGCAGCAATCTTTGCTCCATTTCCAACTCGCAAATCTGCTTCTCCTTTGACGAGTCTTCTTCTATTCCTTAGCCCCTTTATGTCATTACATATATGTGAGCCACACCCAGTATCAAGTACCCAGGTATTTGAGGAAATAGAGTGACATTCAATAATGAAGATACCTGAAGAGGATGGGGCATCGGATGCCTTATTCTTCAAGGACTCAAGATAAACCTTGCAGTTTCTTCGCTAGTGACCCTCCTTGCCACAATGATGGCAAGTTCCTTTTGATTTCTTTTCAGTCTTTTTGGCATTTTTCTTCTTTCCTTTATTCTGTTCTTTGGCCTTCCTCTTAGAACCTTTCTTCGAGGAACCAACTAACAGTATCGTCTTTTGATCCTGCTTCACAGAAGGCTCTACAGTCTTCAGCAGGTTGAGCAACTCAGGTATTGCAAAACCGAGTGTGCTCAGTCGCTCAATGTATCCCAACATCTTTAACACAAACTGCGAGGCAGAAGTGCCTTCCTGCATCTTAGTGGTGAAGAGGAGTCTGGAGACTTCGAACCTTTCGGATCTCACCTGCTCTTCAAACAACTCATGAAGATGGAAGATGATGGTATAAGCATCCATATGCTCATGCTACTTTTGCAGCTCAGGTACCATAGAGGCTAGCATAATGCAACTCGCAAGTTCAGAATTGGTCACATGTTTCTGATAAGCCAACAATTGGTCTGGAGTTGCATTTTCTGGAGGACGGTCAGGAAGTTGATTTTCAAGGACATAAGCAAGCTTCTCTACCTTGAGGACTATCCTTAAGTTTCAAAGCCAGTCCATGAAGTTCGGCCCAGTTAGTTTATTGGTGTCCAAAATGGAACACAAGTTTAGAGAAGACATGATCGAGTGATTAACCTAGAAATACAAATTGAGCTTATGTGAGAAGATTGATTAAAGAATGTATCAATATACATTAATAAAATCCTATTTATTTTTCAAATTGAATAACCCTTTTTATCAATTCGGGAGATCGTAGGAGCATCTCCAAATAGGTTGATATCCAACCATAGATAAGATCAACCATGGCTGTGGCCATCAAGTTTTCTTAGCTATGAAGGTAGGTAATTAAGCCGATTACACATCACATATATGTAACTATCACATTATGCTATCAACTAATTGAATGTTTGCATAAATCATTGAGTTGTTAACTCATTAACAAGTATGCAACAAAGTACATAGCACCCAACTGCACCTCTCTTTGCATCGACCTTGGCTGTGGCACAACAAATCGATGCTCCAAGCTTAAGGCTGACCCATTAATCAAGAAATAGTTTTAATATGGTTGGAGTTCATTCAACCGTTTAGTCAGGCTTGGATGTGTCCAACAACCAAAACTAAGGATTGACCTCTGACTCCAACTATATTATTCATAAACTAATTCCATGGTTTGAACATGTTGAGGTTCAAGTCGGGCATGGATGTGTCCATCAACCCAAGCGAGAAACAAAACTCCGATTCTAACCATATTAATGGAAGGTGTTAGCCTTAATATTTTGTAAGGGGTTTTGGGTCTCATCTTTTCTAAGCACATTCATGACATATGTCATGACTAACGATTTCCTTAATAAAGTATGTATGTGACTTAAGTTATCAAGTCTCATTAATTGAATTAGGAACCGGATTTCCTTAATTCTAATTTCACACTTTATTAAAGGAATTGCTTTGGGAAACAATTTCCTAAATTGTAATAATTAATTTCGAAAATAATATGTTCAAGACTTTGATTTCTCTAAATCAAATCTTATTAAATTAAGAGACAAATCCCTTAATTCAACTACATATTATTTTCATGAAAATCTCATTTAAGAAAACTCTATAGGAAACCATTTTCCTAATTAATTTTGGAGACAACAATATGTAAGAGCATCACCTCTTAAAACATATTTTATTCATGGATTTAATTAATTACAACAAATCATTTTCTAAGGGTGGCTCCCCGAGGCTCAGATACCCAAAGAAAAATAATTTGTCGTAAATCCAATTGGACGGCTCCCCGAGGCTCAATCCAAATCAAACATGACAATTTCAATTAAAAATTGGGAAATTAAATTACAACAACTAGCTTTAAATTGGACGGCTCCCCGAGGCTCAATCCAAAATAAAGAATTTTGTTGTCAATTTAAAGACCAATTCAAATTTAATTGTCAATTAACTGTCCATGAATTTGTCTAGACTTTCTTAAAAGAAAGTGCCCAAAATTACGAGATTTCATAAATAGTTTTCAGAATAATTGTAAGTTTCCGGTACAAAGAAAACTTACATATTTCCAAAATTTGAAAATTTCTAAAATAGAAAATTTCCAAAATTGAAAAGTTTCCAAAGATGGGAAGTTTTCACAATTATTATAAAATTTCAGAAACTAGAAAATTTCAAAAGTTTGCGAAATTTCATGAGGATTTCCAAACTTCGAAATTTCTAAATCTAAAATTTATTATAATTGGAAAGTTTCCATAATTGAAATTTTTTCGAAATTGAGATCATGACAAAGTTTTCCGCAAAACAATTTTATGATGATGTCGAACACTAACCGGCTCTGACACCACTGTTGGGACCGGGTGCATGTCGACAAGGATACGGGTTCGTAAAATTCAAAATTTTTACGTGCAGCGGAAGAATTAGCATAAAATAATTTTCTAAATTATTTTAACCGCGTATCTAGCATGCAACCTTATGATGTGTTGACATAATCATAAATTAAAACTTTGCGGAAAAGTAAACTAATTTACTAAGTACCTCTCGTAACTCGAAGTAAGGGACGAGATCCAACCGTAGCGTCCCTTGGAAGCTCCGCCTCTATTCGCGTCCACGCCGAGTTCTCTTCGGGATGACTTCGCAAAGTCACGAGTTTTGTGCCGACGAGAACTACTAGATTCTCTATAGGCACAACAAAGAAGATCAAGAGAGGAAAGAGAAACTAACCACCAAGAAAACGGAATCGAATTCCGGGAAGAGAGGAGTCATTATCCGCTTCTTCTTCTTCTCGCTTCGTTTCTTCTTCTTCTTGAAGCTCACGGTTACAACCTTGCTTGGGTGTAGGTTGGGCGCCGGCCCTAATATGGCTAGGGTGGGCGCCGGCCCTAAGGGATGGAGAGGAGAAGGAGAAGAGAATAAGAGGGAGAGAGGGAGCTACTTCTCTTGACAACTCAATTGGAATTAAGGGCTTGCCTTTGATTCCTTTATATAGTAGCATCTCCCTTGCCAAGTCTTCCTCTTAACGGAATTAACAGAATTAGTATCATAAGAATTTTATCTTATAAAATTTCTTATGACTTATTCCGTTAAGCCTAGTCTTATTATAACTAATTTATAATAAAACAAATTCTTCTTCTCTTTAAATTATGGAATAAATTTTATAAGAAATTTATAAACTCTCTTATTATGAAAAAATCAATTCTTAATTGATTTTATAAAATTAAAATAAACCAATTCATGGATTATTTTAACTTCCATAAAAAGAATAAATTTCTACAAATTTATTTATATAAATTTCTTTATACAAATTTATTTATCCATAATTTATAAAACAAATCACACTAGATTTATTTTATTAATTAAACCAAATAAATTGATTTAATTCCCTTTAATGGCCAGCCACCACAAGGAGGGTTAGCACCCTCTTTGGCCGGCCAAACCAACCCGAACCGGTCGCGAATTAAACCCATTTAATTCGCCCAAAAAGCCTTCAAAAGACTTAGCCATTTTTAGCTTCCATTGCGCCTCTGATTAACTCAGATTTGACTTATTTCTCTTGATCGAAAAATCTAATTTTCAACTCGTTTTAAATCCCTCGGATTACTAGTAGTGCGTGTGACTAAATAGGCTTTCGATTTATGTTGGTCGTCTATAATTAACCCATTAATTATAGAACGATCATGAGTGGCACCTAGTAGTACATCATGATCCCCAATTAATCGAAAGATCAACGGTTTGACCTCAGAAGAAATTATTCTGAAACCCTTCAGCAGCTTTAATGAATCGTGCCTCATTCCCTTCACCACCTTATACCCACTTGGTTCAGGACACGGTCTATGGTGTCAATCCCCACTAGGCTGACTACGTCACACCTAGCCCAAGTAGTGTCTTTCTCGTCCTTTGGATTTCTAATTACTCTCATGTATTTAAGAGACTCGCACTCTAAACATGATATACTCTAGCCAGAGGTTTTGAGTAACAATCCGACGATAGGCCTGGGTATACAACTCCTCGCAAGGAGTGGTGAATCCTTTGTAGGCTGTTCAAACATCTTCGGGCACCTCGGCTTATACCCAATCATCCTGGGTCCACACCTCCTTGGAGATGCTTGCTTAAGATGATAAAGTATAAGTCTCCATGACCAAGATGACTTGAACACCACAAGTCAAAGGAACATCGCACTTAAGCCGCAGTAAGAACTTCATTGACATATCTACATGTAGATTCCCATATGAAGTCTTACAGCTAGTCACTCCAATGAACTAGTTCCCTTAACTAGCATCCATGTTTATCTCCAGACATCCCAATGTCACCAGCCAGTGAGAATCAGCTGATTAGAGAATAACCCATGCTAGTCTCAACAGAATTGATAGTGTCCGTATTTATCAATTCATCGACTAGGGATAATTTCAATACTTCACAATTGCACACTAGAGATAATCACTAGTTGTGATCCCATCACAAATTCTCTTATGCTGTGAGTTGTATTGCGGACATTCAGTAGATGAGTTTAAGATCCCAATCAAATACACAAAACATGTATACTCAAATAGTGAATTATCATTTATTAATATAAATGTTTACATCATAAGGCGATTGCCTTAGGACACTTCTCTCATATCACTAACATGCATGTGATGTTTAAGGGAATGTTTGATAGGAAAACTTAACCTTTCCCCTAGCATGTGATATTCGGCCAAGCATAGAACATTAGGTTTGTGAAGCTTGATTACCCCATGATGTATGCTATGCTTAGAATGATATATGATGGATATACATATGATACTTGTATGTGATGTTTGATGTCAAAAACCTAAGCTATCTCTACTTTGACTTTCGGCCAAGACCTTAGGTTTAGGGTTAAGAAGAACTCGATTAACTCATGAAGTATGCTACCACTTTCTATGACAGGAATATGATTTATGTGACCAATCTTGTCATATATAAGTTTGTGTAAGTGGTTGAAATATGACATATGTATGAGCATGTTTATATAGCCCACGTGGCACCCTTTATGAATTGCATGTGATGTGTATGATAAAATGCTTGAAGGGATACTCCACTAAGTATGGGATCAAGAGCACCCCTTATGTTGTGTGGTGTGTCCCTACGGGATCATGAGCACCCTTGAAGAGTGGTGTGTCCCATAAGAGTGGATTTGAAGTATTCCTTAGCATATATGTATAAGCATGTAAAGTATTTTACTTTATGAATGGGCTTGTACCGGACCGAAGTATGGGTCCAAGGGATGGGCACCTTAAGAACGCCCCAGTTCTGGACTACCGACTATGCTGTCAACGGTTCTGGCACTACCGTAGCTGTGCAACAGGGATGGGCACCTTAAGAACGCCCCGGTTCTGGGACTACCGACTATGCTGTCCTTAACCTAGTAGGTCGGGGCTCGCTACCTCGTATCTACTTAGGGATGCGCGCTTATGATGTATGTATGTGGTACAAGCCGGGGACCCCCAATGATGATACGATGATTTTTAAGTATTTAAAAGTATGATTTTAAAAGTTAAGCATCCTTATGTATATGCATTCTATACTTTATACTGCTTGCTTAGAAACTTTGATGTTTAGTATGCTATGATGAACTCATGCTTATGATTTATGATGTGTACATGTTGTATGCTTTCATATGGATTTTGCGAGTAGGACAGGATCCTTACTAAGCATTTGTGCTTACTAGTTTATGTGTTGTTATGCTGCAGATAAAGGTAATGGACACTTAAACTAGAGGAAGAGGCAGGTGGGCTGAAGATGTGTGGGGTGGTGGCTCGGGAAAGAAAGATTCCCATATCTACATTACTATGCCTATGTTTCCTTTAATGATAAATGCTATTGATTAGAGTTGGTACTTTTGAATATTAGTGATCACTCTTATATGTTTGAGTTGAATTACTTGTGAACTTAAGATGCATAGAAACCTAGGACTATGCTCTAAAGAAATAAAATGTTCTAAACATTAAAGCATGATATCTGACTGGCATGCACTGACTAATAGGCTTAGCACTTATGTTTTTCTTTTATGATTAAAATTATATGAATGAGTAGTACGTAACCCCGCCCCGAGAGTAGATATAAGGGCGGGCGTTATATGTTGGTATCAGAGCAGATTTCCCCTTCACCACACACACATCAAGCTTCATCCTGCCGCTTCCAAGTAAGAGATCCTAACCTCCCTTTACTTTAATTCATGTACAGTAATGATTATATAGAGATGATTTATGCTTGCATAATAAAGGAAAGCAGTCTTAATTCTTATGTTAGTTTATTAATCACCTGTATGATAGATAATGACAAGTAAATTGTAAGACATGTGAACATGAACGATATGTCACTACAAGATTTAGACTGCAAATTTATGACAACACTGCCCTCGGGTGAGGTGATGCCTTCTACCCAAATGCTACGTGCCGCACCAATCAGAATCGCAGATAGGGAACTCTACTGCGATTTGATAGTGCTGGATATGTCAGATTATGATGTGATATTGGGCATGGATTTCTTGAACAAAAACGGCGCCTCTATTGAGTGCCGTAAACGAAGGGTTATCTTCCGACCTGAGGCGGAAATTCTATTCGAATTTATCGGAGAGCCGAAGAAGAGGACAAGCAAATTCTTGTCGGCTCTGAAAGCAAGGAAGTACCCTTAGTAAAGGTTCTGTGGCGGAACGAACAATTCGAAGAAGCCACATGGGAACGAGAGGAGGCAATACGATTAAAGTATCCGGAATTATTTTAAAGTTCGGGACGAACTTTTTATAAGGTATGGACGACTGTAACACCCCAAAAATGTTATGATTATTATGAATTCATGAATATGAAATATTATGAAATTCATGAAATATGATAATGGAATATTATGAAATATTATGAATTCATGAATATGAAATATTATGAAATTCATGAAATATTATTATGGAATATTATGAAATATTATGAAATTCATGGAATATTATTATGGAATATTATGAAATATTATGAATTCATGAAATATTATTATGAAATATTTTCCCATATGAAATATTATGAAATTCATGAATTATTATTATTAAATATTATGAAATAATATGAATTTATAAAACATGATTATTACTATGAAAATTCATGATGGGCTTGGCTTAATGGGTTTGGATGTGGAATAGTGCAAAAAGGAAATATAGAAAGGAGGAAACAAGGATTGAACCTTGAACCTCCTAGGTGTACTAACAATGTCTTAACCATTGTACCAAGCCATGTTTCTTGTTGAGAGAATAAGAAACATGCTTGTTAAAGCTAGGGAAGTGAAGAGACATGTCTCTTCATCAGAGAAAGTATAAATAAGGAAGGAAGAAGTTGGAATAACTTCCTTCTTCTTCTTCTTCACTCTCCCCACCGAAATTCATCTTCTCCTTCTCCCTTTTCATTTTCGAAAAACACAACCCTAGGGTTATAACCCTAGGGAATTAGAAGGAAGGAGAACCATTCAAGGATCTTGCCCTCTACTAGGGCCAAGAATTCTAGAGAAACTTTGGCAAAGGAAACTCTCACTCACACTTTAACTAAGGGTACCCTAAAGATTTAGGGAAGGTGAAATTCAAGCGAAAGGATGTAAGTATCCCCTCGCCTGCAGTGTAATTGTTATGCATGATTCTTGTTGTTTTCTTGTACAAAAGAATTAGGGTTTTCCCTTTGTAAGTTTCGGCCACCTCCTTTAGGAGAGGCCTTGGTTACTCTTTAATACATGAGAAGATCCCTTGAGACTTAGGGTATATAGGTATGTTGATTTTCTTTATGATGTTGTGAACAAAAACTAGGGCTCTACCCTTATGTGACTTTCGGCCAAAGCATGAAGCAAAGAGGGTTTTAAGGTTGAATGATTCCTATGATATATCCATGCTTAGTAGTGTAGACAAAAAGCTTGTATAAATGTTGGTGTGAAGATTTGATTTCAAGAAACCTAGTTTCCCTTACACTTGAGTTTCGGCCAACCCTAGAGGGATTAGAGATTAGGGTTGCATAATTATCTTATGATGAAATCTATGTTTAATAAGTGGCATGATAGGTATGTGAGATGTTTGTGTAAATGCTTGTATGAATGTTGATTCAAAAACCCTAATTTCCCCTACCCTACACCATTCAGCCAACTCTCTAAGGTTAGGGTTTGTGAAGGTTAAACTACCCTAGGAGATATGCTTATGTTTGGGAATAATGATATGTATATGCATGTGATGTTTAAGGGAATGTTTGATAGGAAAACTTAACCTTTCCCCTAGCATGTGATATTCGGCCAAGCATAGAACATTAGGTTTGTGAAGCTTGATTACCCCATGATGTATGCTATGCTTAGAATGATATATGATGGATATACATATGATACTTGTATGTGATGTTTGATGTCAAAAACCTAAGCTATCTCTACTTTGACTTTCGGCCAAGACCTTAGGTTTAGGGTTAAGAAGAACTCGATTAACTCATGAAGTATGCTACCACTTTCTATGACAGGAATATGATTTATGTGACCAATCTTGTCATATATAAGTTTGTGTAAGTGGTTGAAATATGACATATGTATGAGCATGTTTATATAGCCCACGTGGCACCCTTTATGAATTGCATGTGATGTGTATGATAAAATGCTTGAAGGGATACTCCACTAAGTATGGGATCAAGAGCACCCCTTATGTTGTGTGGTGTGTCCCTACGGGATCATGAGCACCCTTGAAGAGTGGTGTGTCCCATAAGAGTGGATTTGAAGTATTCCTTAGCATATATGTATAAGCATGTAAAGTATTTTACTTTATGAATGGGCTTGTACCGGACCGAAGTATGGGTCCAAGGGATGGGCACCTTAAGAACGCCCCAGTTCTGGACTACCGACTATGCTGTCAACGGTTCTGGCACTACCGTAGCTGTGCAACAGGGATGGGCACCTTAAGAACGCCCCGGTTCTGGGACTACCGACTATGCTGTCCTTAACCTAGTAGGTCGGGGCTCGCTACCTCGTATCTACTTAGGGATGCGCGCTTATGATGTATGTATGTGGTACAAGCCGGGGACCCCCAATGATGATACGATGATTTTTAAGTATTTAAAAGTATGATTTTAAAAGTTAAGCATCCTTATGTATATGCATTCTATACTTTATACTGCTTGCTTAGAAACTTTGATGTTTAGTATGCTATGATGAACTCATGCTTATGATTTATGATGTGTACATGTTGTATGCTTTCATATGGATTTTGCGAGTAGGACAGGATCCTTACTAAGCATTTGTGCTTACTAGTTTATGTGTTGTTATGCTGCAGATAAAGGTAATGGACACTTAAACTAGAGGAAGAGGCAGGTGGGCTGAAGATGTGTGGGGTGGTGGCTCGGGAAAGAAAGATTCCCATATCTACATTACTATGCCTATGTTTCCTTTAATGATAAATGCTATTGATTAGAGTTGGTACTTTTGAATATTAGTGATCACTCTTATATGTTTGAGTTAAATTACTTGTGAACTTAAGATGCATAGAAACCTAGGACTATGCTCCAAAGAAATAAAATGTTCTAAACATTAAAGCATGATATCTGACTGGCATGTACTGACTAATAGGCTTAGCACTTATGTTTTTCTTTTATGATTAAAATTATATGAATGAGTAGTACGTAACCCCGCCCCGAGAGTAGATATAAGGGTGGGCGTTACAGACTACCCTATCTCAGCTTAGTCCCAAGCTTAGTTCCAGCCACTCCGGACCTTCTCCTTCACGTATGCCTTCAGGTCTGCTCCCTTGGCTTGCCTCTTGAAGTCCTCTTCCTCTGGCTATCGTCCCTCGGATGCGCACGCAAGCCTTCCCTTGGCTTGCCTTCATGCCACCCTTCACGTGTGCCCTTGAAGTCTACTTCCCGGCTTGCCCTTGGAGCTCTCCTCCCTCGGCTCTCATCCCTCGGATATGTCCACCATGTGTGATTCTCCAAGTCCTGCAAACTCAATCACACACATCAAATACAACATAACACTCTAACCGTAAACATATTCACACACACACATCAAAACCATGATCTTCCAATCATTTAAGGGTCGATTGCCTCAACACTATCTAACCATGTTAGCTACTTACTAACTGTCATAAACAGTAGCTTTCGCTAGGGTTAGTCAAGTTAAGTGATCTGATCATGTTAGATTTTCTAAGCTTGACACTTAACCTGATTGTTGTTCAACTTGTATTTATTGCCCCAATTATTGCAGATGCATTATCTTGAAGCATCTTGAATCTAAGCATCTCAACCCAACTAGGTTATCAATCAAAAGTACCCTAAGGTGCTTGTGAAATGCTGGCTTCTAGATCTATAGGTGCATGCAGTTCTAGGATTAGGGCCTAAGCTAAGTCCATTTACGAAAAAGCCCTAGTTTTGAAGGGGGTATGTTTTTGAAAAAAACTAAGTCGGAAAATCATTTTAAATTTCAAAAAACTTGATAAAAGAAATGATTTTTAAAAATATTAAAAAAATAAGAAGTTAAATAATTTTTTCGAAAAATATATAGCAGTCCTATTCTACTAAGCACAGCCCTAACTGCCTTCTTAGTGAGCTAAACTCAGACTCAGGTAAGGGTTTTGGTAAAGATATCAGCTAAGTTGGACTTTGAGTCCACATGCTTAAAGAATATTTCACCCCTGGCTACATGATCCCTTACAAAATGATGTTTAACTTCTATATGTTTTGTTCTGGAGTATTGAATTGGGTTTTTAGTCAGGTTGATCGAAATATGTTATCAATATAGACTTGGGTTTGAGTGTAGTCAAGCTAGAAGTCCTTAAGAGTGTGCATCATCTACAAAAGTTGTGCGACACATTCTCCTAGGGCAACATATTCTGCTTCTGTTGTAGACAGTGCTACGCAATGTTGCTTTCTGCTACACCAGCTGACTAGACAATGTCCTAATAGTTGGCAACTTCCATTTGTACTTTTTCTATCTAACTTGCACCCAGCATAGTCTGAGTCGGAATATCCTGACAATTCAAAGGTGGAAGTCCTAGGATACCAAATCCCTACATTTAGGGTACCCTTAATGTACCTAAGTACTCTTTTTAGGGCTGCTAAGTGGGATTCCTTAGCACAAGTTTGGTACCTAGCACACATTCCTATAGAGAATAGGATATCAGGTCTGCTAACCGTAAGGTAAAGTAGACTTCTAATCATACTTCGGTATAGCTTAAGATCTACAAGCTTACCTTCAGGGTCACTATCAATTATGACATTTGTGGTCATAGGGGTACTTATGCTTTTGGAGTTATCCATTTTAAATTTCTTTATTAACTCTTTAGCATACTTGGACTGGTGAACATATTTATCATCTCTAGTTTGCTTAATTTGCAATCCTAAGAAAAAGTTGAGCTCACCTACTAAGCTCATTTCGAATTCATTTTCCATTATTTTTACAAATTCTTTTAGAATGTTTGAGTTGGTGGATCCGAAAATTATATCGTCAACATAAATCTGGGCAATAAAAATGTCTTTTTCTAAGGCTTTAACAAATAGAGTGGAGTCAATTTGTCCTTGGTTAAACTCCTTAGAAATTAGATAGGTTGATAAACGTTCATACCATGCCCTAGGTGCTTGTTTCAACCCATACAGTGCTTTCCTAAGATTAATGACATACTCAGGGTTTTCTAGGTCCTCAAATCCTGGGGGTTGTCCTACATAGACTTCTTCTTTGATGAACCCATTTAAAAAGGCAGACTTAACGCCCATTTGGTATAGCTTGAACACTCTATGGGCTACAAATGCTAGCAACATTCTAATTGACTCAAGTCTGGCTACTGGGGCATAGGTTTCATCATAGTCTAAGCGACTTGACTAAACCCTTTAGCTACTAAGCGAGCTTTATTTCTAACTATTTCCCCTTGGTCATTTAGTTTATTCCTAAACACCCACATAGTATTTATAATAGACTTGCCCTCAGGTTTAGGTACTAGTTCCCACACTTGGTTTCTTTCAAATTAGGCTAACTCCTCTTGCATAGCTATGATCCAATCAGGAATAGGTAGGGCTTCCTCTATAGTTTTAGGCTCAATTTTTAAAATTAGTGCAATCTGACTAAGATTTCTATAGGAAGACCTAGTTCTGACTCCTAAGGTTGGTTCACCCATAATTTGATCAGACGGGTGACTGAGTCTGGGTTTTGTGGTTCATATAGAACTTGGTTCAGCCTCAGGTCCAGCTGGACAGTTCGGTTCAGTGTTTCATTCAACTACTTGGGTTGGTTCAGTTATTGGTTCAGTTGACGCAGTGGTTGGTTCAAGAGTTAGTTCATTTAGAGGTTTAATTAGTGGTTCCATTGATGGTTCAATTGTTTGCTCATTGTCTTCCTGATCAATATTTGATTGGTTCAAGTTTTGATTATCAGTTTTTGGTTCAGTTTCCTTATCAAAAATTAAGTTAGCCTTCAATTTTTTGGGTTTGTTTATTATAAACCCTATAGCTCCTACTAGTTGTTGAATATCCTAAGAAGATTCCTAGGGTCGACTTAGACTAAAACTTACCTAAGTAGTCTTTAGTGTTCAAAATATGGACTTTGCACCCAAAAACCCTTAGGTAGTATAGGTTAGGTAGCCTATGATAATATAGTTCATAAGGTGTTTTATTATGCCTTTTGTTAATTAGTACCCTATTTTGGATATAGCAAGCCGTACTTATTGGTTCTGCCCAAAATTGGTTAACTAGGTTAAATTCATTGAGCATGGTCCTAGCGACTTCCTGAAGGGTTCTTTTTTTTTCTTTCCACTATTCCATTTTGTTGGGGGGTTCTAGGACAGGAAAATTCATGAATATATCCATTTATTTTACAGAATTCCTCAAACCTTTGATTCTCAAACTCTCCCCCGTAATCACTCCTAAGTCTTTTGATTTTGGTATCATTTTGATTTTCAATTATTTTGCATAAGTCAATAAATAGGTTTAGGGTTCCATCATTAGTATTTATGAATCTAACCCAGGTAAACCTAGAGTAATCTCGATAATAACTAAGCAGTAACGGTTCCCGCTAGTGACTTGGCTCCATGTGAATCAAATAGGTCATGGTGCAGGAGCTCAAGTGTGGTTTTGGTTAGGTCTGATTGAATTGGCTTGTGATTAGACTTAGTTTGTTTGCCTTGGTTACATGAGTTACAGATTGTGTTTTCAAAGTTCTTAATTTTTAGTACTCCTTTAATTAGACCAAGTTGGGTAATTTTAGAAATTAGTCTAACATTAGTGTGACCTAATCTCCTATGCCAGAGGTTGGATTCTTCTAATTGAGTCAAGAAGCATTTTGGTACTAAAGGTAGATTGATAGTATAAACATTGTTTTTCCTAGTTCCCTTAAGCATAACTTCTGAGTCTTGAAGGTTTCTAATCAGGCAGTCAGAGTTGGTGAATGCATAGTTTGCAAAATCGCGATCCTGGATCGTAGGATCGTATAATCCTACGATCCTGGATCACAAAACGATCCAGAATCGCGCAGAATCATTTTTTGTAGCAGGATCGCAGCAGGATCGGTAGGATCGGACAAGATCGGACAGGATCGTATAGGATCGGACAGGATCGGAACAGGATCGGAACAGGATCGACGAAAGCTTTAAGAGGTCATAACTTTTGACTCGGATTGAACCACGTGACCTATAATATATCAAATTGAAACTCATTCAAAGATCTACAAGTTAGTTTTAAGATTGAATCCCAAAAAATATTGTTTAAAGCCTTTTCTGAGGCCCAGAAGATTATTAATCTTTTTTATTATTTTTTTTATCTTTTACATCGTTAGTGTTAGTGTTTTAAGATTATTTAAATATCTATTTAATTATTTTTTAGTTAGTTTTTGATTAATAATATTATGTTATATCTTTTTTCTAAAATGATGAGTCTTTAGATGTCTATTATCTAATAGGTTGACAATTAAATTGGATCATCTTGTAATAAATAGAATATTCTTGAAGTTAAACGTGATTATTTTCATTATAGTGTTAATAAAAATTGTATATTTTTTCATTTTAAGGGTTTTTGATAGGATCGTACGATTTTACGATCCAATCCTGACCGATCCGATCCTGACCCCAAATCGATCCTGTGTAGGATCGCGATTCTACGAACCTTGGGTGAATGTAACTACATAGCCAGTATCACATAGTGGACTTATATTAAGCAAATTGAACTTGAAAATTTCAACTTAGAGTACCTTTTTAATCACAAAATCAGATTTGAGTTCAATGTTACCTGACCCAATGACTCTGAGCGTAACATTGTTGCCAAATGCTACTGAACCTAAGTTCTTGAACTTGATTTTTGTGAATTTCAATTTGTCTCCAGTCATGTATCTGGAGCATCCACTATCCAACATCCATTGATCCAAATCTTTATGTTCCTACATATAAAGTATTTATTGATTTGGAACCAATTAGAGTCAAGGATAGCTTTAAAATTGATTTTCACATCCTAGTCTGTCTCACCCAGTCTAGTGTTATCAATCACATTAACCTTATGGGTATTGTGAGATAGGTTTTAATAAAAATAAAGATTTTAATTTGAAAAGCATGGTTAATTTTAAAAAAGAATTAATTAATTTGGGAAATTCTTATAAAGTTTAAGTTTATTTTGAAAAATTGTGTTGAATCTAAGATTAATTAAAATTTGTGTTAGATTCAAATTTAACAAGTAGTTAAGTGGATTTGATTTTCAATAATTGGCTTCTAGGTCTTGGCGAGGCACTAGGCCTTCTTTGGCCGTAGCCTTATTGGAGCATCAACCCATTCCTTGACAAAGCCTTTTATTAAAAATTCATCTTCAATTTACTTCTTGAGAAATTTTGATCTAACTAGTTTGGGTCTTGGATCGGTAGCTTCGGCTAGTTCCACCAGAATGGTTTCCCTAACGTACTATCATCTCACCTCCTCCCAATACTAGGTTTTCAAATTTCAACTAAATCATTTTGTCCTTAAACTAACCAGTCCTAGATCTAAGCATAACAAAAAAATAAACAATCAAGCATGCAATTAAACAAAATCGTAATTAAAAAAAAATCTAATTATGAATATGGTTTTTATATTGGCTCCCCCTGGACTATAGCCTCGATAATGGTTAGGTAAGATGTGAATCTTGTCCTTGGGGATCCAATACTGGTTTGGTCCAGCTTATTTGTTCAAACAGAGCTTGGGAACCCATGCTTGGACTTGGGTTCTAGGTTGGTTCAATACAGCATAATATGAGTGTTGCCTAGACTTAGTTCGATACCCTAATCTAGATCGGTTAAGAACGGACTTCTGCTTTCCAAGGATCATGTCAAGACCCTTGGAACTCGAAGTGAATCATTCTAAGGCCACTCTAAGCTCCTTGACTTGAGTTTTCAAGTAGGAATTCTCTTCCTCAAGCTTTTGAACTTGAGTGGAGTTTCCTTCTTGAATTTGCTCAGTCAAGGACCTCGAGTCGGCTTCCTCTTTCAGGCGTTTTACTTCCTGTCAGAGGGACTCAACTCGTATTTTGGATTTTGCTAAGTTGTGAGACAAGTAAGAGATTAATTTAGCTAGTTCATATTCAGAATTACCTTTTACCGTGATTTGCCCATTCTCCGAGATTGTGAGCTTTCCGTCATCTGGTTTCGATTTCAATCCGGTGTCGGCGTCTTCTGAAGTGGTTAGAGTGAGTAAATTTGTGTGCGAGACTTCTTCTTCTTCTTCTGAAGAGGATTCATCCCAAGTGGCTTGGAGGGCCTTCTTTCTTCGCGCCTTCTTTATTTCCTTCAGATTGGGGCACTCTGACATGTAATGTCCCTTTTTATTGCACTCGTAACAGGTAACGTTTGTCTTGCTCTTTGAAGTTGTTGAAGGTTCTACTGGATCTTTCTTTCTTCGGCTTGATTTCTTTTTGTTTGTTTGGTACTTGAGTTCCATGTAATAATCTCGAGCTAGCCGAACTAGCTTGGGTCGATCGCCTTCGCTATCTTCTGTATCTGAGTGTAAGTCAGACTCGGGTGCTGGTAGAGTCTTTTTCTTAGGGGCTTTTACTTGAGGTTTTCTGCAATGAAAGCAATACTCTTCTCAACCAAAGTGGCGTTAGTCTGTTCATGCAGTTCTAATTCAGAGAAAAGTTCATCTAATTTAATTTTAGAAAGATCCCTGGAAACCTTGTAGGCATCTACCATGGATGCCCACAATGTGTTCCTTGGGAACACGTTTAGTGTATACCTGATTAGTTCACAGTTCTCGACCTTGTGACCTATCGTATGCAGCCCATTCATCAGCTCCTGGATTCTAGCATGGAGCTGTGCTGCTGATTCTCCTTCGTTCATCTTGATTGTGTAGAGTCTGTTCAGCAACATATCTCTTTTACTGATCCTGGTGTCGGAAGTGCCTTCATGCAGCTCGATCAGCTTGTTCCAAAGCTCTTTGGCGCTGTTGAAGGGTCCCACCTGATTCAGCTCCTCCTTGGTCAAACCGCATTGCAAAGTCTGGGTTGCCTTTGCATCTGCCTCAATTTTCTTCTTCAACGAGGCATCCCATTCAGTATAATGTTGTGCCACTCCTTCTGTGTTCTTGAGAATCTCCAGCCCAGATTGGATGATTATCCACATGCCCACCTAAGTTTTCAGGTGGACTTCCATCCTGCTTTTCCAGTAGGAGAAATATTTTCCACTGAAAAGAAGAGGTCTGGCACTGTTGAATCCCTCTTGCATGACCATTTGAAATGTAACTGAAAAATTAAAAACAAAAACTTGTTCCAAGACTGAGTCTTGGATTAGTAGTGTGGGAAGAAAATAATAGCAACGAAAAAGATTGAGTGGTGTTATACCAACCTCGATTAACGAGAATGATTAAAAATAAAATAAAATTTCATAAATCCGAAAAAAAACTTTCAAACTGGTGGTTGCACCATGTTTGAGCAACCCACTTTGATACCACTTGTTGGATCGGAGAAAATCGATAGGGGGGGTGAATATCGATCTTAAAATTTTCGAAAAGTAGAGCGATTACACAGCGAAAAACAAGAAAACAATCACTAACACAAGTTATTTTTACTTGTTTCGGAGTCGCGGTCGGCTCCTACTCCAAGGCCCACGGTCCTTGACCATTTACGTTGGGCAATTCTATATTCGTAAAAATCATTTACAAGTTCGAGTACAGATATAGAATTGAAATTCAAAGTACATAACATTTTGTAATTTAAATGTTATCGATCCCCAAGGTGGATGGAAGTTTGGAGCAGCTGGTCGTCGTCGGCACTGGAATCGCGAGGTCGGAGCTTGTCGGAGTGAAGCACTTGAACGAAAGAGTTGAGAGCGATGGAAGCGAGATTGTTTGAAGCCTTGGGGGTGAACCCCTATTTATAGCAGCCATAGGGGCGCCTGTATTCATGGGGGCGCCTGACACGTGGCCTCTCCTGCAAGAACTCCAATCCGCAGGCTCGGTCAGCGCTTATCCCCTTCAATGAGGCGCCTGAGCTAATGGGAGTGCATGTGTTAACACAAGCGCCTAAGCTGACTTGGTTCAGAGACTTCGTGGCAGTTTGCTTCGATGGTTTTGTTTTTGCATTGCACTGGGGCGCTCGTATCCATCCGGGCGCCTAGCCTAGTGAGGTGCCTCACTCCATTGAGGCGCCTGAGCTGCAGAAACACCGTTCCTTCGATCCCTGTAACCAAGGTTAGTTCCAAAACATAAGAAGCAAGTATGTTAGACATTATTTACAGCCTAAGCTGTCTTGGTTCTGACTTTGGGTCTCCCAAATGGAACCCTAGGTTGAACCGACACCTAATGTTCCCTCCTCCGGGGAATGCGTCCTAACCTACTCCTCTCGGGAGAATTTACCTCTTTGACAACCGGCTCCTCCGGTTGGACTTTTGCCCAGCTTCACTAACCAGGTCTTCGATGCCCAGTCCCCGACCAGGTCTTATTGTCCAACTTCCAGTCAGGTCTTCGTGCCCAGTCCGCAACAAGGACTTATTGCCCAACATCCGGTCAGGTCTTCGGTACCCAGCCCTTTGCCAGGACTTCTTGCCCAGTCCTCGACCAGGACTTCTTGCCCAGCCCTTTGCTAGGACTTCTTGCCTAGTGTACCTAGGACTTTCTTGCACACTTAGTAAGCTTGTTAGATCACAACAACATCTTAACTTCTGAACCCTTTGCCATTATCAAAACACAGGCTTGACTTTGGTGCTTCCGGCACCAACATGTTGCATCTGAAACAACTCGACGACGCCAAAAAGATGCTCTGACAATGACGTGATCAATCTTTCTTATTTTTGTGTTGTCGGTATAATTTTTACTTATTGATTACTCTTGCATTCTACTTAACTTGTACTTATTTTTACGGATTGATAGAATTGCTCAAAGTAAATGGTCAATGATCGTAGGCCTTGGAGTATGAGTCGTTACAAGACTCTGAACCACGTAAAAATAAACATTGATTAGTATTGTGCTCTTTTCGTTTCTCTATTTTCTTCTGCATATTCGTAATTATTCTAAGTCCAAATCATGATTTTTGAAAAGCGATATTCACCCGCCCCCTCTTCTATAACTCTTTCCGATCCTACAATTGGTATTAGAGTAGGGGTTGCTCAGATTTGTGAAACCAACATTTGAGTAGTTTTTTTTTTGGATTTGTATTTTTTGAATTAATCAGAAATGATATTATTATCTCGTTCTGATATTTTTCCTCATTTGTAAGTTTTTTGTTTCTCAAAGTTGATGGAACACCACTCGAGTTTATTTATTTTAATTCTTCCCGCACTACTAATCCAAAATCAAGTATTGGTATAAGTTTTCCTCATTTGTATTTGCAAGATTCAACTGTTTCTCTCTCAATGGCCCAACAACAAAGCTACAGTACCGCCCATCCTCCTCGATTTTCTATAGAAGACTTCAGTTACTGGAAAAGTCGTATGGAGGTCCACCTAAAAACTCAGGTGGACATGTGGATCATCATCCAAGCTGGCCTCGATCTTCCACGAGATGAACAAGGTGAGTTCTTGGGTTGCAACAATTAGGACTCTATCTTAAAGATGAAGATAGAAGCAAATGCCAAGGTGACTCAAACTCTCCAGTGTGTTCTTACTAAAGAAGAGTTTAACCACGTCAGCCCCTTCAACATCAAAAAGGAGTTGTTGAGCAAACTGATCAAACTCCACCAAGGTGTTGGATCGTTGTAATCGGTAGAGGGGGGGTGAATAGCGATTACGTCAAAATTTTCGGAAAAAGTCAGAATGCATCGGATGAAACAAAAATCACAACGCTAACAAGTTTTCTTTTTACTTGGTTCAGAGTCTTTGATGGCTCCTACTCCAAGGCCCACGGTCCTTGATGGTTTTCATTGGGCAATGATATAAGTCGCAAAAATATTACAGATATTTAATTTAGTATAGAAGTTGAACAACGAAATAAACAATACCGACAACACTAAAAAGGATTGTAGACTATCTTGGTTGGCGTGTCGACGATCTTGATCATTTACGGCGCAGACGAACTCGAGCACGGAGGAATTCTGAAGAGCGTTGGCATGCTTGAGTTGCGAGAAGGCTTCTTTACGTTGGAATGAATTGATTCTGGAAAGCAAGGGGTGAAGCCCCTTTTATATAGGGTTCTCGGGCGCCTGAGGCTTATGGGGTGCGCGACACATGTCGCGGATCCAGTGCGTCCCAATCCGTAGACTCGGCCAAACTCCTATCTTCTGTTGTTGGGTGCTTGGGTTCCCTGGGGCGCTTGAGTTGCTGACGTGGCAACCTGCCAGCTCAGCGAACTCCCCAGCTGGAAATAGCCATCTGGGGCGCCTGACTCCTCCCAGGCGCCTGAGATGTAGTGGTAAAGACCTCTTCACTCATGCAACCAGGGTTAGTCCAAAAACAATATATAATATGAATAATTGAAATAAATCATAGCCGGAGTTGCCTTGGTTCTGACTTTGGATTTCAAAATGAAACCCTAGGTCGAAGCGACGCCTACTGTTCCCTCTTCCGGGGAACGCGTCCTCACCTACTCCTCACATGATAAGTTACCTTTTGCCAACTGACTCCTCTTGTTGGACTTCGGCTCGGCCTCTATGACTGTCGGATCTCGAGACATCCGTTCCTCGACCCGCCTCTACTTCTGTCCGCAATCCTCGCTCGGCTAAGACTCCTGCCCAATCTTTCGGATCAGGACTTCATTGCCCCGTCCACGACCAGGACGTCATGCCCAACCCTCATCCAAGTCTTCTTGCCTAGCCCTCGACCAGGACTTCTTGCTCAACCCTGCAGGTCAAGACTTCATGCCTAGGTGAACTAGGACTTTCCTGTATACTTGGTAAATCCATTAGATAACAATTCAAACTTAACATTAAACCCTTTTCCATTATCAAAACTAGGTTCTATCTGGTGCTTCCGGCACCAACAATCTCTCCCTTTTTGATTTATGGCAACCCGATCAAAAGTTAAGTTAAAAAATGGAAAACATAATAATTATAAACTAGAAAAGAAAGAATAGGTAGATTTTCTATCTCCCCCGTAATCAGTTCTCTCCCCCCTTTTTCTTTAGAATTTTATTTTTGAAAAACTTAGCAAAAATTCAAAATATTGTATGAGGCTTCCTTTTAATTTGAAAATCTCCCCTTGAAGCTTTTGAAAATACACAATTTTTGAAAGTTTTTCCAAAAAATTTTTGAAAACTTTGAGAAAAATAAGTTTTGAAAAAAATTTTAACAGAACTTTCTGAATTGAATTGAATTTTCTAAAAATAGCTTTTCAGGAAAAAAAAAGTTTGAGTAACAAACTAAAAAGATTATTTTGTGAGAAACAAATAATTTTAACTTAACTTGATTTTCGAAGAACAATTCTCAAAATAATTTTGAGACTTGATTTTTTTCGAACAATAATTTTGTAACATTGATTTTTTTTCGAAACCAAGGAAAAAATTACTTGACTTGGAAAAATTATTAACTTAAAAAAATTACTGATTTGGAAAAAAATTAAAAAATTAGCTTATTTTAACTTGACTTTTTCTTTTCTCTCCCCCTTTGCCATATTTAAAAAAAATATAAAAAAAATGGTTGGCATGAAAAAGATAGTTATCAGAGCCTATTTGGTTTATAAAAATGATGAAGAAACACCAGCAAGTAATTGAATTGATCTATGTTTGTCCCAAGTAACAAATTGTGAATTCAGTTAACATCCTAGTGAGTCCAAGCATGAAAAAACCTTTTCATAATGAAAATAACCAAATTAAACTCTTTCAGTCTCTGTCTAACCTAGTTAGCTACTTACTAACTGTTATATAACAACATCATTCACTAGGGTTAGTCAAGTTAACTAGTACGATCAAGTTAAACATTCTAAGCTTGAATACTTAACTTGATTGTTGTTCAAATGTATTTATTTCCCCAACTACTCTTGATGCATTGATATAAAGCATCTTGAGTCAAGGCATAGACCTAAGCATCTTAACCCAATCTAGGTTATCAAACAAAGTACTCTAATGTACATGTGAGATGCTAGCTTCTAGATCTATAGGAGCATGCAATTCTAGGGTTAAGTCCTAAGCTAAATCCATTGCATAGAAAAACCCTAGTTTTGAAGGGGGTAAATTTTAGAAAAATCTATGTCGGAAAAACATTTAAAAAACAAAACTTAATTGAAGGAAAAAAAACTATTTTTCTAAAAATATGAAAAAAAAATTTGAAAAATAAAATATGGAAAAAGATTTTGAAAAATTAATGAAAACAATCCTATTCTACTAAGCACATTCCTAACTATCTTCTTAGTGAACTAAACTCAGATTCAGGAAGTAATTTTGTGAAGACCCGACTTCTCTTCCTTAAGGCGGACGTCACTTTTACTTAACCTTAACTTTACCTTATCCTTAGCCTTAGGTTACAACTACTTGACTTCCCTTCACTTGCTCTGAAAATTTTTTTTTCTCAATGTCACCAGTCGACTGCTAGAAGGCCAGTCGACTGGTGTTAGCCATAGAAGCTTTCTGTGCGCGGCACCAGTCGACTGCTAGAAGGCCAGTCGACTGGTGTCATCCATAGAAGCTTTCTGTGCGCGGCACCAGTCGACTGGCGTCTTGGCAGTCGACTGGTGCATCGAACAGAAGGGTTCTGTTCCATATGGCAGTCGACTGTATCTGAAACAGTCGACTGGCACGCCTGAAAGCTGCAGTTTCAGACTTGGGAAATCCTTTCAAGGGTCCATAATACATAAACTTCCAAAGCATATAGATAAATAACTCCAAATCTATACTTTATACTAATTTTATAAACATCTTAGCAACCCAAAACAAACCCATTAACTTGCAATTAGGATCTCTACGGAATTTAATAAACTATCAAAACATATGAAATCTATACTAGAGTTTGTACTCAACTTTGTCTCTATGCAAGGTTTAAACAAAATCATTACGTTCTACCAATCCAAAACACCAACCACAAGTTTCTATAAGACTTAACCCAAAGATCTCTTCCACGTTTCCGCCGCCACTGAACATCAATGCAAGTCCCATTCGCCTCCTTAGCTTATGCTTTTTCTTTACCTTTATCTGCAATAGAAGGAAATGCAACTAATAAGCGATTTGCTTAGTAAGTAAATCCTAACTCACAAATCCATGCGATCAATGATAAACATGCTCTTTTCAAAGGATGCTCGCTTTAAAATACATGCACTTGGAAATACTTGCACATGGGAACTTTCATATAATTATCATGCTTGAAAACATTTACTTGCATTAAAACACTTACAAACATTTATGTTTCCATACTTTAAAACACTAACTTCCTTGCTCTTGCTTTCTAACATGCTTGTAACATAACAACGTTAACATACATAACAAAACATGTACTTAACTGAAATCACTTACATATACTCATATACTTCATAATAATAATCAACTTTCTAGGCCTTGACATTGTACCTGGTATCAATGTACCAATGCGCGCATCCCTAATAGGTTTCGGGGTAGCTAGCCACCACACCCTATTAGAGCTTCTTTCTAACTTTCTGTGGGCCTCTAATTTGCCCGGTACATGTCACTTTACAAAAGTAAAATACTTTCTTACTCATAATGTTTATACTTATCAAGCTATCTTTTTTTTTCATAAATCTGGCACTACAAACCTTTACCTTTCTTACTTAGAACTTTCATCGAGCACCTTGCGTGCCCTTAACCCAAAACTTATTTTTGGGACTTTTCAAGAACTTGGTCTTATCATGCTTAGATTCACATACACAAAACCTACTCAAGTTTATGTTCTATAATAAGAAATATGTCTTCTTGAGAAACTTAAATACACAATTTAAAATAGTCTTAAAGCATATACTTAGATCACAAAACATAGTTCTACAACGAGAAATTTATGACGAAACGACTTCTATTGCAGTGAGTGATCTACTTACCCCCCCCCCCTTTGCTTGAAGAAAACTCACTAAGTATATAGAAAAATCCTAGCGTAGGACTCCTTTCCTCTTCCTTGCGAGAAACTTCACTCCTTGGCCCTAGGAAAGAAACCCTAGGATCTCTACTCAAGAGGAAGATGAAGGAGGAAGAAAACCCTTGTTTTCTCCCTGTTTTCGCAGCCTCTCTTCCCCCTGTTTGCACCAACTCCCATCCCTAAAAGGGGATTTAATGCAACTTAAGCGGAAGTTGAAACACCTCTTCATGAAAAGGGCTTACTTACCTATAACATAATTTCGATCCATCCTTTTTTGTGCTTGATACCCCCAACCTTCCGGCTAGCCGAGCCCGCTTAAGGACTGGATTGTCGTGTGGTCGCGAGATTAAACCTCCACCCGACCCTTTTCTTTTTCTTTTTATTTTTATTTCAAAAAATTGTCAGAAAATTTAGAAAAATTCCTAATAATTCATAAATATTATTGGGTGCTACAATCCTCCCTACCTTATAAAAAGTTCGTCCTCGAACTTAGAATAGCTCTGGATACCTTTGCCTCATGCTATCCTCTGATTCCCAGGTTGCCTCTTCATACTTCTGATTCAGCCATAAGACTTTTACTAGTGGTACCACTTTGTTCCTCAGCTTCTTATCTGCTCGATCTATTATCTGAATAGGTCGACTTTCATAACTGAGATCCTCTTAAACTTGTACCATCTGTGGCTCAATGACTTGGTTGGCATCTGGTATATGCTTCTTTAGCATTGAGACATGGAACACATTGTGTATTGCTGACATCTCTGGAGGTAGCTCCAACTCATAAGCTACTTTGCCAACTCTTTTCGTCACTAGGTAGGGTCCTATGTATCAAGGACTTAGCTTGCCTTTCTTACCGAATCTCATTACACCCTTCATAGGAGCTACCTTAAGGAAAACAGTATCCCCACTTCAAACTCTAACGGTCTACAGCGTATATCGGCATAACTCTTCTGCCTACTCTGAGCAGCTTCTATTCTCTGGCGGATGCTCTTTATAGCTTCTGTGGTATCATCTATAAGGTCAGTCTGAGACCCCATTTCTTTCTTCTCACTACCTTCATACCAACAGAGGGGAGATCTACACTTCCTACCATAAAGAGCTTCATAGGGTGTCATACCAATAGTAGCTTGGTAGCTGTTGTTGTAGGCAAACTCAGCTAAACATAAATATTTGCACCAACTGCCTTTGAAATCTAATGCACAAGCTCTGAGCATATCTTCTAGAATTTGATTCACTCTCTCTGTCTGTCCATCAGTCTGGGGATGGAAAGTTGTGCTAAACTTCAGTTTGGTGCCTAGCGCTGTCTGTACGCACTCCCAAAAGTGTGAAGTGAAACGACCATCTCTATCAGAGATAATGGTCTTCGGGACTCCGTGTAGTCGGATCACTTCCTGTACATATAGCTGGGCTAATCTTTCAATCGAATAAGACACTTTGATTGCCAAGAAGTGGGCAGACTTGGTCAATCTGTCTACTATTACCCAAATAGCATCATAGTCATTAGTTGTCTTTGGTAGACCAACTATGAAATCCATGGCTATGTCTTCCCATTTCCACTCTGGAATCTGAATGGGTTGTAGGACACCTCCTGGTCTCTGGTGTTCTGCTTTAACTCTCTGACATGTCAGCCAGGTGCTGACATACTTAGCTATGTCTCTTTTCATTCCGGACTACCAAAATCTTCTTTTCAAGTTCTAGTACATATTAGTGGAACCAGGGTGCATTGAGTAGGGAGTTCTATGGGCTTCTTCAAGAATCTTCTTTCTCAGCTCTTCACTATTGGGGACACATAACCGGTCACCATAATAGAGTATCCCAATGTCAGATACTCTAAACTCTTTACTTTCTCCTTCTTATATCTCTTGCTTGATCCTTTGGATATCAGAATCCTCAGCTTGCTCTTCCTGTATATCTTCAAGCAAGGTTGACTCTAGTGTCAATAGAGCTAACTGCCCATAAATGATCTCAACTCCATAATCTACAATTTCCTTCTGTAATGGTGGTGATAATGATGACAAGGGCATCAAAGTGGCACAAGTCTTTCTACTTAGCGCATCTGCTACTTTATTTGCCTTACTAGGGTGGTAAAGGATCTCACAGTCATAAACCTTTACTAACTCAAGCCACCTTCGTTGTCTCATATTGAGGTCTTTCTGAGTGAAGAAATATTTCAGACTCTGGTGATCTGTATAAATCTTGCACTGTACTCCATACAGATAATGTCTCCATATTTTTAGAGCGAAGACTACAGCTGCCAACTCTAGATCATGAGTGGGGTAATTCTTTTCATAATCCTTGAGTTGCCTGGAAGCATAAGCTATGACTTTGCCTTCTTGCATAAGTACGACTCCAAGTCCTAGCTTTGATGCATCACTGTATATATCAAAGCTCTTATCACCTTCGGGTATTGTAAGAATAGGAGCGTTTGTCAGTCTCTTCTTCAACTCAAGAAAACTCTGCTCACAGTCTTCAGTCGACTCATACTTCTTATTCTTTCTAGTAAGGGTTGTAAGTGGAGAAGCTATCTTTGAAAAGTCTCCTACAAATCTTTTGTAGTACCCTACTAAACCCAGAAAACTTCTGATCTCACTAGCATTCGTTGGTCGACTCCAGTTACTAACTGCTTCAATCTTGGCTGGGTCTACCATTATGCCTTCTTTGGAAATGATGTGGCCTAGAAAGGCCACCTGGTCAAGCCAAAACTCACACTTTGAGAATTTGGCGTACAGCTCCCTCTGATGTAAGGTCTGCAACACTATCTTCAAGTGTTCGTCATGTTCTTCCTGAGTCTTTGAATACACTAGGATATCATCAATGAAGACAATGACGAACTTGTCAAGAAAATCCTTGAACACTCAATTCATTAGATCCATAAATGTCACAGGGGCGTTTGTCACTCCAAAGGGCATGACCACAAACTCGTAGTGCCCATATCTTGTACTGAAAGCAGTCCTTGGCACATCACTCTCCTTCACTTTGAGTTGATGGTAACCTGATCGCAGATCTATTTTGGAGAACACCATGGCTCCCTTCAACTGATCGAATAAATTATCTATCCTTGGCAAGGGATATCTGTTCTTGATGGTTACCTTATTCAAGGCTTGATAATCTATGCACATTCGCATGGATCCATCTTTCATCTTGACGAACAACACAGGAGCTCCCCAGGGTGAATGACTAGGGCAGATGAAACCCTTATCGAGCAGCTCTTATAACTGTTCTTGCAGCTCTTTCAGTTCTGCTGGTGCCATGCGATGAGGTGCCTTTAAAATCGGGTTGGTTCTTGGAACCAACTCAATTTCAAATTCAATTTCTCGATTGGGAGGCAGTCCTGGTAACTCTTCAGGAAACACCTCCGGATAGTCACAGACTACCCTCACTTCCTCTTTCATTAATCCTTCTCTTTGACTTGCATCTACTATATGAGCTAGAAAACCAGAACACCCCTTCTCTAACATTCTCTGAGCTTGTAAGGTAGATAAGAACATTTTTGTCTTTCTCTTTGGGTCTCCAATAAACTCGAATGGAGGTTCTGCTTCTCGTGTGAACTTGACTTTTCTCTTGCGGTAGTCTATAGAAGCATTGTACTTGCTCAAGAAGTCTATCCCTAAAATGACATCGTAATCCTTCATCTCAAGGACTACCAAGTCACTGTAGAGCTCTCGGTTGTAAATCCAGATTGGTACTGCCCTCAGCCTCTCAGTAGAGGCCATTACTTCCCCCAACGGTAAAGTTGTTAAGAATTCTTGACTCAATCTTTCTGGTGGGATCCCTAGCTTCTTAGAGAAAAACATGGATACAAAGGAATGGGTTGCCCCAGTATCGAATAACACAACAGCATATTGGGATGAGATGAGTATTCGACCTGTGACCATAGCAGGAGAATTTGCCACCTCTTCCTTGGTGATGGCGAAAATCCCGGCGTTGGTCGTGGCTGGTGGGGCTTCCATTCTCGCTTGACTGAGATAGGGTCCCTCCATTGCTGGCTGCATCTGGTGCAACTGGGCTGATCCACCCCCGTACTGAAGGAGCTGTGGTGGAGGCGACTTTGCTTTAGGACAAGCCTTGGCCAGGTGCCCTACTAGTCCACAGATATAACATCTGCCAATACTCGACCGGTTAGGGCAAGCCTTCATCATATGCCCTTCTGCTCCGCAAATGTGGCATCCGCTCATGCCCTGACGACATACTCCGGGATGCATCTTCCCACATTTTGGGCAAGGGGAATACTTGTGCTGCTTGCTTGACGAGCCCCCTTTATTGCCCTCAGAAGACTTCTGGTCCCACTGCTTCCTCTTTCCTGAATTTCCTTTCCAATTTTGTTGGTTTTGAGGATTTCCTTGGGACTTCTGGGCTGATGCCTGTTGTTGTTGCACACGTGTGGCCTTTATACTATTTAAGTAGTGTTTAGTGATCAAAGCACTACTTACTAGTTCTTCCGAAGTCTGCGGTCCATTACCACCGTCGGCCACATTCAGAGCTATCTGAGGCCTCAGCATCTTGAGCATTAACCTGACCCTTTCCTTTTCAGTGCTAACTAACTCCGAGCACAAGCGAGCTAGTCGATTAAACTTATTCACGGCTTCATCTACAGACAATTCTCCTTGACGGAACTCCGTGAATTCATCGTAGTGTTTGTTCGTTACCTTCATACGAAAGTACTCCTCCAAGAACTCTGCTTCGAAGTCGGCCAAGGTCATCTGACTCACATTTCTCTTAGCCTTCACTCTTTCCCACCACATCCTGGCATCTCCAGTAAGGCAGAAGGATGTGCACTTTATCTTCTCCACCTCAGGCCAGTCCAGTAACTCCATTATACTTTCCACAGTTTTGAACCATGCCTGAGCATCCCATGGTTCACTTGTGCCAGAAAAATTCTCGGGCTTCAGTCTCTGCCACTGGATCAGATATGCCTCTTGTCTTACTTCTCTTGCCAGAGGTACTGGGGGAACCTCTATCGCCACTGGTGCCACTACTTGCGCCACTGGCGCCACTGGAGGGGTAGCAGGGGTGGCCTGCTGATTAGCCATCAAGGTGGCAATGACTTGCTGCTGTTCAGCAAGTTGCCTCTGAAGCTAGGCCACCACTCCTTGAAGGTCTGATGGTGGTACTGACTCCGTTGACTCCTGTTCTCTAGGAGCTTGCTCCTCATATCGTACAATTCTGGGACGTCCTCTTGCCATTCTCTTACTCTATAGTGTAAAGAAAATAAAAGCTCATTATCTCTTACTAACTTACTTCATTATCTCCATGCACATATTAGCATATAATAATACTAACATACTTCCTTATCATCATGCACTTACTGATACTAGCAGTCAATAATGAAAAGCATGCAAAACTACAACATATGAACTTCTTACTTGACAGGCGGCAGGATTCATGCTTGATGTCAGTGTGGCGGAAGGGTGGAAACCTTTTGCTCTGATACCACTCTGTGACGACCCAACTTCTCTTCCTTAAGGCGGACGTCACTTTTACTTAACCTTAACTTTACCTTATCCTTAGCCTTAGGTTACAACTACTTGACTTCCCTTCACTTGCTCTGAAATTTTTTTTTTCTCAATGGCACCAGTCGACTGCTAGAAGGCCAGTCGACTGGTGTCAGCCACAGAAGCTTTCTGTGCGCGGCACCAGTCGACTGCTAGAAGGCCAGTCGACTGGTGTCAGCCACAGAAGCTTTCTATGCGCGGCACCAGTCGACTGGCGTCTTGGCAGTCGACTGGTGCATCGAATAGAAGGGTTCTGTTCCATATGGCAGTCGACTGTATCTGAAACAATCGACTGGCACACCTGAAAGCTGCAGTTTCGGACCTGGGAAATCCTTTCAAGGGTCTATAATACATACACTTCCAAAGCATATAGATAAATAACTCCAAATCTATACTCTATACTAGTTTTATAAACATCTTAGCAACCCAAAACAAACCTATTAACTTGCAATTAGGATCTCTATGGAATTTAATACACTATCAAAACATATGAAATCTATACTAGAGTTTGTACTCAACTTTGTCTCTATGCAAGGTTTAAACAAAATCATTACGTTCTACCAATCCAAAACACCAATCACAAGTTTCTATAAGACTTAACCCAAAGATCTCTCCCACGGTTCCGCCGCCACTGAACATCAATGCAAGTCCCGTTTGCCTCCTTAGCTTATGTTTTTTCTTTACCTTTATCTGCAATAGAAGGAAATGCAACTAATAAGCGATTTGCTTAGGAAGTAAATCCTAACTCACAAATCCATGCGATCAATGATAAACATGCTCTTTTCAAAGGATGCTCGCTTTAAAATACATGCACTTGGAAATACTTGCACATGGGAATTTTCATATAATTATCATGCTCAATCATGCTTGAAAACATTTACTTGCATTAAAACACTTGCAAACATTTACGTTTCCATACTTTAAAACACTAACATCCTTGCTCTTGCTTTCTAACATGCTTGTAACATAACAACGTTAACATACATAACAAAACATGTACTTAACTGAAATCACTTACATATACTCATATACTTCAAAATAATAATCAACTTTCTAGGCCTTGACATTGTACCTGGTATCAATGTATCAATGCGCGCATCCCTAATAGGTTTCGGGGTAGCTAGCCACCGCACCCTATTAGAGCTTCTTTCTAACTTTCTGTGGGCCTCTCATTTGCCCGGTACATGTCACTTTACAAAAGTAAAATACTTTCTTACTCATAATGTTTATACCAGACAGTGCTATCTTTTTTTTTCATAAATCTGGCACTACAAACCTTTACATTTCTTACTTGGAACTTTCATCGAGCACCTTGCGTGCCCTTAACCCAAAACTCATTTTTGGGACTTTTCAAGAACTTGGTCTTATCATGCTTAGATTCACATACACAAAACCTACTCAAGTTTAAGTTCTATAATAAGAAATATGTCTTCTTGAGAAACTTAAATACACAATTTAAAATAGTCTTAAAGCATATACTTAGATCACAAAACATAGTTCTATAACGAGAAATTCATGACGAAACTACTTCTATTGCAGTGAGTGATCTACTTACCCCCCTTTGCTTGAAGAAAACTCACTAAGTATATAGAAAAATCCTAGCGTAGGACTCCTTTCCTCTTCCTTGCGAGAAACATCACTCCTTGGCCCTAGGAAAGAAACCCTAGGTTCTCTACTCAAGAGGAAGAAGAAGGAGGAAGAAAACCCTTGTTTTCTCCCTGTTTTCGCTGCCTCTCATCCCCCTGTTTGCGCCGACTCCCATCCCTTAAAGGGGATTTAATGCAACTTAAGCGGAAGTTGAAATACCTCTTCATGAAAAGGGCTTACTTACCTATAACATAATTTCGATCCATCCTTATTTGTGCTTGATACCCCCAACCTTCCGGGTGAGAGTCGTTAAAGGAGCTGCGATCCTCGAGAAATCCTCCACAAATTTTCTATAATAGCCTGCCAACCCCAGAAAACTTCTGATCTCACTGGCGTTCTTCCGCCGGTTCCAGTTATTCACCGCTTCAACCTTCATTGGATCTACCATAACTCCGTCTTAAGAAATAATATGGCCCAAAAAACCCACTTGGACGAGCCAGAACTCACATTTGGAAAATTTCGCATATAGTTGCTTTTCCCGAAGAATCTCTAATACTATCTTCAGGTGCTCAGTGTGCTATTCTTGGGTCCTCGAATAAATAAGAATATCGTCGATGAAGACGATCACGAATTTGTCGAGGAACGATGAGAACACACGATTCATAAGGTCCATAAATATAGCAGGGGCATTCGTCACGCCAAAGGCATAACAACAAACTCAAAGTGCTCGTACCTTGTTCGGAAAGCCGTCTTTGAAATATCCTCCTGTTTTACTCTAACTTGATGATAACCATACCTCAAATCAATCTTTGAGAAAACAGTGGCTCCCTTTAATTGGTCAAACAGGTCATCTATCCTCGGAAGGGGATACCTGTTCTTGATTGTTACATTGTTCAGCGCTCGGTAATCTATGCACATTCGCATAGATCCGTCCTTCTTCTTCACAAACAGTACCGGAGCTCCCCACGGGGAATGACTAGGGCGAATAAATCCCTTATCCAGTAACTCCTGTAACTGTTCCTGAAGCTCCTTTAATTCAACTGGCGCCATACGGTAAGGTGCCTTGGAGATCGGGTTGGTACCATGAACCAATTCGATCTCAAATTCCACCTCTCTATCAGGAGCTAATCCTGGTAATTCATCTGGAAAAACCTCTGGGTAATCGCATACCACTCGGACATCTTCTAGCTTCTGGTCCTTCACCTGACTGGTATTAACCATATATGCTAGAAATCCAGTACATCCTTTGTCTAACATTTTCTGTGCTTGGAGAGTTGATAAATAATTCCCGGTCCTCTTCCTTGGCTCTCCGATGAATTCGAACCTAGAACCTGCCTCAGGTCGAAAGACCACCTTTCGCTTACGACACTCAATAGAAGCACCATATTTATCCAGGAAATCCATTCCCATTATAACATCATAATCTTGCATGTCAAGTACTATCAGATCGCAATGAAGTTCCCATTCTGCGATTCTGACCGGCACCGCACGCAGTACATGATTGGATGTCATTATTTCTCCGGAAGGTAAGGTCGTTAAGAACCTGCAGTCTAACACTTGCGGAAGCCTATCTATCTTCTTGGTGTATGGCACAGAAATAAACGAGTGCGTTCCCCCAGTATCAAATAATGTAGTAGCATATTGACTGAAAATAAGTATCTGACCTGTGATAACCGTAGAAGCTTCTGCAGCGTCCTCCTTGGTAACCGAGAAAACCTGGGCATTTGTCTCTGTTGGAGGGGCCTCCAACAGCGGGGTACCCTCCAGCTCGGCCGACATATAATGTAATTTCGCTGGTGCTCCCTGGTACTGAGCTAGTGGTTGGGGAGAGGCCTGGTTCTTGGTAGGGCAGTAGGCCGCCATATGCCCTTCCACACCACAATTGTAACACCGGTTCGTACCCTTGCGACATTCCCCGGAGTGGTTTTTTCCGCATGTTGCACATGGGAAAGGCTTGGGCTGCTTATTTGCTGGGCCCCCTTGAGAGTTGTTCCATGGCTTTCGTTTACAACTCTGATCTCCCTTCCAATTAGCTTGGTTGCTCTGGGGCTTTTGACCTCTTTCATTCGTCGTCTTCCTTTGATGATGGATACTATTCAGATAGTGCTCAGTGAGTAAAGCACTACTAAACAGTTCCTCGGTGGTCTGGGGCCTACTAACTCCACCAGCCACGTTCAGAGCTATTTCGGGCCGTAACATCTTCAGCATAAGTCGGACCCTCTCTTTCTCTGTACGGACCAGCTCAGGGCACAGACAGGCCAGTCGATTAAATTTCTTCACGGCTTCATTTACCGAGAGGTTGCCCTGCCGAAATTCCGTAAACTCGTCATAGTGTTTGGTTGTAACCCGCATATTGAAGAATTCTTCAAAGAATTCCGATTCGAAATCAGCCCACGCCATCTGGTTTACTTGTCTCTTGGTCCTGACCCTCTCCCACCACATTCTGGCATCCCCAGAAAGGCAGAATGATACGCACTTGACCTTCTCATGCTCAGGCCAGTCCAGCAGCTCCAGTGTACTTTCCACCGTCTTGAACCATGCCTGGGCGTCCCATGGTTCGCCGGTACCCGAGAAGTTCTCCGATTTCAGTCTTAACCACTGGATCAAATAAGCCTCCTGTCGTGCCACAGTGGTCGAGTTCGGCGGAGGAGTGTGTGTACCCGTAGGCGCCACAGGCGCAGCAGTCTAGTTCACTGGTGTAGTAGAATTTTCCTGTTGGTTCATTAAGGTGTTAATAGTTTGTTGCTGCTCGGTAACCTGACGTTGGAGCTGGGTTACTAGTTGCATCAGGTCAGGCATTGGAGTTGTCTCGTTAAGCTGGTTACTCTGTCTTCTAGCCATGTTTTTCTTCACCAAAGACAAGTATGACCATTATCAGTTTTTTTTCTCTACCCCTATATTATTCTAAATATTTAATTCCTAAAATAAGATAAAGTATCATTCGTCGTTACATATCGTAACGTACTTTTCATTATAAATACCGTTCATACTTGTACATCTTAAAATCATAAAACATCTCAATACTATTAGATATGTAAAGAGGTACTTACTTGGAAGCGGCAGGAAGAGGGCTTGATGTGTGTGTAGTGAGATGGTTACTGCTCTGATACCAACCTGTAACGCCCGCTTTTTTTTTCTTTTCATAAAGCAGCGTTACGTTAACATACTTAGGGCATGTAGACATCCTAATGCAGCGGAAACCTTTAAACTTACACCTACATGCCCTTACTACCATTCCTAGCATCATAACATGGGAACTTGGCATATTAACTTTATACTTAGCATCATATCATGTCATACTTTGCATCATGTCATACTTAGCATCATATCATGTCATACTTTAGCATCATGTCATAGAGTCACATTCAAGTACTTAATAGTAAAGGTAGAGTTCTATCATAAGACGAGCAACCATATTGCTCCTTGGCCAAGTCACTATCACACACATTCTTTGATGCCCTCCTGCTGCTTCCTTACTGTCCCCTTGCGTGATCTGCGGTATAAGGAAATAAGACTATAAGTACACAGGCTTAGTAAGACTCTTTCCTACTCACTAAAACCATTCATCACTTAATCATGAGCATCTTAAACATTAACATACTTAGTGCTTTACTCAGCACATAAGTCTTTATGAGCACTTAGCATACCTTTGACATGACTTGAACATAACTTAGTCACTTTCATAGCATAGCATATACATAAAAATAAAACATTCATGGCTTGGCATAATACTTGGCATAAACATAAACATAATAACATAACCTCATAAACATTCCTAACATGAACCTAAATGAAATCATGGCATCCGAACTTAGCATAAACACAATTAAATCATGGCAACATAACTTAGCATGGACATAAATATAATCATAGCATTCTATCCTAGCATAAACATAATTAAATCATGGCAACATAACATAGCATGGACATAAATAAAATCATGGCATTCTAACCTAGTATAAACATAATTAAATCATGACATCCTAAACTATCATGAACATAACTAAAATCATGGCATTCTAACCTAGCATAAACATAATCCTAAACTATCATGAACATAAATAAAATCATGGCATTCTAATTAACATAAACATAAATAAATCATGGCATCCTAAACTATCATGAACATAAATAAAATCATGGCATTCTAATTAACATAAACATAAATAAATCATGGCATCCTAAACTATCATGAACATAAATAAAATCATGGCATTCTAGCTTAGCATAAACATACATAAAATCATTTGCATAAACATACCTTGCATAAATTTACTTTGCATAATATTCTTATCATAAGTATAATGCATAACATGGATGAATGCATGTGGCAATTGCATATATATATAAGGATGCTTAATCTTTAAAAACATGTTTTTAAATACTTTAACATAATCATAACATTCATTGGGCCCTGGCTTGTACCACATTCATTCATCATATGCGCGCATCCCTAAGTAAATACGAGGTAGCTAATCTCGACCTACTAGGGTAAGGACAACTTCATCGGTAGTCCCGAACCGTAAGGACAGCTTCATCGGTAGTCCCGAACCGTGGACAGCTTCATCGGTAGTCCAGAACCGTGGACCTTACTTAGGTCCTGTAAAATACGGTTCAAATATATATATATATATATATATATATGTAACTATATAAAATCACCATAAATAGGAATAAAAAATTTAAAATAATTAGAGGGAAAAGTTTGGAATAATTTTCTTAGATTTTTGGAAAGGGTTGCGGGATTAATTGGGCACATAATAGATTTGTCAAGAATTAATTGAGGAAAGATTATTTCCTAATATGTATAGATAGTCATTATTGCGTGCCCTATGTTTTCCCTCGCCGACCCACTCCTTTCCTTTACTCCTCTTTGCGTGCCGCAGCCACAGCCAGTCGCCGACCCGACTCTCTCTTCTTCCCCATCGCGCACGCGAAGCTCCGACTCCGACTCCCTTTCTGCTCCATCTCCTCGCGAGCCCTAGCCGCGGGCAGTTGCCTGCCCCTTCTTCTTCCTCTCTCCGCTCGTGCGCAACCACTCGACGCCTACCCTAGCCGCAAGCGCGGATTCCCCGCCCCTCGCGAACCCGAGCTGCTGCGCCGCCCTTCCTCCTCCGTTCTTCTCCTTCCTTCTCCTTCGCGCGCCCTAGGCCACGGAAGCCCTAGGTAAGGTTTCCGGGTTGTTTTCGCATATGGATTTGGTTCTATTGCTCGACTCTGGGATTGAGTATGGGTTCAGCAGAGAAGGTCTTTAATGGTGTTTTCTTTTCGAGATTATAGATTTCCTTAGGTCTGAATCTTGCTGCGATTGGATCCCAGGAGGCTTGTGAGCACAGGAGCATCTCAGGTAAGAAGCATCATCTAGGTTTAGTATTGGATGTGTGTTTTGGGGGTGGAGTCATTAGGGATTTTGGATTGGAAACAGGGACTTGGCACCAATTGGAGGATTCCCTACCGTGAGCTTTTGGAAAGAATGGTGGTTTTGATTTGTTCTGGGAAGCCATGTCGTGAGCTATTATTGGTTGTGTACCTCTGTGGGGGCATATTATCAAGTTCAGAAGAGATAATTGGAGTTGGTTTTCTTTGTTCTTATTGTTGCCGTGAACCCCAGATTTGGGTGATGGGTTGCTAGGATTTGGATGGTTGTTGTGTATGGCTTGACTCGAAATGTTTGGATGTTCATGCCGAGAGATTCATCGTTGGGTTCTTTGACATTCTATCTTCATGTACAGACCTGTAGGAGTTGGGTTTGGCTTTTGGTGTTTAGTAATATAAATTGTTGAGGAATAAAGTAGGCTTAGCAATGGGAGTTCTACCGTGAGCCATGGAGTGTATTGTGGTTGTTCCCTTAGGAGGGTATCTCATTAGGGCTTGATCTTAATGTTGTGTGGTAATTAATTTAGCTATTTTATTTCTTGTATTGATACAGGGCATTGATTCAGACTCGTTTCGGGTGATCGTGAGTTGTATTTGGATACGCTCTACATTTTAAGGCGGGTACCCTTTGACTTATCTTTTAGATATTGTCATATTGCCATGCGTAGTTTGTTATATATAACAGTAAGATTGTATGCTATATCTGCCTTAGTATACCTGTATTTGATACATGCTGTTTATCCTTGAGGTTATCTCCCGTTTAGATTCATACAGTCTCATTAGATGCCATGTATATATATTTGGGCATAGATGTAGTGATATTCTCCCTTCACATTTGACATTGATGGATCATTGGTTATTTCGTTAGTTTACCTAGTAGGTTACTTGTATCCCATGATATAGGATCCAGACCTATACCTAGCACCCTGAGGTGTTAATTGAGGACTTGGTGGGTGTTATATGTGCTTGGGTCATGCACCATCCTTTCATTATTGCAGGCTGACGATCATCGGCTCCTATGTAGTCTGAGCTCGTCGTCAGTTACATGAGGATATGCACACACATCCACTCACGGGTAGTGGTTACCATAGAGTGTGTGTATTTGCCCTGTATTCCTCCGTTCGGCCACTATTTGGAGGGTGGGTCCGGGCGTGGTAGCAGCCAGGGATCCCTTCTCGTACTGAGCCACGAGGAGATGAGAGCTAGACTCCCCCATTGCTTGGGGTAGGAGCGTAGTCTCCGCCAGCATCCTGTCCACTCGGTCACTCAGGAGCAGTGATAGCAGGGTGCATACAGTTGTTATTGCTCTACCCTTTCGGACGTTCATTTATGACAGGTGGACGATGATCTGATTGGTGTCAGGGGTGACACATGTCATTGCACCATGTGCATATTTTGCATCGTGCATTGTTTGTTGCATTTGATTTCTGCACTTCATTGTCATGCATATACTGGATACTTGTTTACCTTGGATTGTATGTTGTACTTATTCCATAGGGCTTTGTTTCACCCTTTGCAGGATAGATGGACTCAGGTATGCACCTGTATTTAGTATCTTTAGTATACCCTTTCCGATTGTTTATATGAGACTGTATTAGTGTAGACCCTTATTGTTATTGTAATGTACTATGCATATCTGCTGGGTATCCGCTGAGCTTATGGACTCACACCGTTGCCATTACTTTTTGATTTCAGGTTGATACCTGCCAGGAGGGTCCGAGTCGCCAGTCCCGTGCTTGCTACTGAATTGGTTTATGCACATTTCTGTTTTTAGACCATGTTATGTTTTACTCCGTTGCATTGGATTTTTCGTGGACTTATAGTACTTGTCTTATTTTATGGGATTGTACTTTTGAGTCCTATGTTGGACTAGTGTGTGATTTTGCTGTATTCCTGCCCCCTGGCAGCTCGGGTAAGTTCGTATTTTGGTTTTAACTGTATATTGTCCTATATATATGTTGTCTGATTAGATTTGAGGCATGAGGCCCATATAAACTGCATGAGATTGTTATATATATTGTATGCATGTGTAAATTGTCCGCCGGACAGGGAAGGTGCTGTCCGATTTTCTATTGGATCAGCGGCTCCTAGGTCTCGGGGCGTGACAATTTAATTTTGGTATCAGAACACAGGTTTTCGGATACCTTGTGGACTTATGGATTTACGGTGTCTACTTGTTTTACGAGTCTTTTCGGATTTGTTTGGATTGGTTTTATCGATGTGATTGCACTTCGGGACTGGGCAGTGGCAGGACCTCTCCAGGCGGCAAATAGGTAAATTGGTAAAGTTAACCATTTGATCTTGTTTGTAATACTTAGTAATAATTCAACAGGTATGACTCGGGGTGCATATGTTCCCGCATCGAGGCGTGGTCCGGGACGGCCACGTAAGAGGACGTTAGAGTCTCAGGCTGTAGAGTCACCTGAGAGAACTACTGAGGCAGAGTCTGTTAGTCGTGGCCAGACTCTGTAGGATATTCCGAGGGGCCAGGGTTCCCAGACTCAGAGGGTCCCTCCTCCTATTCCAGAAGTAGGCCCTACTATTTCTCCTGCTGTATCCGCTCCGGTATTATTCACCGGGTCAGCAGCAGTACCCCCTCCAGTAAATCCGGTACCAGTAGGATCTGTTTCGGTTTTACCTTCTGTTCCGTCAGAGACTCTTGTTCCGGCATATCCTACTGTTTCTTCTATGCCGATTGCTCCGCCACATCCGGTAGTTACCTCGGTGGTACATGTTCCGGTTATCCCTGCTATTCCATCGGAGACGCCTATACCTGCTCCGATTTATCCTACTGTTCCACCAGCAGTACCGGTCCCATCTTATCCTACTGTTCTACCCGCGGTACCGGGTTCATCTTATCCGGCTATTCCACCTGGGATGCCCGCTCCGATGTATTCTACTGCTCTCCCGATTATGACTACTTCAGCATACCCCACTGCTCCGATTATGATGCAGGCCCCGGTACTCCCTTCAGTCTCACCTGCATTAGCTGCTCCTGGATTTCCTGCAGTACCTACGGTACCACCCGCAGTGTCCGTCCCGATCCTGCCGACGGCTCCATCCATGGTCCCTGCTCCGGTATTCCCCACTGTGCCCCCTGCGGTATTTGCTTCTACAGGTGGCGTTATCGATCAAGCCCGGATTCCGATGCTGGCGGAGTCCGTAAAGGGTCGATTCACGTTATTCCATGGAGGACCGGATCCTACCGTGGCCCGAGCTTGGATCAGGACGTTAGAGGGCACCTTCCGATACGTGACATGCTTGGATAGGGAGAAGGCTGAGCTGGCCATTTATCATCTGCGAGATCAGGCGTATACTTGGTGGACTACGCAGCAGACTATCATCGGGGAGCAGTACATCACATGAGACACCTTCAGAGATGCATTTGTGGCGAGGTATCATCCAGCGGCCTTTCGTTCAGCGAGACGACAGGAGTTTCTGAATCTCCATCAGGGAGATCGATCTGTACTAGAGTATGAGGCGGAGTTCAACCGTCTAGCAGAGTACTGTCCGCATATGGTGGCCGATGACATGGAGAGGGCGACGCAGTTTCACCAGGGTTTAGCAGCGTACATTCAGCTTCGTATGTCGGGATTTGTTACTACATCCTACCGAGAGGAGTTAGAGCGAGCTCTTGTTATCGAGATGACCCAGCATAGACTATTTGGAGATAAGAAGAAGGGTAAGCAGGTCGTACATGACTCAGGTCAGACTCAGCAATCGCAGACCACTGGGCAGAAGCGCGATAGTGTGAGCACCTTTGAGGCATCATTTAGACCCCAGAAGTCGGGTCGTTCTTCAGCAGGACCCTTCCGGTTTCAGCAGAATCGGGAGAAGTTTACTGATGGATCACACTGTGAACAGTGTGGATCTCAAGAGCATATTAGTGCGAATTGTCCATTGGAGCATTCGGTTTGCTACTATTGCAAGCGTCCAGGACACCTGAGCCGAGACTGTGCACTGAAGGCACAGAACGAGAAGACTGGAGCTGCTAGTCAGAGTGGACATTCTGGACAGTCAGGATCTCAGAGGGGAGGGCATAGGACACAGTCTTCTTTCCGTCAGCCACAGTTCGCCCCTCCAGCACGTGCTTATTTTATGCCGAAATATGAGGCCAGCTATACCCCACCTATAGCTCAGAGTTTAGAGGTAGGACCTTAGCAGTCGTTTATCCCTCAGCATCAGACTTATTCAGCATATCCGTCTACAATGTATCCACCTCACTACCCTGATGGAGGGTCCGCTTCGCAGCCTCAGCCTCAGTTTCAGATTTCTTCTCAGCAGTATTCGACAATGCCGCCACCACCGCCAGAGATGGGACGAGTTCCTGCTGGCACCAGAGACGAGACACCGCGGGCCGATGGATCGACCTTTCGCGGTATGAGATTCATATATGCATTTACAGCTAAATTAGTAATAGATATTGATAGTTCTTTTCGTACTTATTTCGGATATACTTGGGTAATATCCATAGAGTACCTAGGTTTTGATCATGGAGTTTTGGGGAGTGTCCCTACCGGTTGTAGAGATACGGGTTATCAAATAGAGGTCAGGGGAGACCCTGTGATACTTATTTGAACTATTTATTTCTCAAAATTGGTGAGGCATGAGTAGATTTCGTTCAGCATGTATACTACCTATATGTGGTTAGTATCTGCTTGGTTTAAGAGCAAAATTTGGAGGACCAAATTTTTATTAGTGGGGGAGAATGTAAAATACGGTTCAAATATATATATATATATATATATATATATATATATATATATATATATATATACATATATATATATATATATATATATAAATATATAAAATCACCATAAATAGGAATTAAAAATTTAAAATAATTAGAGGGAAAAGTTTGGAATAATTTTCTTAGATTTTTGGAAAGGGTTGCGGGATTAATTGGGCACATAATAGATTTGTCAAGAATTAATTGAGGAAAGATTATTTCCTAATATGTATAGATAGTCATTATTGCGTGCCCTAAGTTTTCCCTCGCCGACCCACTCCTTTCCTTTACTCCTCTTCGCGTGCCGCAGCCACAGCCAGTCGCCGACCCGACTCTCTCTTCTTCCCCATCGCGCACGCGAAGCTCCGACTCCGACTCCCATTCTGCTCCATCTCCTCGCGAGCCCTAGCCGCGGGCAGTTGTCTGCCCCTTCTTCTTCTTCTCTCCGCTCGTGCGCAACCACCCGACGCCTGCCCTAGCCGCAAGCGCGGATTCCCCGCCCCTCGCGAACCCGAGCTGCTGCGCCGCCCTTCCTCCTCCATTCTTCTCCTTCCTTCTCCTTCGCGCGCCCTAGGCCACGCAAGCCCTAGGTAAGGTTTCCGGGTTGTTTTCGAATATGGATTTGGTGCTATTGCTCGACTCTGGGATTGAGTATGGGTTCAGCAGAGAAGGTCTTTAATGGTGTTTTCTTTTCGAGATTGTAGATTTCCTTAGGTCTGAATCTTGCTGCGATTGGATCCCAGGAGGCTTGTGAGCACAGGAGCATCTCAGGTAAGAAGCATCATCTAGGTTTAGTATTGCATGTGTGTTTTGGGGGTGGAGTCTTTAGGGATTTTGGATTGGAAACAGGGACTTGGCACCAATTGGAGGATTCCCTACCGTGAGCTTTTGGAAAGAATGGTGGTTTTGATTTGTTCTGGGAAGCCATGTCGTGAGCTATTATTGGTTGTGTACCTCTGTGGGGGCATATTATCAAGTTCAGTAGAGATAATTGGAGTTGGTTTTCTTTGTTCTTATTGTTGCCGTGAACCCCAGATTTGGGTGATGGGTTGCTAGGATTTGGATGGTTGTTGTGTATGGCTTGACTCGAAATGTTTGGATGTTCATGCCGAGAGATTCATCGTTGGGTTCTTTGACATTCTATCTTCATGTACAGACCTGTAGGAGTTGGGTTTGGCTTTTGGTGTTTAGTAATATAAATTGTTGAGGAATAAAGTAGGCTTAGCAATGGGAGTTCTACCGTGAGCCATGGAGTGTATTGTGGTTGTTCCCTTAGGAGGGTATCTCATTAGGGCTTGATCTTAATGTTGTGTGGTAATTAATTTAGCTATTTTATTTCTTGTATTGATACAGGGCATTGATTCAGACTCGTTTCGGGTGATCATGAGTTGTATTTGGATACGCTCTACATTTTAAGGCGGGTACCCTTTGACTTATCTTTTAGATATTGTCATATTGCTATGCGTAGTTTGTTATATATAACAGTAAGATTGTATGTTATATCTGCCTTAGTATACCTGTATTTGATACATGCTGTTTATCCTTGAGGTTATCTCCCGTTTAGATTCATACAGTCTCATTAGATGCCATGTATATATATTTGGGCATAGATGTAGTGATATTCTCCCTTCACATTTGACATTGATGGATCATTGGTTATTTCGTTAGTTTACCTAGTAGGTTACTTGTATCCCATGATATAGGATCCAGACCTATACCTAGCACCCTGAGGTGTTAATTGAGGACTTGGTGGGTGTTATATGTGCTTGGGTCATGCACCATCCTTTCATTATTGCAGGCTGACGATCATCGGCTCCTATGTAGTCTGAGCCCGTCGTCAGTTACATGAGGATATGCACACACATCCACTCACGGGTAGTGGTTACCATAGAGTGTGTGCATTTGCCTTGTATTCCTCCGTTCGGCCACTATTTGGAGGGTGGGTCCGGGCGTGGTAGCAGCCAGGGATCCCTTCTCGTACTGAGCCACGAGGAGATGAGAGCTAGACTCCCCCATTGCTTGGGGTAGGAGCGTAGTCTCCGCCAGCATCCTGTCCACTCGGTCACTCAGGAGCAGTGATAGCAGGGTGCGTACAGTTGTTATAGCTCTACCCTTTCGGACGTTCATTTATGACAGGTGGACGATGATCTGATTGGTGTCAGGGGTGACACATGTCATTGCACCATGTGCATATTTTGCATCGTGCATTGATTGTTGCATTTGATTTCTGCACTTCATTGACATGCATATACTGGATACCTGTTTACCTTGGATTGTATGTTGTACTTATTCCATAGGGCTTTGTTTCACCCTTTGCAGGATAGATGGACTCAGGTATGCACCTGTATTTAGTATCTTTAGTATACCCTTTCCGATTGTTTATATGAGACTGTATTAGTGTAGACCCTTATTGTTATTGTAATGTACTATGCATATTTGCTGGTTATCCGCTGAGCTTATGGACTCACACCATTGCCATTACTTTTTGATTTCAGGTTGATACCTGCTAGGAGGGTCCGAGTCGCCAGTCCCGTGCTTGCTACTGAATTGGTTTATGCAAATTTCTGTTTTTAGACCATGTTATGTTTTACTCCGTTGCATTGGATTTTTCGTGGACTTATAGTACTTGTCTTATTTTATGGGATTGTACTTTTGAGTCCTATGTTGGACTAGTGTGTGATTTTGCTGTATTCCTGCCCCCTGGCAGCTCGGGTAAGTTCGTATTTTGGTTTTAACAGTATATTGTCTTATATATATGTTGTCTGATTAGATTTGAGGCATGAGGCCCATATAAACTGCGTGAGATTGTTATATATATTGTATGCATGTGTAAATTGTCCGCCGGACAGGGAAGATGCTGTCCGATTTTCTATTGGATCAGCGGCTCCTAGGTCTCGGGGCGTGATAGCTCAATTGGTATTCAGGATTCACAAAGAACTAGATTTAAACCTGGGTCTAGGGTTCGAATCCTGGGAAGGCAAAAACCCACTGCCAGGGGTGGGAAGACCGTAGGGTCGCCGGCCTAGATGGTTGCCTGCGGGGACCATAGAGGCGGGGCCGCTACATAAAAAGGCGCCTTTTTATTGTAACGACCCGGCCCCTTGGCCCCTTGGGCGGCCCAACTGGCGGCCCACTTGGCGACCCTCGGCCCCTTGGGCGGCCAAATATCTTATTTGACGACCCCTTTGGCGACCCTTGGCCGTGCCGTTACTCACTAGGACTTCCCACCCCTGGCCAGTGGATTTTTGCCTTCCCCAGGATTCGAACCCTTGACCTCCAGGACAAGTACAATAGTTCCTGAATCCTGGTACCAATTGAGCTACAGCTCAATTGGTACCAGGATTCAGGAACTATTGTACTTGTCCTGGAGGTCAAGGGTTCGAATCCTGGGGAAGGCAAAAATCCACTGGCCAGGGGTGGGAAGTCCTAGTGAGTAACGGCACGGCCAAGGATCGCCAAAGGGGCCGTCAAATAAGATATTTGGCCACCCAAGGGGCCGAGGGTAAGTGGGCCGCCAGTTGGGCCGCCCAAGGGGCCGGGTCGTTACAGGTCCGGTACAAGCCCATAAAATAAAATAAAATGCTTTTACATGCTTTCTCATTCATCATCATTCATTCATCATACTTGTCATTCATCATCATTCATTCCTCATACTTGTCATTCATCATCATTCATTCATCATACTTAACATCATCGTTATGCCTTAAAGGCATGTACTTTAACTTCATTCATATGGCATACATACATTTTATTCATAAATCATGGCATACATACGTATCATTCATAAGACATAGCATACATGCATATTATTCATAAAACATGGCATATCATTCATAAGACATGACATACATACATATCATTCATAAATCATGGCACATGTCTAAACATCTATGACTTAACATATAATTCATGACATACAAACTAAGGGTTTGGTTAACATAGAACTTCTTCCATCTTACTTAAATATATATCATGGTAACTCTTACTCAAGCATCTTGGTAGGTTTAACCCAACCCTAGCCCTAGGTTATACCCTTCGCCGAAAATCCCCAAGGAACCCGAGGTCCATGAACCTTCACATAACTTCCCAAACAACATCTCATACACATATACTAGGCCATAGGAACCCTTTGATCCCATACTTAAGGCCAACCCTAATCCTTTAGCCCTAATCTTACTCTTGGCCTAAACTTCAAGGTCATGGTGGTATGGAAAAATTCCATTAAAACCCCAAATCAATTACTTAAACACCAACCATACCTTACCATAGGGTCATTGGGACCCTTACTTGAAATAAGTCCTAACATTCCACCCCCTTAGGGTACTTGGCCAAAACCTATAGGGTCTCTAGGCCATGTGAAACATTCACATAAACACCCTCCATCTCCCTTATATCATGACAATACATGAACAAACACTTGAGGTTTTAAACCCAACCCTACACAAGGGTTCTTGTTGTTGGCCGAAACCCTAGGGTATCCTAGGGTACTCCAAAAATTCCCAAAAATTATTCTTAATCTCTAAACATCATCAGGGAACATTAAATAACATTATAAATGTTTTTAGCATCATTATGGACCCTAAAACATTGTGGCCGTAACCCATAGGGTCTCTAGGTGTTGATTTTGTTCCTTCCATGTTGGCCGAAACCCTAGGGTGTCCTAGGTTACTCCAAAAATTCCCAAAAATTATACTTAACCTCTAAACATCATAAGGGAACATTAAATAACATTATAAAGATTTTTTGCATAATTATAGACCTTTAAATCATGGTGGCCGAAACCCACAAGCCTAAGGTTCTTGGTTTTCTTTTCTTTCAACATCAAATCCAAAAACTAACCAATATATCATGCTAAAAATCATGGAAATCATAAGGAACTATTATACCACAGGTGAGGGAGTCTTACCTTGGGTTTCATGATTTTTCGAACCTTGAAAGGGAAGGAAATGGTAAGATCTTTGGACCCTTGAACCCCCTTGTCCGTGTATCCTTGGAAGACCCCTTAGATCATGGAGATGAGACCCTCTTGTGGAGTTTATCCAAGGGAGACTCCTCCTTTGGTGTTCGGCTAGGATGAGGGAAGGAGGAGGAAGAGAATGCAAAGTAATGGAAAGAAAAGGTAACTCCCAACCTCTTTATAGCTCATCAAGGAGGTAAATGAAGAGTTTCTCCATGACCCTTCATCTTCTTCTAAGCCTTAACCAATATCCACTTCATTCCCTCATAACATTCACTTGCTAGGTGAGTTGGTTAAAGCATACATGGTTGTACAAGAGGTCCAAGGTTCAATCCTTGGTAGATGCACAATTTTTTCCCCCTTATTCTATTTTATTTTTCTTTTTATTTCCCCAAAATTCCGAAAATCCTCTAAAAATTCCCCCATAATTATTTTAATATTTCCTATTAAAATCCTTTATATTTATATTAATTTTTACCTAAAATCCACCAATAATTTTGGTACTAAAAAGCCCATATAAGGCCCATTAGTGCCCTTTTTCCCAATTTAAATGAGAAACATGGATTTTCTAGGCCAAAGTTCACATTAATATTTCTAGGTTCCTCAGAAAATTGTCTAGACATGCTTAATATTTTAAGAAAATATTAAGAGAATTTTTCGGGTCGTTACATAGACTCTGTCCTTGTAACTGACAGCTCCAACTCATACTTTTTCTATCTACACCCCGCATAATCTGAATCCAAAAATCCTAACAATTCAAAGATGGAAGTCCTAGGATACCAAATACCTACGTTTATTGTGCCTTTAATATATCTAAGGATTCTTTTAACTACAGTTAAGTGAGACTCCTTAGCAAAAGTTTGGTACCTAGCACAAATGCCTACTGTAAACAGTATATCAGGTCTACTAGTAGTTAGGTGAAGTAGACTATGTTAGTGATATGAGAGAAGTGTCCTAAGGCAATCGCCTTATGATGTAAACATTTATATTAATAAATGATAATTCACTATTTGAGTATACATGTTTGTGTATTTGATAGGATCTTAAACTCATCTACTGAATGTTCGCCATACAATTCACAGCATAAGAGAATTTGTGATGGGATCACAACTAGTGATTATCTCTAAATGTGCAAATGTGAAGTGTTGGAAATATCCCTAGTCGATGAATTGATAAATACGGACATTATCAATTCTGTTGAGACTAGCATGGGTTATTCTCTATTCAGCTGATTCTCACTGGCTGGTGACATTGGGATGTCCGGAGATAAACATGGATGCTAGTTAAGGGAACTAGTTCATTGGAGTGACTAGCTGTAAAACTTCATATGGTAATCTATATAGATTTGTCAATGAAGTTCTTACTGCAGCTTAAGTGCGATGTTCCTTTGACTTGCGGTGTTCAAGTCATCTTGGTCATGGAGACTTATACTTTGACATCTTAAGCAAGCATCTCTTAGGAGGTGTGGACCCACGATGATCGGGTATAAGACGAAGTGCCCGAAGATGTTTGAACAGCCTACAAAGGATTCACCACTCCTTGCGAGGAGATGTATACCCAGGCCTATCGTCGGATTGTTACTCAAAGCCTCTGGCCAGAGCATATCATGTTAAGAGTGCGAGTCTCTTAAATACATGAGAGTAATTAGAAATCCAAAGGACGAGGAAGACACTACTTGGGCTAGGTGTGACGTAGTCAGCCTAGTGGGGACTGACACCATTGACCGTGTCCTGAACCAAGTGGGTATAAGGTGGTGAAGGGAATGGGGCACGATTCATTAGAGCTGCTGAAGGGTATCAGAATAATTTCTTCTGAGGTCAAACCGTTGATCTTTCGATTAATTGGGGATCATGATGTACTACTAGGTGCCATTCATGATCGTTCTATAATTAGTTAATTATAGACGGCCAACATAAATCGAAAGCCTATTTAGTCACACGCACTACGAGTAATCCGAGGGATTTAAAACGAGTTGAAAATTGGATTTTTCGATCAAGAGAAATAAGTCGAATCTGAGTTAGTTAGAGGCGCAATGGAAGCTAAAAATGGCTAAGTCTTTTGAAGGCTTTTTGGGAGAATTAAATGAGTTTAATTCGCGGCGGTTCGGGTTGGTTTGGCCGGCCAAAGAGGGTGCCAAAACCCCCTTTGGTGGCCAGCCACAATAAGAGGAGAAAACCAATCAATTTTGGTTTAATTAATAAAATAAATCTAGTGCGATTTATTTTATAAATTATGGATAAATAAATTTGTATAAAGAAATTTATATAAATAAAATTTATAGAAATTTATTCTTTTACGGAAGATTAAAATAATCCATGAATTGGTTTATTTTAATTTTATAAAATCAATTATGAATTGATTTTTTCATAATAAGAAAGTTTATAAATTTCTTATAAAAATTTATTCCATAATTTAAAGAGAAGAAGAATTAGTTTTATTATAAATTAGTTTATAATAAAGACTCGGTTTAAACGGAATAATTAATAAGAAATTTTATAAGATAAATTTCTTATAACTAATTCTGTTAATTCCATTAATTCGGTTTAGAGGGAGACTTAGCAAAGGAGTTGCTGCTATATAAAGGAACCAAAGGCTAGCCCTTATTCCTAATTAAGAGATTTATTATTCTCTCCCTCTCTCTCTTAATCTCTCCTCTCCTCCTTCTCCCTCTCTTCCCTTAGGGCCGGCGCCCACCCTAGCTCCCCTAGGGCCGGCGCCCAACCTACATCCAAGGTGGTGGAGGCCGTGAGCTTCAAGAAGAAGAAGGAGAACCCGAACACGAAGAAGAAGAAGTGGATAGCGATTCCTCTCTTCCCGGAATTCGATTCCGTTACTTCATTGGTTAGTTTTCCATTATTTTCTCTTATTCTTCTAGTTGTGCCTTCCGAGAATCTAGTAGTTCTTGTCGGCACAAAACTTGTGACTTTGCGAAGTCATCCCGAAGAGAACTCGGCGTGGACGCGAATAGAGGCGGAGCTTCCAAGGGACGCTACGGTTGGATCTCGTCCCTTTTCTTCGAGTTACGCGAGGTATAAAAGTAAATTAGTTTACTTTTCGCAAAATTGTATTGTATGATTATGTCAACACACCATAGGGTTGCATGCTAGATACGAAGTTAAAATAATTTAGGAAATTATTTTATGCAAATTCTTCCGCTGCACGTAAAAATTTTAAATTTTACGAACTCGTATCCTTGTCAACATGCACCCGGTCCCAACAGTGGTATCAGAGCCGCGGTTAGTGTTCGACATTATCATATAATTATTTTGCGGAACACTTTGTCATGATCTCAATTTCGGAAAAAATTTTCAATTATGGAAACTTTCAAATTATAATAGATTTTAGATTTAGAAATTTCAATGTTTGGAAATCCTCATGAAATTTCGCAAACGTTTGAAATTTTCTAGTTTCTAAAATTTTATAATAATTGTGAAATTTTCCATCCTTGGAAACTTTCCAATTTTGGAAATTTTCTATTTTAGAAATTTTCTAATTTTTGGAAAAACGTAAGTTTCTTTTTACCCAAAAACTTATAATTATTCTGAAAAATTATTTTGAAATCTCGCAATTTTGGACACTTTCTTTTGAGAAAGTCTAGGACANTCAAAGAGCATCATCATTTGGGAAAAAAAAAATTTTTTTTGCCAAGTTGAAGCCAAAAGGTGCCAAGTGAGTGAGTTTGGTATCATGATCAAGCAAGAAGAAGTAGTTAAGGAAAACGACAATTGAAGCATCTAGACTCTTGCTCATCATTTGAAGATCCAAGGAAAACAAATGGCATGCAATATAAAAATCTGTAAAAAAAAAAAACAGAGGCAAGCAATGGAGAAATCTGAAAATTGTGCCATTTCAAAAGGAAAAAAATCTGTGATCATTTTGAAAGAAGATTCTGAGCCAAAATCAGTGTATAAACTTGAAGACAATTGTGTCATGGCTGGCATTCAAACAGAATTGGAAGGAAGCTGATCTGAAGAAGGAAAAGATTTTTTTTTGAAGCTGAAAAATATGGAACTTAAGCAGAAATCTGTGCCAAGTTCAATGTGCAGAAATTGTTTACCATAACAGGTTATTTCCTTACAACAATCTGTTTACAACAGAGCTGAAATCTGAAGGCAGCCTATGAGAATCTGCTCAGTGTGGAGGCCGGAATCCAGCTGACTGAAATCATCAAAAACTGCATTGGATTGTGAAGGAAATTGAATGAAATCAGAGTAGGAAAGCAAATTTCAGTGAAGGCTGTGATTGAAATCAAATCTGCTGATCAGGAATTTTTGAATGGAACAACTGAGAATCTCCACTGATAGTGGTACTAATTGCTGTGAAGAAATCTGAGAATAGCAAGGATGAGAATGCAAGCTGAAAATCTGCAGCAGAGAAAAAAAAATTTCAGATTGGTGGTTTTCCATATAAGCAGCTTGTGCAGAAATTGTGTAAACTTTTGGCTGATTTCGGTTTTTTAAGGGCTGTGAATTAAGAAATGAAGTACACAAATGTGTTACAAAGTATTGAGAGCAACTACTTCTGGTCAAAACAGAAAAAAAAGAAGAAGAAGAAAAAAAAAAGAGAAACAAAGTGACACAAAAAGTGAATTTTGGCACCATGCAATCAAGTGAAGTTTTTCTCATCCAAATTAAAGCTTTAGTCCATCTCATTTCTGACCTTACAAGAAAGAAAGAAAGAAGAAAAAAAGAAAGAAAAGAGGAAACAAAATCAGAAAGAGAAGAAAAGTAACAAGATTGGCACGCAAAAGAGAAACTTGGCATATTGAAACCAAGGAAGGGTTTTTCATTCAAATCAAAGGCAATTACTTAAATTTGACTTTACCACACTTTTGATATCATCAGAGGACTGAAAGGAGGGGCAAAGCACATTGGAAACATTTTTGAGCAGCCAAATCTTCCACTCCATCAAGTTTCCATTTTTCTTGGTTTTTATTCCATTTCTCACCATTTTCTATGCTTTTTATTTGTTTTTGTAGATGTTGATCCTATTCATGATTAATGGTGGAGATTAGATAATAAGCAAGCCTATGGTAGTGCAAGAAGCATATGTGTTTGAGTGAGCTCCACTTCCATCATCAACTTAGAACTTAAGGAGAGAGCCACCAAAAATTTTCCTTGAAAGGCTAGTGAGTTGAATTCATCTCAATGACTCATGATTGATGAAAAGGCTAAGTTGTTGATTTAAGGACAAGATAGTAATCCGTAGAGCTTAGATTTTTGAGAATTGACAACTTTAGGTAATTTCTTTTCATTTGCTTCTAATTATGCTTAAGAAAGCCTAAGGGATACTTACTTAGTAGTTTCGCGAGACGCTCAAGGTTAAGTGTGGGGGAGTTGATAGATTCCATTTTATTGATTATTTTAATTGCTAAAATCCATGTTTGATCCATGTTTTTATTGCTTAATTGTGAAATTGTCCTAGGTTTTAGGATTTCCTCTTATTTTGGACTTAATTGTAAAATTACACATTTTTTGGATTATTTGGCCACTAATTTTCTGATATATTTTTGTAGGCATGAAAGGATCCTGGACCTAGAGCATATTGGGTCAAACTTGAGTCGGAAGTGAACCGGATCGATTTATCAAGCTTACGATTAATCCGAGCCATCCGATTCAAAAACGGCTAGATCTGAGCCATCCGGGACGATTTGAAGCAATCCAAGCTAGGGTTAGGGTTGATCAAGCACCCTGATCAAGATCTGAAGGTTTCATCCCAATCAGAGCTCAATCAACCGTTGGATCAAGCTTGGAGGGCTCTAGATCGTCCGTTCAAAGATTAAGTTGATCTGGACCATCCGTTGCACATCTGGAGGATCCAAGCTACCACAAGGCAGATCCTGACCCCTGATCATCATCATTAAAGTTTGGCTCCAATCAGAGCAAGATCAGTCGTTGGATCTCCTCCGATCAATCTGGGCCGTCCGTTGATAACTATTTAATCAAAAATTTCCGCAGCCTCTTCCTCGTCGCGTCTTCGCCGTAGCTACATTCTTCAGCCATTTTTCATCAAGTTTCTTAGTTTTGAAGGCATGACCCCTCAATTCCTACTGCAATTTATCATCTGAGTCTTTAGAAGACGGCATCGATCAAAAATTCTTCTCAAATTTCATCCGGACAGAGGTGTTTGAGGGTTTCGGCATCATCTGTGGTCTGAGCACTGAGATCTTGGTTACAAACCATTTCCGACGATCTGAGCCACTTGTAGGGGTTCTCAGGTGAGCTCAGGTTGTATCCAAATCACCATCGCAGCTCAACAAACTGAGATTGAAGAATTCGGATCGGAATTTTCCCAGCTGAAGTAGTTTGAGAAGATTTGATGAATTGAAGCTTAATTCCACTGATTTGCTGAGCCTAGGGGTTCGAAGCCAGCTCTTGCTTGACGACCAAGAAGATTTTGAGCTCGGGAAGGGTTGAGGAGTAGTTTTTCTTAGTTAATTTACCTGTTTTAGCTGTAATTCGAATTCTGCTGTAGTTTCATTACTGAATGTTCTTTTCAGCTGCTGTAGTTAACCTTTCGGGTTTAATTCTGCTTAATTAGTGATTTTAATCTGTTCTCCTAATAGTTAGCTAGCTCATTTAGTTAACATTTCGCTTAATTTCATTTTGCTTGCAATTTTGTTCCAGCGTATCAGTTTTTCTTGTCCCCTGTTCTGCGTATCAGATTAAATCAGCTACTCATTTTCCATTTTCTGAATTGTTCAGTGGTAATTAGGTTTCAGTAATTAGTTAGGTAGTTTGTAGTGAGCAATTGCAATTAGTTTAGGTTGTTTTGTAGCTCAATTTCATTTCTGCAATTCCATTAGCTGCTGCGTATCATTTCCACTGAGTGTTCATTCATTTCTGTACTTAGACAGATATAAATTCAGCAACTGAATTCTGTTTTTAGTTTAGCTACAACTTAAGCAATTTGTTCAGCTTTTCCATGTTGTGTATCAAGTTTTCAACCTGCTCTACATCCAGCTGCATGCATTTCTGCATCCTAACTGAACATGCAATTCTGCACCTTCCATTTCTGCAAATGGGTCGATTCTGCATTTCGGATGGGGCTTAAATTGTTGTTCACATCCAATTGTCTCTGAATTCTGCATTTAAACTGGTTGCTTCAAAGTTATCAGCTTTATATCAGTTATAGTTTTGCATTGAGTCTGAAACTGAATCTCTGCACACAGCTCTGCATAAATTCCTGCATCTCATTTCTGAAACTGAATTTCGATTGCTGCAATTCAGCTTCTAATCTGTCATCCAATCTTAATTTCGGCAATCCATCAGTTATCTCTCAAGTGCAGTTTGTTTCAAATATCCATAGCAATGGATATCAGATTCTGAATCTGGTTTCCAACTCATGTATTAGTTTCTCCTTGCGTTTCAGCCTCCATTTCTGCACAGTCCCAATTATTTCTGCAATACAATTATTTTGCATACCTTAGTGCGGATCTGTTAAAGTGTGTGTATCAGTGAGATTTGAGATGGAATTCCATTGCATTAGAAATAGTTGCTTAGTTTGATTTCTTCAGATTTCACTACTGCCTTAGGCTTATAAGTCTTGAACTTAGTATCATATTTTATTATTGGCACATAAGTTTGAATGATTGAGTATCAAATTTGGTTGCATGCATTTTGTATGAAATGGATGTTTCGGTTTGAATGTTGTAGATTTTGAAGCTCCATCTAATTTGCAGTGGCATTTTGCAATTGAAATCAGATTTGTTAGTTTCCAAAATTGCTTTAGTGCCTTGATTTAGTTTTCCATTGATTGAGTTAATCATTGTTACCGCTTGTTAGTTCATTGGCTATTTTCCTTCTCTTTTGTTTGTGTTTTCATTTCCAAAGTGCAACCCAAAACCCAGATTTAATTTGAAACCCGAAATTCACAAACGACAGATAAATACGAGCGAGAATCACACAACGTCAACTAGCCTCGAGAAAAATACGACCTGTGGCCCCTTTACTACGCTTTTGTTCTTGATTGCAAAAAGGGTTTCCAGCACATTTATAAATTTCTAAATTCTGATGGATCTATATTCGTGACAACTTTAATTAGCTAAATTGGGTCCATCACACCTCCTGGAAATGTGTGGCTGCGCCACTCATCATACCATGTCTGCTGGAGTGTACGGGTCCCTGAGACCTCAGATTCGATCCTGGTCAGGCAGCAATCGAGGGAGCGAAAGCCCGACCGAAACTCCTCACGATCTGTCGCCCCCAACTGAATAACCTCCTGTAGCGTCTGATCCAGCTCTGAGATCTGCCAGCGCAGATCAGGCTCCGGCTAATCGTCATACTCAGCGTCAGCAGGAGGAGCCTCGTGTGGTGCCTGAAAATGCAGTGCCCCTCCAGGAAGATCACCAATTCCTCGTCCATCCTTCCACACCAAGACCCCATCGCGCTCACGAATGACAATACCAGACTTTGCAAAAGCCCGCCGACCCAAACGACAATCTTGCTTAACCATGGGCACGGTCCTGCCCTTGGTGACATCAACACCAACTGACATAAGCCAATCAGTGATGATATGACCAAAAGGCATATAAACCGTGCGAAGGCTAGGCTCATGGTAGGATAGGATAGACTGAAAAATGCTCTCCATGATATCAAAGTCCATCCGGCGATGCATGCCGTAGAGCATAAGGCAGTGATAGGTGTTGGAACGAGAAATGCGAGAGAGGGGGGGTGAATGTCGCAATTCGTTCGGATTTAAAAAGAGTAAGTGCGCAGCGGAATAAAACAGAGCAAAAACAACACTAACACGGTCGTTTTACTTGGTTCGGAGCCTGGGTCGACTCCTACTCCAAGGCCCACGGTCGTTGACCGTTTTCTGCGAGCAATTCTATAAGTTCGTAAAAGTTTACAGGAAAGATAATAACAAGAACAGTTTAGTAAACTTTAAATACAGCTCTTCGTTACCGACGTCCGGTGTAGATCGAAGTTTCGGAGCAGCGGGACGTCGTCAGCTCGAGTTGGAAGATTTCTGAAGCGTGTCGCGGAAGCAGAAGAGTGCAGAAGTGTCGCAGTGATTGATGCTCTGAAGAAGGAGGTCGAGGGCCCTTTATATAGGGCCTGGGGGCGCCCTGGTCGACGGGGGCGCCCCCCCACGTGGCAGCAGATCCGGTTGTTGCTCGGTCGCCGTCTGATCCCCTTATCCTCGGGATCCGGTTTGACCGGGGTGCCCGGATGACTCGGGGCGCCCGCATTGACCGGTCAAAGCCTTATCTGCAGCGCTGAGCTCTCCTCGGTAAGTCTGGCTGGGGGCGCCCGGGACAGCGGGGGCGCCCTGGGCGTGTAGCGCAGACGCGGCTGAGTTGGTTCGCTATGGGGGCGCCCGGGACAGCGGGGGCGCCCTGGGTATGTACTGTCGAAGTCTTTCTTGTCTTGTTGTGTTTTGTGTTCACCATGGGGGCGCCCGGGACACTCCGGGCGCCCTGGTCAGCGGTTGCCTCATTCCTTTGAGGCATTCTGAGCTGCAGACACTCGTTCATTAGGTCCTGCATCCAGGGTTAGTCCAAAACACAATAAAACAATAAAATAATAGGTTATACAGCCTTAGCTGTCTTGGTTCTGACTTTGGTCTCCAAAATGGAGCCCTAGGTCGAACCGACGCCTAATGTTCCCTCAAGGGGAACGCGTCCTCACCTACTCCTCTCGGGAGAATTTACCTGGTGCCAACCGGATCCTCCAGTTGGACTTTTGCCCGGCAACCCTTCTCCAGGTCTTGGTTTTCGCCTAGCAGCCCTTCGCCAGGACTTGGTTTTCGCCCAGCAACCCTTCGCCAGGACTTGGTTTCCTGACAGCCCATCGTCAGGTGCCTAGCATCCCTTCGCTAGGACTTGGTTTTCGCCCAGCAACCCTTCGCCAGGACTTGGTTTCCTGACAGCCCATCGTCAGGTGCCTAGCAGCCCTTCGCTAGGACTTTGTTTCCTGCACTCTCAAGCAGCATTGTTAGATACCAAACAACCCTTAACTTTGAATCCTTTGCCAATATCAAAACAAGGTTCGATCTGGTGCTTCCTGCACCAACAATCTCCCCCTTTTTGATTATGGCAACACAATTCAAAGTTAAGGAAAAAATTACAACAGTTAAGAACATAAGGTAAACAGTGAAGCATAACTGAAGCATAACTGTAGAGTTGAGAAAAAAATTCTTTATTTTTCATAAAACCCTGAATACTTGTGTTATAAACTACTTAAAATACTTAACTTTGACCTTTCCTCCCCCTTTGACATATATCAAAAGCATACATGGGTTAGCAAGGTTTCTAATGGGGAGTTTTGAGTTCTACCAAAAATAGGTTTTTGACAAAGTATTTTTCAAAAAAAGAGCAAAAGTATTTGTATCCATAGACACTTTTGAAAAGCAAGCTTAAACTTTGTTGAAAACCCTTTTTCTCAGACAAATTTTGATTACTAAGGAAAATTTTATTTAAGATACATGCACTAAAAATAACTTCGAACCACTTAGAAATGCTTAAAATTTTGAAATAGCTTAAAAATAAAATTCCCTTTCTCTCCCCCTTAATGTAAAACTCTTCTCCTTATGTTTTAGACCATTTTTAAGTCTAATATAAAAATATTTTGAGAGAAGTTTTAAGGAGAGCGTTTGTGTATCAGAGCCTATGAGTTTTGAAAGCATGAAAATACTTAGTATAATTCTTGAAAGTATAGCAAAAAGTTTTAAATTGCACCAACAACACTTTATTTGGAAAAGTATTGAAAAGATACTTTATATTTGTAGGCCAATCTTTTAGAAAATTCACGCACTTAGAACAATATTACCATGAAAAATATTTATACTTTTGAAAACATTATTGCAGTACTTTTTGACAGATATTATGTATTTTTGAGGATATAAGTGCTTTTGAATCTTCAAAAGTACTTTTGAAATAAATATTATGCATTTTTAAAAAATCTAAGTACTTTTGAAATAAGTTAAGATTTGAAACACATAAGTACTTTTTTTTTAAAAAGTATTTAGACTTTGAAAGATATAAGTAATTTTGAAAAGACTTAGACTTTGAAAAGTATAAGTAATTTTTGAAAAGAATTAGACTTTGAAAAGTATAAGTAATTTTTGAAAAGAATTATGCATTTTGAACACAAAATATTTTACTTGACTAGGTTTCTTTTCCAGTCTGACAGAATCTTAGGAAACCTTGTTGACTACAAGGACATTTTCCTAAGTGTCCTGGAAAATTTTCTCCAACCCAAGTAAATATTATAAAATTAATTTCATAAGCCACAAGAATTTTGTAAAATAATAGTATTTTGATAGAAAAATTATTTAAGTTTTCAAAAGGATTTTGAACTTGTAGTGCATGAAAACATATAATTTTGAAAATGTTCAATAATTCTTTTAATTTCATCTCCCCCTAAACTTGACCCAGTCCTAGGAAGCTTGTTGACTACAAGCGATCTTCCTCTGAGTTTTAGGGTTTGATTTAAATTATAAGAATTATCTAATAACTTCAAAACAAATAATTACCCAAAAATTTTTTTCAGAAATTCTTCTTTTGAATCAAACTCCCCCTAAATTTGACACATCCTAGGAGTCCTAGTAGATCATTAAGTGGACCTTCCTCTGTGTCTTTAGGGTTTATTAAAAACAAAAGAATAATTTTGAATAATCTTCTGAGTATGAAACTTTCAAGGAGATAAATTTTTGACACCTCAATTTGAAGTAATAATAATAACACAGTTTTTGAAAAGAAATATTTTGAAATAATTTTTCAAAGAGATAGTAATATACCAAGAATTTTGAGTAATTTTTGAAGGCCTTATTCTAAAATGATACTAAATTTTAGAGCATCAGGTTTTGAGAATAAATCTAAAAAGAACTCCCCTTGTATTCGACTTGTCTTAACTTTATCTAAGTGCTTGAAGGGTCTTTAGCATTAACTAGGTTTGACCATGTTTGACTCAGTTGACTAAGGTTTAACCATGTTAATCATGGTTTGACTATGTTGAGATTATTCTCTGAATGAAAACACAACATAAAAGAAATTTTAATTTGAACTTAATTTTCCTGTCTCACCCAATCTAGGGTTTTCAAACAGTTAGCCTTAAAAGTTCTTGTGAGACAGGTTTGAAGGTAAAACTAATTTAAAAAAATGTTTAACTTTGAAAAGAAAAAAAATGTTTGTTTTTGAAAAAGTATAATTGACTTCGAAGACAGAAAAAGAGTGATTTTGAAAAAGAATTTTTGAAAACAGGTTTGAATCTATAATTATTTGAAATTTGTGTTAGATTCGAATTTGACATAAGATAATTTGAATTTGAATTTCAGAAATTGGCTTCCAGGTCTTGGCGAGGCACTAGGCCTTCTTTGGCCGTAGCCTTATGGGATCATCCACCCTTTCCTTGACAAAGCCTTTTAATGAAATTTCATTTTCAAATTAAATTAGGTCATTTTCTGGTCCAACTAGCTTGGGTCTTGGATCGGTAGCTTCGGCTGGTTTCACCAGTCTAAAGAGACCAAGTAGACTTGATCTTATTAGAGTTGGTTTCCCCAACGTACTATCATCTCACCTCCTCCCAATACTATGTTTTCAAATTTCAAGTAATTGATTAAGTCCTTAAGCTATATAGTCCTATGAATAGCCAAAACAAAACTTCAGATAATGTCATAGTGAGGAGAAATTTCTGGATTTTCTAAGTTTGCAAAATTATTAATCAGTTTTTCTTGTTTATCAATTTTAATTTTCAAGGTCTCATTTTCTTGTCTTAACATTTTGAATTTTGACTTTGCTAATATACATGATTTCATTAAGTTATCTAAGCATGCATCCATATCTAAACTTGACCAAGGGAGATTAATTAAACTATCAGTATTCAAGGTAAAGAGTTGATTTGGATGTAAATTACAGTTACCCATTTTGGTTGGTTTCCCTGGATCTTTGTAACGTTTATCTGTGCATTCCTCTTTGTAATGCCCAAACTCCTGACACTTGAAGCATTGAATGCGACTCTTGTTCTTTCGTGCTTTTGGAGCTCGTTTCTTTGTTGCCGTCGGTGGTATCATATGAATCTTACGGGTAGGACACTTAGTTTGGTAGTGCCCTCTTTCCCTGCATATGTAACAAATTATATGATTTTTAAAATTCAAATTTGTAATTTTACCTTTTGATTCCTTATTAGGAATCTCCCCCTTAATTGTTGTTGTCTCGGATCTAAATTCATCTTCTGATTCCGTGTCTGAGTCGGACTTGGGTACCGGTTGAAGCTCCTTCTTTGATGGTTCTCTTGGAGTTTTCCCTGCAAAAGTTATACCTTCCTCGACCATTGCAGTATCAGCTTGATTATTTAATTCTAATTTAGAAAAGAATTTGAAATTGGTTAGCATCTTAGTCAGTTCGTTGTCTGATTCTGCTGGTTCGATTTCGACTCTGGGTTCGGGTTCAGACTCTGACTCGGCTATCTGTGCTTGGACCGAGAATGCGAGATAACTTACCTGATCTTCTTCTTCATCTGAGATTTCTTGATGAAGATTGATCAATTTCTCCCACATTTCTCTAGCACATCCAAATGAACCGACTAGCTTGAGTTGTTCGTTGGTTAGACCGCATTGAAGAATTGCAGTTGCTCTTGCATCAGTCTCAATTTGGTTGAGGGTTGGTTCATCCAGTTTGTCCCATGCAATTGATAGTTCATCTTCTGTATGGAGGTGGAACCCTGTTTGAATGATCATCCATATGTCCATATGGGTCTTCAGAAGGGACTCCATTTGTCTTCTCCAAAAGCTGAAGTTCTCGCCGGAGAATAGCGGTGGACGGGCACTGTTCCACTCTTGGTTGGCCATAAAATAACCTCTTGCACACAAAAGAACTAACAGAATGTACCAAGACTTGGTCTTGGATTAGTAGTGCGGGAGAAGAAGAGAAAAATTTGCCCAAAAAGGTGTTGCATGAATTTCGAGGTAAAATAATAATAAAAAATTTTTGAAAATGTTGACCTTAACAATTTTGATTAATGAAGAAAAAGTAAGAAAAAAAATTTCTCTAATTAAGATAGCACGAATTTCGAGGAAAAATATTAAAATAATAATAAAAAAATTTTACGACAAGTTTTCACAAATTGATTCTTTTATCAATTCTGACTTATGGTGAGAAAATGAGAATTCAGAATTGAAAAATAAAGCGAAAAAAATCCGAAAAAAAATTTCAAAGTGGTGGTTGCACCAACTTTGAATAACCCCGCTCTGATACCACTTGTTGGATCGAGAAATGCGAGAGAGGGGGGGGGGTGAATGTCGCAATTCGTTCGGATTTAAAAAGAGTAAGTGCGCAGCGGAATAAAACAGAGCAAAAACAACGCTAACACGGTCGTTTTACTTGGTTCGGAGCCTGGGTCGACTCCTACTCCAAGGCCTACGGTCGTTGACCGTTTTCTGCGGGCAATTCTATAAGTTCGTAAAAGTTTACAGGAAAGATAATAACAAGAACAGTTTAGTAAACTTTAAATACAGCTCTTCGTTACCGACGTCCGGTGTAGATCGAAGTTTCGGAGCAGCGGGACGTCGTCAGCTCGAGTTGGAAGATTTCTGGAGCGTGTCGCGGAAGCAGAAGAGCGCAGAAGTGTCGCAGTGATTGATGCTCTGAAGAAGGAGGTCGAGGGCCCTTTATATAGGGCCTGGGGGCGCCCTGGTCGACGGGGGCGCCCCCCCACGTGGCAGCAGATCCGGTTGTTGCTCGGTCGCCGTCTGATCCCCTTATCCTCGGGATCCGGTTTGACCGGGGCGCCCGGATGACTCGGGGCACCCGGATGACTCGGGGCGCCCGCATTGACCGGTCAAAGCCTTATCTGCAGCGCTGAGCTCTCCTCGGTAAGTTTGGCTGGGGGCGCCCGGGACAGCGGAGGCGCCCTGGGCGTGTAGCGCAGACGCGGCTGAGTTGGTTCGCTATGGGGGCGCCCGAGACAGCGGGGGCGCCCTGGGTATGTACTGTCGAAGTCTTTCTTGTCTTGTTGTGTTTTGTGTTCACCATGGGGGCGCCCGGGACACTCCGGGCGCCCTGGTCAGCGGTTGCCTCATTCCTTTGAGGCATTCTGAGCTGCAGACACTCGTTCCTTAGGTCCTGCATCCAGGGTTAGTCCAAAACACAATAAAACAATAAAATAATAGGTTATACAGCCTTAGCTGTCTTGGTTCTGACTTTGGTCTCCAAAATGGAGCCCTAGGTCGAACCGACGCCTAATGTTCCCTCAAGGGGAACGCGTCCTCACCTACTCCTCTCGGGAGAATTTACCTGGTGCCAACCGGATCCTCCAGTTGGACTTTTGCCCGGCAGCCCTTCGCCAGGTCTTGGTTTTCGCCTAGCAGCCCTTCACCAGGACTTGGTTTTCGCCCAGCAACCCTTCGCCAGGACTTGGTTTCCTGACAGCCCATCGTCAGGTGCCTAGCATCCCTTCGCTAGGACTTGGTTTTCGCCCAGCAACCCTTTGCCAGGACTTGGTTTCCTGACAGCCCATCGTCAGGTGCCTAGCAGCCCTTCGCTAGGACTTTGTTTCCTGTACTCTCAAGCAGCATTGTTAGATACCAAACAACCCTTAACTTTGAATCCTTTGCCAATATCAAAACAAGGTTCGATCTGGTGCTTCCTGCACCAACAATAGGGTCGGATCTCGGCCAATGGCTTTGAAGTAATGGGTAAGATGCAATTTGTAATGATCTTGAAAAGGACGTAGTCAGCTGGAGCAAGTCGAAGAGCTGCAAAAGTAGGAAAAACTGGACCTAACTCATCAAGCCCGGCAGGGCGAGGATGACCGAAGAAGTGCTGATAGATAGAGTCAGGGGTAACATCTACGAACGGTGCTAGCAGAGGATCAGGAAGTTCAGGATAGATCGAATAAAGATTCGGTGATCGTCGACCACCCAAGTACTCTGCCAAAATCTCATATGAAAAATTGAGGTTCATCTTCCCGACACGAGTAGTGAACTCGAATCCCCCTTGAGGGCCTTGTTGTAGGTTGTTGTAGAATTCAGAGACGAGGTCGTAATTTATGGTCCGTTCCAAGGAAAGAAGAAAACCTAGATTGTAGTAAGTGACAATCTCCATGACAGAGGGACAGAACTCAGTCAGGAAAGGAACATCAATGGATCGACAGGTTAATAGTTTGAATGTCCTTGCTTGAAAGGCCTGTTCACAGGCCGCATTTGGGAACCTGGAGCTAGAAGAAGGCTGTGGCCTTCTGGAAGGGGCAGAGGAAGAAGGGGCTTTCCCCCTCGTGCTGCCCTCAGTAGCTTCCTTGCCCTTGGAAGACTTTCTAAAGGAGTTGAATTGGTCATACACAAATAAGACCCAATCAGTTAATGCAAGGTAACACATTTGATCAAAAGCAAAAGGGAAAGAATGATTTGATCATTTGGGGAGAAGGTAAGGTCACGGCAAATACACGAGGGTCACGACACAACAGCAAGAACAAGACCAAAACATGATTAGCTTCACAAACAAATACTATAGACTGATTTGAATGAAAAACCAAAGCAAGAACTTACTTTGGTGCCATTGAAGAGATTCTTGGATCGGAAGAACAAGCTTGCGCAAAGAGGGACTCGGCGCAAGAGATGATCGCGAGGTCCTTCGACGAGAGAGAGGTGCAGGACGCAGGAAGAAAAACAGGGCTTGGAGAAGACTCCTTAGAACCGCACACTCACGAACAGAAGACGAGGGTGGGAAAGGTTCTCGCACAGGGTTGCACAAATGGGAGGTCTCGGCGCTAGGGTTCGGCAATGGTAAGTTTTTGCGAAGTTAATCGGTTGGTGGATCGGTCCACCAACCAGAATTTAATGCGTTTGAACGGATCACCGTTCGATCTGATCGCACCCAGACCGATCAGGATATAGCCTGATCGGACTGGACTGTTCCTGATCGGTCGGATGACCGATCAGACGCGCTCCTGATCGGTCGGGTGACCGATCAGGATACGAACAGTAGGGTCCGGAGAGAAACCTCTGAGCTCCCTGATCGGTCTGTGGACCGATCCCCACAGGGTGCCAGATCGGTCCGGGGACCGATCCAGGCTGGCTCAGAATCCTTGGTCAAAAGATTCGGAGAGTCACTGCTGCCTCTCTGATCGGTCTATGGACTGATCGTGACAGGATGCAGCTAGATCGATCCAGAGACCGATCAGCCTTACGCCTGATCGGTCCGGTGACCGATCAGGGTTCCTGATACTCCCTGATACGAACTGAAATGTTCAGTTTCAGAATTTCAGAATTTTTCCAACGATATCTGATGAAGTTTGTCGAACTTGGACATGATCTCATCACTAACATTGATCCCTGAGCAAGGATCAAAGGTCCTTATAGGCTCAACAATCACTTTGATCCATCTAAATGGAGTCAAATTCAATCAACAATCACTCAAGCAATTTCCACTAAGTTTGTATCAAATCCAATGTTCCAATCAAGTTTCCTTGATTGGAATGTCCAAGTATGATCATGGAGCCATATACACATATGTTATGCAATGGTTTTCCCCATACTTGGTCACCACCGTGATTATTATCTCGTCAACTTAATTTCTCAAGGGATGCAATGACATTTTGAGAAATTTAGTTGAACCTAACATCTCACCCCATATCTAGCAAATAAAAATATTTTGGTAAACCTTATAGTTTGTGTGAGATGTCCCCAAAGTTACCCAATTGATTCCAAACAATTTTGAAATAATCATGAAGGGTTTTGAATGCAATTTGAAAATCATGAAGCGCGACACATTCCCAATTCCCGTCTTAGGAAACTAAATTCATTTTCGGGAAGTGGTTTAGTGAAAATGTCAGCTAGGTTTGACTTGGACTCTACATGAGAGAGTATGATGTTCCCCCTAGCTACATGATCCCTAATGAAGTGGTGTCTTACTTCAATATGTTTTGTCCTAGAATGATGGACTGGATTCTTGGTTAAGTTAATTGTGCTAATGTTATCACATAACACTTGCACACCCTTGTAACTCAATCCATAGTCCTCTAAAGTATGAATCATCCACAACAATTGTGATACACTCTCTCCCATGGCGATATATTCTGCCTCGGTAGTGGAAAGAGCAACACAATGTTGCTTCCGACTCGACCAACTTACTAAGGACGAACCTAAGAATTGGCAGCCCCCACTAGTGCTTTTCCGATCCAACTTACATCCAGCGTAGTCAGAATCCGTATAGCCAATCAAATCAAAAGATTCGGTACGGGGATACCAAAGACCTACACCAATTGTGCCCTTGAGATATCTCAAAATTCGCTTAACAGCAATTAAATGAGATTCCTTGGCACAAACTTGATACCTAGCGCACATACCCACAACAAATAGGATATCCAGTCGACTAGCTGTGAGGTATAGCAAACTGCCTATCATGCTTCGATATTGAGTTAAATCAACGGGTTTACCACTCTCATCATTGTCTAATCTTGTGTTTGTAGCCATGGGAGTGGTTACCTCTTTTGAATCACTCATGTTAAATTTTTGAAGCATTTCTTGTGTATACTTTGATTGGTGCACATGGATACCATCGCGAGTTTGCTTGATTTCAAGTCCAAGAAAGAAAGTCAACTCTCCCACTAGACTCATTTCAAACTCACTCTCCATGTGTCCAATGAATTCACTTAAATAACCCTTATTGTTTGAGCCACAAATTATGTCATCGACATATATTTGGGCTACAAATATATTATCACCATCTCTTCGTAGAAATAGTGTAGGGTCTATTTGACCTCTAACGAATCCCTTTTCAATCAAGAATGTCGACAACCGCTCATACCAAGCCTGGGGTGCTTGTTTAAGGCCATAAAGTGCCTTTTTGAGCTTGAACACGTGGTTTGGAAATTCGGTACTCTCAAACCCTGGAGGTTGTTCGACGTAGACCTCTTCCCTAATCAAACCATTTAGGAAGGCCGATTTGACATCCATTTGAAATAATTTGAAGCCACGATGTGCTGCAAATGCAAGCATCAATCGGATGGACTCTAATCGTGCCACGGGAGCATAAGTCTCATCATAATCAAGGCCTTCAACTTGACTGTAGCCCTTGGCTACCAAGCGTGCCTTGTTTCTAATGATTTCTCCCTTGTGGTTCAATTTGTTCTTGAAGACCCATTTGGTTCCAATAATGGTGGTCCTCTTAGGTCTAGGGACTAAGTCCCAAACTTGACTCCTCTCAAATTGACCTAGTTCATCTTGCATTGCGATAATCCAATCGGGATCATTTAATGCTTCATCAATTTTTCTAGGTTCAATTTCGGAAATTAGAGTAACTTCATTAGCCTCATTCCGGAAGAATGATCTAGTCCTAACCCCTTGATGGATGTCTCCAACAATTCGGTCTTGGGGATGACTAGAGGCTAATCTAGTTTGCCTTGGTGTTGGTGGTGCTTCTTGAACGGGTTCACTAGACACAAGTTCAGCCTCAGGATCCGGCTGATCAATGGGTTGTCTAGGCTCACCGTCATCAGACTCATCACCATCAACAACACTTGGAGTTTCATTCAAACTAAGTCTCCTTAGTTCGAGTTGAACTCCTTCTACATTTTCTGATTGGTCAATTGATTTCGGAATTTCTTCAAAAACCACATCAGAAGACTCTTCAACTAATCTAGTTTTCTTGTTGTAGACTCGGTAGGCTTTACTAACGAGGGAGTACCCGACTAGTATCCCTTCATCATCCTTTGCCGTGAACTTTCCAAGGTGATCCTTGGTGTTTAGGATGAACACCTTATAACCAAACACCCTAAGGTGTTTAACCGTAGGTGGTTTCCCAAACCAAAGTTCATGGGGAGTCTTTCCTAAAAACCTATGGATGAGGACTCGATTTTGCACATAGCAAGCTGTATTTACAGCTTCAGCCCATAAGTAACTCGGGAGTGAGTACTCATTAAGCATGCTTCATGCAACCTCTTGAAGTACATGGTTCTTCCTCTCTACAACATCATTTTGTTGTGGTGTTCTAGGAGTAGAGAACTCATGTCTATAACCTCTATCTTGATAAAATTCTAAAAACCTTTGGTTTTGAAATTCACCTCCATGATCACTTCTAATTGTCTTAATGGTTAATGATTTTTCATTTTCAACTCTTCTACAAAAAGAAATGAACACATCTAAGGTTTGGTCCTTATATTTTAAAAAGTAAGTCCATGTGTATCTAGTAAAATCATCAATGATAACAAAGCAATAAAAAGTAAGTCCATGTGTATCTAGTAAAATCATCAATGATAACAAAGCAATATCTACTTCCATTCAATGATATAATGGTACTACAATCAAATAGATCCATGTGAAGTAAATCTAATGCATTGGAAGTACTTACAGCGCTTTTACCTTTATGTGCAGATTTTGTTTGCTTACCCATTTGACATGCATCACAAAGTTTATTTCTTTCATACTTGATGCTTGGTAAACCACAGACTAGTCCCTTGGTGGCCAACTTCCAGATGTTCTTCCTGTTAACATGTGCTAGCCTCCGATGCCAAAGAGTGGACTCTTCTTCTTTTGACATGAAACACTTAGCAAAAGCATTTGTAGCACTTTTAAATGAAACTTGATAAATATTGTCTACTCTTGCTCCTACTAGTACCGTGTCCAAGGTGTCATTTTGTCTAACTAGACATTGACTTGGTTGGAAGTCAATTGTGTAACCCGTGTCACACAATTGACTCACACTT